>WAAD01009210.1:32489-122030 GCA_013389945.1 Fregata magnificens
GAGGAGCGGCTGAGAGAACTGGGGTTGTTTAGTCTGGAGAAGAGGAGGCTGAGGGGAGACCTTATTGCTCTCTACAACTACCTGAAGGGAGGTTGTAGGGAAGCGGGTGCTGGACTCTTCTCCCAAGAAACTAGCGATAGGACGAGAGGAAATGGCTTCAAGTTGCGTCAGGGGAGGTTTAGATTGGACATTAGGAAGAATTTCTTTACTGAAAGAGTGGTTAGGCATTGGAACAGGCTGCCCAGAGAGGTGGTGGAGTCATCAACCCTGGAGGCGTTCAAAAAAGGTGTAGACGTGGCACTCCAGGGGCTAGTTTAGGAGTCATGGTGGTGTTAGTTGATGGTTGGACTTGATGATCTTAGAGGTCTTTTCCAACCTAATGATTCTATGATTCTATGATTCTATGACATGGGCTTGCGAGGCTGAAAGGGAGAATGGCACACTGAAGAAAGAGGGAACTTCATCTCTCTGTTCAGACACAGCCCTACCCCACGGTCTTGTGGTAAGTGCCCACAACAATAATTTTTAAAAGTCCATTTTACGTATTTAGAACAAAAAGCAGAAATTAAAGCAATGTCAACTATTAGGGAAAACCTACAGAGAGAGGAAAGGGTTATAAGTTCTTGGTACAAGCCTTACGTCCTATTCATCAAAGGAACTGCTCAGAGGAACACAGGCTACTCATATAAGAGACAGTTTCACCCCCTCAGCTCAAGGTGATCTCCAAGCACACAAAAATGCATCAGTGGAACACAGCATCACCTATATCCTGCTTCAAGGAGCAAATGTTCAGCAAAAGGAGCATTCAAATGAAGTGAATCGCTGCCAAGGCACAAGTTACACAGGTACCCAAAATAAGAATACCTGCAAGGTGCATTTTAGAAAGCAGACCCGGTACTGAGACACACATTAAGATGCAAGAAGTATTTCAACAACAGCAGTTTACAGAGTGATCTGTTAGAAGCATAAGGCGAATTAAAAGAAAGTGGCTTCACAATTAATCATCAGAATTATTGCATTGAATATAGTCAATATATATAGTACAGAGAATTTAGCTCTGTATCTCTCCTAGAAATTATGTATTTTGATTGTTCCATCTCAGATCATCTTCATTTGTATCCATTCATTCTCCCAGCATAATTGCACCCATCTGAGTGAGGCAAAACACCTTAAAAATCCTTCAGATTTGCCTGTGGGGTTTTTTGTTGTTGTCATTGTTTTGTTTTTAAATATCCTGCTTAAAATTGTTTGCTTACATTGCAACCTTTTCATATTTGGCATTTCTGCCAACACCAACAGGGAAACGAAGAAGAAAGGGCTTTACTATTAGAGAACAGGGAAAGGATGCAGGTCCAATTACTGGCTATTCTGCAGGAGCCCTTTTTGGGGCAAATCAGCTTGACAGTGATTTTCAAAATGCTCCACATTTGAGAAATAGATCAATGATCAAGACAGAACTAATATTGCCAGCAACCTGAAATCAGTATTTGTTGTTTATAGGAACATTACACCTCACCATACATCAGTCCCCAAACTCTGCTTGCAGACTGCGTCTTACCCACGCTGCCTTCTTGTGGGGACCTCTAGGAGCACCCTTGACACTAAGAAGATCTTTTTACCATTGCTATACATTAACTTGCAGCAATTTCCCTGAAGGTTATGACTTTGAAACTCATAAACCCATTGCACTTACTCATACTAGAGCCTTTCTGCAAGCTTACATGAACTCAGAGGGGACGCGCTTTTACTTTTTCACTTCACGAACATCCCTAGAAGGCAAAGCTGAACTCAACCTTTGCACAAGGCTAAAATCCAAACCGGCACCTACATGATATGAAGATGGTTGAAGTGCAAACTCTTATTCCTACTGAGGAGACTCCAAGAGGTGCAATAAAACTGTCCCACGTCACCTCAAAAGGAGAAACAATATAACCCAACCGAGGTTGGTTATGGATGTTACCTGACTGGTTACCTGATGGACAAGGCAAAGAAGGCAAAGCTAAAAGAGGAGCAATGAATGCTCTTCGCATCAGCCAGAAACATGGCAACAGACTTGGGGTGCTGGGGGAGACAGGACAGCCTGTTTCCCATCACACCCTGCACGACAGATCTTATATTAATCCTTTCCATTTAAGAAAGGTGATAGAAAGGTGCATTTTTACTCCAATGGAGAGTTAAAGAGGATGAAGATTGCAGTTTCAGGCCTTCCTGCTCTCTCCAACCCAGTTGCTTCACCCAACTGGAAGATGTCTGGCAAGTGCAAATGTCACATATGCACAGGCTTTTGCTCCAGCCGCTTTAGCCAGATGACATTCCTGTTATCTGTAGTTCTGGACCAGTGAGCAGCATTTTCTTGGTGAGGCTTTTAAGACATCCCCTGCTGCATAGTCCTATTTACCTTATATTCTGTATGTTTAGACATGAGCCCCGGCTCCCGACTTGTACACACAACTGGCTCCTTTTAGCCATGGTGCATTTAAAGGGATCGTTTCATGCTTTCCCAGTGTGTTAGTTCAGCAAACACAGTGTATTTGTCACTTAGCCACAGCGCAAATCACAGCACCCTGCTCACACTCTCCGTTCAGATGGGGAGATGCAAGACTTGCCAGGAACCCAAAAGACAGTGCTGGGCAGACGAGAGCTGCAGGGAGAGGCTGCACCCCAGACCCTCTGCAGAGCCGGAGACTCTCACTTTTGGGATGTCTGAAAAATGCTTATAGCTCCATCACAAAATAAAATAAAAATCACTTTAGTACTAGCAACTGCATTGGAGAAGGTGGACAGCAAGCTGCATGGGATGCCCTCCTACAACAATGTGAGGTTTTAAATATCCCAGTTCAGAGAAACGAAAAAGTAAAAAAAAAAAAAAATCTCTCTGTTTCCCCAGAAATAAGAATGCTGGGGGAGGAAAAGAGGAAGAGAACATTTTGTTTCTATTCATTTTCAGGAATTTCATTTCAGTTCCAACATTTTTTTTAACCTTCAATTAATGCTAGCTATCAAAATGAAGCAGCATTTGGACCTAAAAACATTGAAACTTTGCCATTTAGAAAAGGTCAAACAGTTTTCAAAACATTTTTGTCCAATATTTTTCAGCAACTGAAATTCATCAAAACCAACGTTTTCCCACGAAATTGTTCTGTCTCAGACAACTGGCATTTTCTGAGGCACGATGCTTCTCAGGGGATCTCCTTGGCAGACCAAGGGGCTGGTCCTTCCCTTTTGTCACCAGCTAGCCTCTTCGGCAGGCAGCCCATGCTATACTTTCGGACCTTGGTAAGTCAGCCAGGCCCCAGTTCAGAAGATCAACTCAATCAAAGTTAGACACCAGGCCAGGGTACGCACTTCTACAAGGTTCATTACATACCTCCCATCTCAATGTTATATTTGTGCATTTTCTATCTCAGTTTCCTCACCCAAAAACCAGTTACTGAGCAGAGGGGTAAGGAGAGGTCTCTCCTTAGCTTTGAGATACTCTTACTGTTACTACAGTATAAAGCTCATTTTTCTTTAGATTTGGATCCAAATCTATACCCATCTGGCTGGTGGGTATCATGCACCTGATCCATGCACTAATGCAGGACTACCTGTCTGGAACAACCATTCTGACCTAAAACTACAGCTGACTTTTCTACCTTCTTTGGAAGATCTTATATCCAAAGGCCGTCTTCTACTCACCTACGAAAGGTTAGCCCTCTTGAGATACCACATTTTACTGTGGAGTAAGGATATGCTCCAAGAGAGCATGCTCATTTTGCACCTGAACCCTGAAAGCTATCCTGAGGAGCAGAGTTCATGTGGCACCTGTTCCTACTGCCCATGAGCATGCCTTGAGCCCAGAAACCTGCAAATCCCCAACACCTGCTTACTTTTGGGTGGAATTTAATGACAAATTACTGTACACAGGGAAGCTGCACTCCCTGGGAAGGGCTTCCCAGGGAGTAGGCGTGATGCGCAACAGGGATGCAACCATCTTCTCAGCTACAGAAGGTACTTCCACAGATTGTGAGCAGGACTGTACAGAGCCTGGCATGCAGTTGCTTCTGCTCTGACTCCATGCTAAGAGGTGTCTGGCTCACATTCAACTTCATCTTTGCACAGGTAGACAAGCTCAGGTTTGTCTACACAGATGAGCATAGACATGAGTAACATGCTGGAGCCGAAGTCACAACCTAGTCCATAAACACAGTCTCCAGCAGAGCAGAGCAAACCACATCAATTAAAGGAGAAGAGACTGAAGCCTTCACCGGGAACTTACAGGGGGCTGAGTCAACAGCAATGCAGACATACACCTGCACTGCCAGTGTTGGCTGGCATGGGAAGCAGGAATATCACCAAACAACAGCCACAGACTTCCCCAAAATTATACAGGATTATTAAAAACAAAACACAAAAATCCCATATTCTCTTCTCTATATACACTGTCTCCCCAGCCCTACTCATTTTGAAAACCAGAGCAGCACTGAAGGAGCACCTCCATATTTCAATAGAAATTAAACACACACACCCCCCACCCCACCCCAGAAACTCTCAAGATCTGGGTCTGCAATGTCAGCTCTCTACACCCATCACTCTAATACAAGCTTTTTCCAAAAATACTCTTAGAAACACAGCCCCAAGGAGTTATTACAAGTGAGCAGGACTAGGAACTTGCAGGGTCATCACCTACTCATTGATACACAGACCCACAGCACTGTCCCCAATTAAAGCAGCACTGAGTTAAGCCTTGTTCTCCAGCTCTGGAGCCTTCTTGCCAGACATCTACAAAAGAGCTGGCTGTTGAAGGCTTTTGGACTGTGCCAGTCACCACTGCCTGTAGGTGGGAAAAGTGTTGTGCAAGGAAGGTTTTCATCAAGGACCTGTTTCCAGTAAATCCAGCTCTAACACAGAACGCCAGAGGGATTTCTCTCACAAACAAAATGCTGCTGGACTCCTCGCAGCACTCCAGCCAGTGAGCTGAAAAGGGCTGTGGCACAGTGCCCTCCCTTATAGTACCACCACGGTGGCCTCAGCTCCAAGGGAGAGCCAGTCAAGCATACAGGTTTTTCTTTCAACCTGGAAAGATGATAAAAGCTAGTGTTGTAGAAACCCAGTGTGATGGGAGCCAGGGCACCAGATAGGAGCTGGAAAATCTGGACAACACTAAAGTCACTTCTGTTTCCTTCAACAAAAACCTAAACAAGCCCCTCAAGCCCCCCAAAAACCAGGTGCAGAACTGAGTGCACAGGTTATATCATCACAGCTCTGTGCTTCAGCTGGATGGTTCATGTTACTGAGTGAACAACCGCTGCATCTAGTAGGGAACAGGGTGTTTTATGCTGCTGCAGGAAAATCACAATTCTTCTATGACTTTAAAAACACATCTTAGGACTTTTTCCAAGTCCTCCTTTAAGAGAGACCCATTTCTCAAATCTGGGTCCAAACTGTGCAAGGGCCCAAAAGGGACATTGATCCATAATCCCACTTTAGAGACTGAGGTTTTTTCTGCACACACACTCCCTGCAGAAATAATATTTCCCCATCTTCCTACCTGAGCCCTCAGGAAGCTCCCCAGCAGTCAAGGGGGGAAGAGTCAAGGCCTTCTTGTAACAGATATACAGCAGAACCAATCAAACAACTTAGTGGGTTTTCCAATGAAGCAAGAGCAGCTTAAGCATTTTTCAGCCAAAAACACGTGGCAAACATTTATCTATAGCCTTAGTTTCAGTTTCTTGAATGCTTCTAACAGTCTAAGTTTTTAAGCAGCACAGAACAATGCCCCAAATCTAAACTGCAGGTTGGATTTAGGGAAAAAAATTAAGTTGTTCCACTATGAAGGATGGCCAGAGCTCTGTTTCCAAAACATGTGCTTCTACCAGCTACAACCAGTAGTGGCTGGCCCTCCTGTACCCCTGATCTGTCACATGCTGGTGTTGTTCTACCACTCCTGAGCCTTTACTAGCCACCTTGAAGAGGGGCACAAGAGTTACTCAGTCCCAATTCTTCCTTACATACTTATTTTCACAAGATCTATGGAGCATGGGTATGAGCAAGAGCTGGTTACTTCACACCGCTCTTCCCCTATGACCAAACTAGCTGTTTTGGATCATGTTTCTGCCTCAGGAAAGGTAACAGCAACCCTTTTCCTGAGTTCAGCAAGTCCACGAGGAGGCAGAGCTGGGTGCGGGTCCACAGCACGGGGATGCTGGCAGCACGGCAGGCAGAACTGGGCCAGCCTGACACTGCTTGGCTCTGGCCAAGGCTATTGGCCTTGGTTTGCTCGCAAACCGCAGGTGGAAAGGACAGGCTACAAGAGAAGAGGGGAAAGAATTAATTTGGAAAAGCTCCTGGATCCTGCATCTGCACCTTATGCTTGACAGGATGGGCTGGATGGAAAGAATGGCTACATTTATTCAGCATGTTTACAGAGAGATGCTCTCTTTCTGGGAAACATTCAATATGTGATACCACCCAAAAGTACCTGGCACCTGGAGACCTGCTAGGCTGGGCTGACACTCAGCTGTTCCTATGCCAGATGGACACCAGTGTTTGTCTAATTGGTACCGGCCAATTGCCTGGCACATAGTGACTGCAGATAGAGATGATTTATTTCTCTTCAGACTTATCCCCTTTTGCTGCTGCTGCGCCACGTTTCCCTCCCACTTGCTCAGGTAAGGAAGGTAAAAGACAACTGTTTGAATGCAAGAAAAGACTTAAGTCTGCGGCAAAATGAATTTTTATGAATGCTACAAAAGAATTATCAAGTATTCCCCTCTCTCCCTGGCCAAACTTGCCTTCCTGGAAGGAATTTTGGGTAAATTGTTGGGTTGGTTGTTTTTTGCAAATTCAAACCTGAAGCCTCTGCAAAAAAAGGGAGATTTTCAGTTCTGAGATGCAAAACATCATTTAACTGCTTTGCTTTGACCCTCATACACACAAAGAACACCAAAATACTGCACAACCAACATCCAAACAGTTTTGTAAAACCAGCAGAGCCTCAGAAGGGGCAGGGATTTTGTGACACTGATAGCATTTTCCTCAAGCCTGCTTTACCCTTGGGACCTCTATCAAGTCTCATTCCTTGCAAACATCGAGGTATGCCAGTGTAAACTGTTTGCTGAAGAGGTAAGAGTCTCCATTCAAGGAGGTGTTACTGCTGGGAAGCTGAAAAGAAGTGACATCTGTTGCAGCCTTGCTTCTCCTCCAATACTTGTTCCATACAGATGAATTTAGCTCTGCTGCACTAAAAAGACACCCAGCAATCAGGGTGAGGAATGCTCCGGCTGAAGGGCAAAGTCACTTTTGGGTGGAGGGCAACTGGGAGCCAATTAGATGAATGTTAACAACAGATTCATCATCTTGGACATTCCCTTGTTATGCATTGCTCAACCAAGCACAACTGGCCTTGGAAACCAGGAAACAGTGAAAGGATGAAGGCAGTGGCACAGGGCCAGCTGCAGCCTCCTGACATGGGAAGATGACCTGAGCCATCTACTCAAAAGTAGCATCTGCTGGTTTGAGGCATCTATGGCTTGTCTAACACATCGACCTTTTGCCACTTCATTGTGCTGGCTGCTCTGGTACCGAACCATGCTGGCAGTTTCTGTGCCTTGGATGCCAGACCAAACAAGGGACAGAGCCACGCAGCTCTGCTCCTTTGACAGGCTCATCTCAGAGCCCATGTCACAAATGTCACACCCACACTGAAATGCAGCCACTGCATGAAGGCCCCTGAAAACTCCAAACTTGTGTACTTGTCAGAAGCTCATAGAAAAACCCAAACACCTTTACCTGCACTTTACAGGGTAAAAAAAAAAGAGAATGCTCCTTCCCATACAGTAGGAGGAGGTTATCCAATATACAAACCATTCCCAGGAAGTTATAAAGCCAAATACAGATTTCCTGGAAGAAAACCTACAGCTCAAAATCAGTACGTCCAGAACAGCCTCCACACAAGCATATCTCATTGAGCACTGCAGGCAGCAAACACCCCTGCCAGGCAGGGAGCTGGAACCCTGATGACCAGAACGCTTGTTCGGCTCTGCTCCTTGCAAGCAGAGCAACTTTGACAAGTCTTTGGTCTCTGTTTCTTCATCAGTTAAAAGCTGTTCTGGACTGGGCCAGTCAGACAGACTGGGGAGGTGGAACTGCCACATCTGGTCTTAGAGGCAGCCAAGCCAAAAGTCAAAGGCTTCTGGCCCCATGGCTGGGTTTTATTAGAGCGCTAAGAAGGTACAAACAGGACAAGATAACTCTAAATAGAGAAAAGGCAGGCATGCCACAAAACAAATTAAATCAAGAGCTCAAAAGTAAGTCTCTCCCACTGTCTAATCCCTCCCAGGATGAATGCTGCTCTCCAGTTTATTCCAGCAACTTTCGGTGAGCTCCTGAGCTACACAAAGCCCAGTCTTTTCTAGGAAAGGCTTTTCCATCTGTCTTCTCTGCAGCTTGGTGACCAGTCTATACCCCACAGCCAAGAGGCTCTTCAGTGTTCAGAAGGCTGGAGGTCCATATTTTGGCTCCTACGCTCCTGCCTGGTGCCCCACACTCTCGAGCAGCCCAGCATCCACCAACATTCCTGGGAGAGCAGTAGTCTAGGGCTCAGTGCAGTCAGGAGCACATAAACGAGTGTGCTCTCATCCCAGACCCACTGTCTACATCAGTCCTGGAGCATTTTATTACAAGCTAGCAACAACACAAGGCAGGACTGGGCAGCAGGCAGGTCTAGACCTGGGTGCACCAGCATGCCTCACACCTTTCATTCTGCTTTACCACTGCTTCCCTGAGCCCTCCCTCCATCGCGCTCAGGTCACCTCTCCCTGAGCAGGAACACCCCTTAAGCATTGGAGGGGTGAGCTCATTCACATTCTGGAGAATTTAGGACAGAACAGGTCTTTTCCCCATCCTCAGAGCAATGAGCCACAGCTGGGGTCCAGGACTGCAGCACCAGGGCTTTGACCTATTGTCCCACACAGCCACGCTACTTGAGGAAGCTCCCGACTTAGTGAGTGATGCTGTGGTACAGCCTGGCAGGAGTTTCCCAAAGAGGCTTCTCACAGTACTGATTCACTGAGGTCTAATCCAGCTATGGGAACAGACCAGTTTCAGCAATCTCCCAGTTTAGCATTTTGGGAGGGGATGCATTTTGGAACAGGCCAGAAATGTTCTTGTTTTAGAAAGTTTGGGTATCTTATGTGCCTTTTCTGCTAGTGCCAACCAGTTTGGGTTTTTTGTCAATTACCAGGAAACACAAAACTACAGTAGAACTCATTCCAGTTTGGGAGGAAGATATTGAAAAAAAAATCCTTGAAAAATCTTACAGCATGAGAAAACTTCCTCTTCCCTTCAAATCCATCCCTCTGATCCAAAAATGAAGATGAGACTGCATGAACATTTGTAATTCCCAGAAAGACTGACTCTTTCCAGCAAAACCAGAAGTTTCAGAAGTACCTACAGTCACGTGCTGAAACATGAAATGACAGAAGAGAGGAAGAAGGGTATCAAAGTAGGGAAATAAGGCTGTTCATTTTCTAAGCAGTTGTTTCTGTTGTTTAAGTCTGCTCCCAGACCAAGTGGTTACATTTTGGGTTGAAGCAGAGACTCTGGGTCAGAGTCTAGTCAAAGATTTGATCTCTTTGAACAATTTGCTGGTGGCATGTGTTAGAATAAGGGAACAGCCTCAGGGCTGCTCTAACTTAGTGCGGTTGCTGTGGTCTTGACTGAGGGATTAGGACAACACAAAGCCAAGCTTCAACCCAATGCAGGCAGCGTTTGAGGAGAAGCAATTCCAGTCTGCGTCATGAGCAGGAGGAACAATGGTGCAACAGCCTCTCCCCACACTTCTCTCTGCAGGGCAGGTAAAGCCAGCTTTAAAAATTCCCACAGGAGGTTTACTGGCCTTGTTACACTGGAGAGGCTGGCTTTTGTGGCTGCAGTTTCCAAACAGGTCCAGCCTTCACCAGCAGCAGCTGATTTCCAAAGGAGTTCAGTGCACTGCATAGCAGGAAATAAGAACAAGGAGCAAAAGAGGTAGCCGCAGGAAGAGAAGTAGATTGGAAGAGAAAGAGAGAGACCATTGAAGCAGCTCAACTTTTCTCAAGTTATAATGACTCGGAAATGGAGCATGGAGGAATCTGAAATTTAATACAGATGGAAGAAAGGATGCTTCCGCCGTGAAGATTTAGGGCAGAGTCCTGTTTCTCTGCCACAGATTCCCTATACACTCTGGGCAAGCTATTATTATTACTTTCACCTCTGCCTCCTCCACAAATAATCTACTTATGCCCCTGTCTTGCTGGGCTGAGACTGCTTCATCTCCATCCCAGTGCAAACCAGAGAGGCTGTGGCATTGCAAGGGAGCGGGTACCAAGACACCCAACACATCCAGGATGCACTGCGGTTAGTGTCACCCTGCAGAAACCATTTGACTGTAATTTGTGACCCACTGCACATTTTTCCCATCCAGCAAAACTTCTGATTAGCAAAGTAAATCTGGATAGCCTGGATGGATGGTAACTTCACACCAGGCTGTTGTAAAGATACACGAAATTAAACATGTCAACAGAAGGTACAGCTGGAACATGATACTTCAGTCTGATGGTTATCTGGAGCTACCTCCACTAGGTAGGACCTTCAAGGGACATTGTGCCCTTTCTGGCCCACCGCTGGCATATACTGAGCCTCCTTCACCCCTGTTAGCATGGGTATTTCAGATACTGATAGCCTTGCAGATTTGTGCCTGCCCATGAGAGGCAATTCTTTCTACTACTGTGAATAATTTGAACTCCCAAGGAAGCATAGGAAAAACAACTAGAGTACTTTTCTGGCCCTTTCTCGGAGCTGCTGATGGAAGTACTTCAATTTATACCAGCTAAGGAATTACCCCCAAATATTTATGTTAGACTCAAAGGAAAGAAGTACTAGAGACACCTGCTTTTAAGAAGAAAATACACATTCGAAGTTCTGTGCTCAAAGCAATGAGGGTGGCCAAGTCATGCCAATCCCCTAAAACAAAAGCTTTGCTTACTGCTAGCAGATTTTCCCCTTTTTTATGGGAACAATAAAGGTTAGCAAGCTACGGAAAAGTTCCCAGGTGGCGACAGTCAAGGGGAGATATTTCTCAGCAAGGACACCAAAACAACTCAAGTTTCTATTTGTTTGCTTGTTTTAAACAGGTTAGTTCTGCATAAGATCATTAAGTAAAAAAACTACCTCCACCATCCCATAAATTGCAATAAGCTAATTAAGTCATAATATTTGTAATTCAACAATGTATGCAGAGGGAGACATTAATGAATTTTACATAAGCAAAGAACATTACTTGTCAGATAGCCTCAGAAATTCATTAAATAGTCCTTTAAGAGACATGGTTCAAGTGCAGAGCACTAAAATGATAACAAAACCTATTAAGGAGCCTGTTTAATTAAGCACATACTCGCTGGCACATCTGACACTCATACCAAGGTGTTTGCGGTAAGACAAATAAAGTCTTTTTTTTGCAGTACAGCCAAGGAGACCATAGTCAAATCTATTCTTAAAATATAAAGATAACTCTGTGACTAAGCAGCTGAATACCACACTGTGGAAAATCTATACAAGCACTAAGGGAATTGTGCATCTTTTCTGTAAATGCCTAAATGAGATTTGCATGTGCTCCCAAGACAGCTGACTGACACAGTTTGACTCAGAGTCATGCCAGAGATGTCTGCTACATTGCAGGGGAGAATGAAAATAGTTCACGCTGGGCTGCTCAAGTCTAGAAGGCTGCTCCTGAGGAACTTCTAAAACACCAGCAAACCCCTCCGAGGGGCGGCGTGAGCCAAGTAGGGTGGTCCTTGCACCATGCAGAAGTGGCTGAGAAGTAGGGAGACCTTATGTCTCCCTAGGGCGTGTTGTAGCCCTCCTCTACATCTTTTGTTTTCTCTCCTGCTTTTGTTGCATGAACTGCAATGCACTGGAACCTTCTGCAATACATGAGATTTATCATTTTAAGAGCAATGGACATGTTAAGGGTAGGTTGTACATGTATCTGTTATACAGTGATGCCTGTGAGGGACAAGCTGCCTAGCAGTATGATATACCCATTGCTCACTCCCTCAGCCACGATAGGCACAAAACTCTAAATACGTTCCAGTCAAACCACCCACGTTCTCCACATGCTCTGCAAAAACTAAAATACCATTTTACATTCTTCACCAGAAACATTTCTCTTCCTGTCCTGCCCTTCCCCTGCTGCTTCTCTTTGTTGTTGATCCATATTTACAGCACACACAGCTTAGCTTAGTTACAGGCTACTGCTTGATCATCATCTCACCAGTACTTTGGGGATGTTTTATCACAACCGACCCAACAACACTTAAGCCTATACAATATTATCAGAACACACGCTGTAATTTGTCACTGAAACAAGCCAGCTGATCAAGTCAAACAGACCCTGAAAGTTCAATTAAAAGCAGTCTGATCCCACCTCTGCCCATGGGCACAAAGAGCCAATTGTCTATCAGCTGAATCAACTTGTGTTGGAGAGTGCTTCCAAACCAGGGAATAAGGGGACTACGAACTCCCCTCATGCTGCTGAGCTTCCTGATCAACACCTTCTTTGGCTGCAGGGTTTTCACAGAGGTTTAACAGCTCTCAGCACTTTAAGCACATCCCAGTAACAGCCTGTGCTTCTCTCCTACTTGGCCTTGTCCTAGTGCTCCTGGATTTTAGTACTGTGAGACTGGGACCCCTGACTTTGCAATTCCCCTGCTGACCTGGGCAGTCGCCTCTCATCATCTTCTACCATCCTGGTTTCTTTGTAGCTAGCACTTTACAATGGGAGAGGACCAGAAACCACCTGCAGAAATAATGTATTTCCCTTTCTCAAAATTTCCCCACAGGGCAACAGTTTTCTCAGCTCTCAATTCCTGCATTTTTAAAACTTCAGCTCCCTTACAACTTATCCAGCTGACCCCTGTGTCTCCAGGATTTTTTTTTTTTTTTTTTTTTTTTTTTTTACAGTTCTACAGACCTGTGCATCCTGTGAGCAAACAGCTAGCCAAATAACTCAGAGGTTAGGATTCAGACATGACTGATGTGTTTGGGCAGGGGTTTGCACTCTACTCCCTGCTACCATGTGGCCTGCCTCTCCACCAGCAACATCCAACATTATTCTCTTCAAGCCTATGTACACAAGCTGAAGTTGTAGAGTTTCCTGAAGCACTTCAAACAAAAGCATGGTTGGAGAAGTTCTAATCTTCCATTAACCTGGGGAAGCACTCAAGTACAGAAAGCCAGGAACAGACCTATTATTTGAACAATTTGAACAACAAAGGCAAGAAGTCCCAAGGCAAGCACCAAAGAGATGGAATTGCATATGGGGAAGGGCTGAGAACTGGATGGGAAAGTAGAGCTCTTTCCCCAGATACACATAAGATAACCAGTCAATAAAACCCAGACCACTTGTTTACTCACAGTCACATTTAACCCAGGAGCTCTCAGGGTGATGCTGCACCCAGCACAACATCACATGCCCCAGGGCAGATCTCAACTCATTACTCACTAAGTTCTCAGTAAAAATACTCTTCCTTGAGAGATGCCTTCACAGCTTGGCCCCAGCCTTTAAACACACACACAGCCCCACAGACTTACACCGTTTAGGGTCTGTCAGTCTCTGAGACTGAAGGAAAATAAAAACAGTAGAAACCTACCAGGTGTGTGAGAAGTCAGGCAAATTCTCCCTTCTCATACTTGCAAAATGACTGAGCTTCCCAAAGCAAAGAAACTCCAAACCTGTTCAACCAGCACAGCTCTAACTCCACTTCTCCAGTCTGACTCAGATCCAAATTCTTCCCCCACTCCCCAAGCCACCAAATCAAAGGTAACGGTTACCACCTGCCACTGCAATTAGTGGATCCCACCGGTGGCATAGATGAGTCAACCCACTGTGACCCTGGTGACCCTGCCTTACACCAGGTGGCTGAGGCCACAAAATCATCTATCTGGTATGCCAGGCTTTATTTCAAGAACAGCCTTATGGCTACTTCTATGTTGTTCTGCAACAGAGCAGAAACAAAGAGAGGGGTGGAAAGTCTGAATGCAGCAGTGCTGACAGAATCACTGCATTTCAAAAGCCTTTATAAATAGTTATTTACAAAACTAAGGGCTCCAAGTACCCTATTCATATGCATTTTAGACAACCCTATTTAGATATACCTGGCTCTAGGGTCACCACACAAGAGAGCAGGGGAAGCCTGACCCTCCCTACCATTACTGAAAGCATGCAAATCTCTCCTGGCACCTACAGCCAAGACCAAAAGCTAGATGCTGGTAGGCAGTCCCTGGCAGTGCAAGAGGTGAAGGTGTCTGCCCAAGCTTTTGCAAAGCAGCTCAGCTCACTCACCCATGGCTCAGCTCATCTTGTCTCCTTCTTCCTGGTGGCTGGGTTGGCACAGCCAGGCACAGTCATTGCTCAGGCTCCCATCTCCTAAGCCATCCACTGTCGCTGCTTCTCCCCAGTCACTGTTCTGGAAGGATGGCAGCAGTCTGTGCAATGGCTTTGAAAATTAGAGTGCAGGTGCAACCTGTAAGGAACCCCAAGTTGACCCCACTCGACTGGGGAGTAAAATGCTTTGAAAGAGTAACAGTATTTGGCAAGCAGAAAAGCCCAGGTGAGGTTAGCCTCTTTCCCAAGCATTAGTTACCATCTTTCTTGAACCCAGCACCTGACAGGCTCCTACAATGATTCTGGTCTTCATTTCACTACAGTCCTTTTATCAGGCAAGTAATCAAAAAGTCCTGAAAGTCCTGAGGATTGCCTAATAATAGTTCACTGCATTATCAGAACTCTCCATCTTCTCATCACCCACACTGGTGCAAAGTTAATTGAATAATTAAAGCAATTCAAATTGCCCACAGCTTGTTCCTATCTCTGCTTTCAATTTCCTCCTTCAAGAGCTGATTGAGGAATGTCTCACCTGTTTCCTGGTGCCAAGCTTCAGGCCAAGAAGGAATTTTCCCTATAAGATATTGTCCAGGACAGCTGCACTTCACCCTTTCCTCTGCAGTGTGCAAGTGCTGGACTTCCCAGGACAGTGGGAAGGATTTTTCCTCCAGCACTCCCAGCCATTGGTGCTCTGCATTTGTCCTGCTCTCTTCTGTTCTTGCAGATTGCTCTTTCAGACTTTTTGATCTAAAGGTTTTAAGGTAACTGAAGTGCCCTGTGGAAGGGCAGCTCAAATTGAAGTATTTTCTCCCCCTTCCACGCTCACCTTTCCCTTACAATACAGCCACGGTTTCACTAAGAGCACAAGTCTATCAAAATGTCATTACGCTGCAAGCCCCTGCTCAGCAAAGTTGGCAAAATATATTTTGGAAACCCAGATTTACAAGTTCTGATGGTTTTCCCCACTTGAATCTTGCCGGGGTGGGAGGGAGTCATTCACCTACTGATGATTCAGGGACAGAAAAGCAGCTCTGGAGACAAGCAGGCTCCAGATGGTGCATGTTTTCCAGAGCCACTGTCCCTAGCTCACAGGAGTTATAGTTTAATCTAAGTTTCCCCTGAAACTCTGTTAACATAATTCAACAGTACAATTAGCTCTGAGTGTGTCGTCATCAGTGATGCATTCAACTATGCTTTTGGGTTATTTGGGGTATATTTATAAATTTCAAGCTCTTGTACAGCTTTAGGGCTAGGCAGTCTTCTTATGACAAAGCAAAATCTAGCAACTAGCTTCTCTGGTTTTGGAGCTAGAGGTAGGGTGACATGCGATGAAGCAACACCTTATGTATTTAACACCTCCCATCAGAAGCCCAGCTCTGGCAAAAATGCAATTGTAATTTTCAATTTGAACAGTCAGCATTACAATAAAAATTCCTTTCAAGCACATTCATTGAGTAAGAAACAGCAAAAAGCCGCTCCAGAACATGTGTGCTTGTGTGTTTCTAATTAATTCTGACAGAGCTGCTTGGGCTTCAAAGGTGAAAATATATTTGGTTCTCAGAGCAAGTATCTCTTTGGCAAAGACATTACGCTGCAGCCAGGATCAAGTAATGACACTTTCACTGGACACATAGTCCTAGGCTGGTTTATCTCAGGACTGGGTAGAGAAACAGGGCCCTCAGGTGCTTCTGAGGGCATGATGGCAATGGAACATCTCAGAACAGAGGGAAAAGACAAAAAGTGATATACAAAAGCAATGCCATTCTGATAAAAGCTACAGGTGGAAAAAAAAAACCTGACCTGAACAATTTGCACTCCAAACCATCCTTTCTAGAGGGGAAACTCAGAGATCTCCAGGAGTTTGGAAAGGGACGAAGACCTCTCTAGTTGTCTTCAGAGGCAAGTCCTGCACAACAAATTACTACATGATGATGGACAAAGAACATTAGCCTCCCTGCTCACGATTTTGATCCATGTGGGGCAAACATCCAAACAGGCAGTACATCTTTAAGAGATGAAAACCACAACATCTTACTCCCCAAAACTCTTGATGAAAAGAAAACAAATGCACTGAAAAAGAATGCGGGGGGAATTTTGACAAGGCATCTTTTTTTTCAAAGGTTGGTGCATAGATAAGACTGCTTTCCTCTTTCACAATAGCCAAATGACACACTTTCCCCATAAACCCTCAGAAACATGGTTTCTTGCCAATGATAAGTCTCATCGCTATTTGTGGGTTTTTTTGACCCTGTTTTCCATGCCCCCGCAATGGTGTTTCATTGGGAAAATACTCTATAGGCTGCTAAAGAACAGAGGGTGCCTCTCCACGACCAAAAGCACGGAGTGTAATCCTCAAGACATTTTGCCCATTTTCACCTGCACCAAAACTTCAATGCGTTTCTCTCTATTTAAGGAAAAACAATCAAGATCTCTCTCTTCCTCCTGTGGGTGATGGTTTGGGAACCTGATTTCCATTTCAATAGCTCCCCGTGGACTTACACAATGCCAAAAGGGAGTATTTCAATAGCCTACTCAACCCTTCAACAGATATAAATTTCTTGTGGGACAACGGGAAATAAAGGATTATAGCTCTATTAGCACATCTTGTTCAGCATCACAGGATACTGTAGTTCCTCCCCACCCAGAAGGAACCAGAGAAATCAATTACTATGAAAGTTTTTGTTTTATAAAAGATCATCTTTCTCAGGAAAAAATGGAATATTGCAGATCCAATTCTTTTCTGCAAAATTAAAAAGGTTTCAAAAATGCAATTTTTTACACCAACAAGATTGTCAAATTTATAATATGGCATCCCTTTTTTCACAATCTCTTACCAATCAGTACGTCTTGAGGTATCAACTGAAGATTTTGCTCAGCTTCCAGGTGTCCAAACATACAGAAGCTTCTTAATGTTAATGAGACTGTCCCACACAGGAGATGACCCTGGTTGGGATGCGAGTGACTATTTCTGCCAACACTCAACTTTGAAGGACTATCTGCTCAGATGTGACCTTTTTACAAGAGAAAAGCAGCAGCAGTATCCCTGATGGGTTTTGGTTCTGGCTTTGGGATGATAAGTTCAAAACATTCAAGAGGATCAATCCATTGTAATTGTTTTTCATTAAATGACTGATGAGGAAGACAGAAACAAATATAATTTTCTGATAACATATCTGATTCTGGTTGAACATCTCAAAGCAGCAGCCCTTAGCCAATATTTGCCTTCTTTTAGATAACAAGTCACAGCTCCTTCTCTCCAGCAATCACCTGGGCAGTTCAGTTGTTGCATTTGCTGCATATCTGACAGGCCTCAGCCTTCCACTTTGTCAGGACTGTTTCTGAATGTATTCACCCCACAGGTCCTTCGTGTATAACTAAGCAAGAGCTTCAGAAATTACCTTGAAAGGCTGAGCCACTGAGTTTTTTCTCAATTATTTCTTCATGATGAGGTAAGAAAATTGAGTATAGAGACCACAGTAAGCAGGTTCTTCTCACTGCCTCTCAGCTACCTGGTTCTCCCACCTCAATACCAGTGCAAGCTTTATGTTCACCAGTGGGGTTGGATAGCAGGAGAGATGGGAGCTGTGAGCAAGCAAACACTTAACTTCCTACTCAGGATCAACCAAATGATGGCAGACAGCCATTTACACATGTCACTTGTGTCTCGAGTTCACAGATGAGACATGCTTGCCTCTCACATGCTCAGGTTACTTCGAGGGCCAAATGCTACATACGATTCACCTCTTACGGATAATGGAAGAAGTGCAGACATTTGTGGATATTGACCCTTTGGCCTCTGGCATAAGTTTTTAGTAAATCCTTTGATAATGAGCTGATAAATAATAGGTCACTCCAGCAGAAGACAAGCTGATCCAGCTGTCTGAAGAAGCCATGAGAAGGTCAGTGGAAAAGTCGACAACATATCTCATAGATAAGAACAGAGATCAACCAGTCATTCTGTTTCTGTGGAGCGGGAGATTTTCAACCCAGAGTTCATATCTCATAGTGATGAAGACTAAGGTTTCATTCCCATTATCAATGTTAAGATTATTCCTGATGAATTTTTTCCATACTCCAAGGACTGCCTCACAGCCTATTCCTACCGATGTTCTGAGGGAGCCACCACCCTTACATATTCTGGGCTAGAGCCAGATATCCCATGTGAGTGCTGATCACTCCCATGCAACACAAGGATCCTGTAACGCAACAAGGCACATGCTGAGCTAACTTCTGTATTTCACTCTGCAGTACTGGCAGAATTCACCTTCTGTCAGACAGCAAAGAGAACTGGCCACCGGCCCCATCCTTCCTCTGGCACTGGACAGGGGCAGGGCAGCAGCAAAGCATCAGTGTCAGCAATGCTGGAAGGAAGACTGTATTCATTCAGTTAAGAGACCGGAATCACTCCTTCAGTTACACCTTACAGCTAGAGAGCAAACTTACCTGGAGCACACTTTGTGCCTGATTGTCACTTCTCAGTTACAGCATTTTGCAACATCTGTATTTTTTGTGGTCAAGCTTCCTAGGGGTGTAAAGTTGCTTTTCCTTATTCACCTTTCTCTTAAACCTCCAACATTTCACAGTATTTGGAAATGTGGTTGCCATCTTAAAGCAAATCCCTCAGTTCAGAGCAATCCTTAATCAGTGATGACAACTTTTTTCAAAAAGGAAGAGCTGCAAAGGACAGCTACATACAACTTTCTGCAGCTCATTTTGGAGGATAGCTACCTGTTAATGTTTTCCATAACAGATCCAGGCTTGTAGCTAAGGATTGCTGTCTGAAGTTCAGGATGCAGAAGTCTCCAGGTCAAGCCATGCACTCTGAATCAAGAAGCTAATTGCCTACTTCACAACTACAAGAAAGGAGACAGAAGAGTTTGCTGAGTCTCATACAAAATCAGAAGAGAGGATTCCTACTCCCCAGATTCTGACTATAGTTTATCCCATGAAGAAAAAAGGTATCAGGTTAATAGCATCATGCAGAATCAAATAAGGAAGAAAATAGCTGCTTGTGGCCACTGCAGAGCTGCTAATTCACAGTTCCCCTCCCAATGAACATGTTATTATCATGCATCCATGATGCATGGAAGGAAGCATCCACCATAAGAAGTATACTGAAGGAACAATTAGTTGAACATGTAGCTACTTTTAATTTATGAAATGTGTGGATATATTGAAGGGTAAACAACACTGGTCAAGGGATGTCTAACATAAGAGTAGCAGTCTTTCAACACCAGACCCACTGGGAATATAAGATTTGCTAAAAAACCTTTTCACATCCAAATCTGCCTTTTTCACAAGCCAGAATCCATGTTTAAGGGAAAGCATTCTCATCCCACAGATCTTCCAGTGATGTGGGAGGTAGGATTATGCAGGAATCCCTCCTAGCTGTTGCAGGTGATGGGTAGCTTGAGGTTACCGTTATTCTAGATCAACACATGTAAAATCTAGCTCTTCTCTGGAGCTAATGGCAGTATCTGTCTCATTATGAGATCCCCGCATAGAAGAATTCAGGAGCTGATACTCTCTTTGGTCAACCTGAAAGCAAATCATCTCAGTTTTGGATGGAAAGATCTGCGAACTGGTGTGCAGGTAAGTTTGGCAAATCAGCATTACATAAGAAAAGGTACCCTAAAGACATTTTTGAGTCATGATAATATATGCAACTCCTGGGTGGTAATCTACATTTGCCTCAAAATAGAATAAAAAATGTGAGTGGAAGCAAGAGATTGTTACTACAGTCAGCTTTCCCCGAAGAAGCGTTGTGTATCTTTAGCTGATTCATTATTTTTAGAGGGAACCACATCCCCATCCACATGGGAGAGAGGAACAAGGGGAAATGGATTCACCTAGAGCAACATCCACTTCAGAGCAGAGTTTCCTCAGAAGGCCAACACCTGCTATACTGGCTCAGGACAGCCTAGCAAAGGAGAACATCACATCTGAGTGGTGGTTAACTATTTGAAAAGAAATGCTTATTCTTGATTTCAGTTGGCAGGTAACAGGTGACATCTTGTATGTGCAAGAGCTCTGTATACATGTTGACACATCAATTTAGAGGTGACAGGGAGCTTAGGATCCAGCTTGACCTGGTAGTACACATGGAAGTTAATAAACACATATTAAGAACACATCTTTTCCCCCTGTGATGACACTGTGGACAGTCTAGGCTGTAGGAACAAGCCTTGACAGAGGATCTCTGCAGTGCTTGAACAGCTGGAAATATTTTCCAACACCAGGTCAGCTCTAATGCAGTCCCCACGTTAAAAGCCCAAACTTAGCTAAGCTAGGGATAATTTTAGACTCTTATTTATCATCAGAGCAGGGTTGTGTTACTTTACATTTTACTTGGGCAGAATAGTGACAGTAATAATATAGACAATATTTAAGATCTCCAAAGGAAGAAATTGCTCAAGAAAGTGCAAGAAAAAAGCAAACTAAGTTTAGGAGCAGGAACACATTTTGGTTTTACAATAATGAAGAGTCACGCAACATCCATTATCTGGGTAAGTGAATTATGTTTCACAAGGGATCACAGGAAAATTTTCTTCAGCTTTGATTCAAGTTGTTCACATCTCCCCAGTTCCAGACTTCCAGTTTAATCCAGTCCCAAATATCAAGCAACACAACAGCACTCTTCTGTGACTTTGTGTGGGAAAAACACAATTGTCTCTATTTTCTGCAACAATAAGATTCTTTAGCCTTGATTTGTCTCCACAGTAGTCAGAAAAGCTTCAGAGGAACATGGTGTGAATTATTACTTTGACAAAGACCTGTGCCTTGTGAGCTGCATGTAGTATATCCAATAAAGCTCCTCTGGGGCTACAGCACGCAAACACAACAGGGGCTGCTAGGCCACCCAAATCCCTTCATTTGGGAAGAAACAAGAGACCAGAGGCTGCCAGTGACAACACAGTTAGCCCACCTTACCCTTCAGTGACAAATGGGGATCTGCAAAGGTCAGGGACATCTCCCAGCCATCCCCAGAACACCCTTTATACTCTACCCTCTGAAGTGCGTAGCACATGCAGGAGGATTTTGCTATAAATCTCTGAAGGTTAGCAAAAGCTTGCAACCTCCACTATCTGCAATCATAGGTGAAGTTAGGAGCCTCACAGAGAAGGGGAAAAATAGGTTTTATTTGCCATCAGGTTGAGCCAAGCTCAGCGAGGAAAGAGAGGCGAGCAGGAGGGACTTAGTACAAAGCAGTACTGAATTAAGAGTACACATCACAGGTGAGAAGAGGTTTCTTGCACTGCAAAAGCCCCATGCAGACCTCTTTGGGAGGGCTAGTCCCCTCTGTACAGCTGTCTCCATCCTCCAGAGACAGCAACAGCTGGCAGAAGCTGCCACACACTTGCCTCTGTGTATTCACCTGCCCTTCGGGAGGAGACGCACAGCTGCCATCAGGAACACCAAGTGAGGGCAGTGACCTGGCAGTGCCTCTCACAAGGAAACCTCTGCTCCCTCCCTTGAGATAGCTGCCCTAGGGCAAAATGCACCGCTTTGCTTAGCTGGGCCTGGTCTCCCATGGGACAATGCTGCAGCAATTCAGTTTACATAGCAGTCTTATCAGTGAGGAGGCTTTGCTTCACAGGTGACCTCTTGACATGGTGCATCCCCTCCCCAGGGGCTGCTCCCCACTCCCTGCCCCTCCTTTACCATCCCTGCTTTCTCGGCATTTTATCCCCCCTTCTCATAAAACCTACTTATCTAACCCAAGTATTTTTCTTCCCTTAGTCTAGCTCCTATTCTCAGAGGAGCCATTTCCTCCTGTCTGTTGTTGATCGTTACTGCTTCTTCTCTGTAAAGGTATCTGTCATGATCTTTGCTTCCAAGGAGTGAGCAATCACGAGTTCCTCATATTTTTCAGGGAACCTGTTTAGCAAGGATTCTACAAAAGAGTGGTTTCTCTCCTTGTCCTGGGAGGTTGCAAGCCCCACAGTACAGGGCAGGTTGCTGAACTGAGCAGAAAACACTAGAAGTATTAGCAACCTAAAAAGCAAACAAGAAACAAACCCCCAAATCCCCAAACATCCTTTCCTGAGGCTGGAGAGAAGCTCTTGCCTGGCCAGCCTGCTAGGTTAAGAACTACATCACATCCCACGGCTGGAATGCTAATTAATTTTGCAACTAATGAGCTGGTAAGAACCTATTTACCACACTGGAGATTTGAAGGAAGGCACAGCTTTGGTGCACAGTGTCACCTTCCGCAGTGGGCAGACAGGATATCCCCAAAGCCACATGCTCTTGTTTTGCTGTGCTACTAGTTGAGGAAGTGTTTCACACCAAGACGAGTCTTTCCAAATAATCACCCCACCATAGAAACCTCTCAAGGGTCAGGGAGCAGCAAGGGCTGGCAGTTCCCTACAGATGAGGAGTTGAGGAGGATAACTTCATCTCTGCAGCCTTGGCCAGTATCACAGCCAGTCACCAAGAGAGATGCCTGCAGATCCCATGCCATCTAAGTACAAATGCTCATACCAGGTAACTGGGGATCAGCCCCCTCTGACTTACACCTCCTCTGCCTCTCTGCACTTGCCCAGAGGTTACAGATGGATTTTGCCACTGTCCCCCTTAGGTGCAAACTCCACAGTCTTCACAATAGACATAAAGGCTCCCTGTCCTCCCACCTCAGAAATAAGAGGGACGATATTCCATCTTACAGAGCAGCTTGTATCTAAGCCATTGAAATAAGATGCATCAATAACCAGGAACTGCTTTTCCTCCCCACATGCTGATGTGCCTTAGGGTAGAGAAAAGCAGCTGCAGGAGCAGCACGGTACCTCCCAGACCATCAGTACAACAGCACAGAGGCAAAGACAAAGATGCAGGAAGTGATTATACCTTCAGGTAACAGAGCTGCAAAGCTGACTAAGCAATTGGTTATTTGAGTTCATCACTAAGCGTGGGGCTTTCAAACAACCTAAACCCAACAACACAACAGTGGCAGTTGTTCGTATCAGCACGGGAAGTTAAATAACCTCCTTCAATGGATACTGCAAAAGCAGAACATGTGGGATAAGAGTGACAGTAGCATTAGAGAGGCTGGAAACCGGCCAAGTCACAACTCCCCACCCCCCATCCCCCCATATTTCAGGAGAAGTTCAGTGTTTCAGGACCATCATGGAACGCTCCTTTCTGGGTGATATTTAACTGAGTCTTCAGACCCCAGCCAAGAATGCACTCCTCAATAACTGGTGATGTCCAGTAATCAAAACCAGAAAAAACTTTCCATTCTGTTGCTGAGTTTTATCCCTGCCATGGTACTCTTTGACCTTGTGTCAGAACATACAAGCTTACATTCAGAAAGATTTAATGAAAAGCATGCAACGGCCAGAGATCCTGCTGCCAGGGGAGGAGGGGAAGAGAGAGAAAGAGAGGAAAAATATATCAAATGGCTTATAAAGAAAGAAGCATGTGCACTTCCCAGCAGAGGATACAGTCATTTAAGCCATCCCACTTGGGGGAGCTTCCCCTAACTCTGACACTTCCTTGAAGGCAAAAGATAAACAGATCATGGGGCCAGTATAAGGGCTGTGCAGCTGCACAAGTCTTTTAGAAGGTCCCTTTTGTATTGCTTTGGCTTGCTCTTCAAGCTCAGAGGGAAGGTTAAGTTGAAGTCACCTGCTCCCTGATTCCCTGTGTACGCAGAACTGGCTGCAAAAGCATACTCCAGCCATCACAAAGAGAGAGGCAGCCTCTGCCAGGTACAAAATTTACAAAGTTAGTCTTTTAAAAGTGAAAAATAAAGGAAAAAGTCCTGCAGTTTTGCTTTCAGAAAAACAGTTCTGGCAACACACATTTCCCTGACACAAGGTCCATGTAGACGTGACATTAAGCAGTCCCTCAAAAATCCCTCTGAGGAGTCATCAAACCTGCTGATACCAATATCTGGAAAGGAGAGAGCCTGGCTTCCCATTCTGCGAAAACGAACAGCCAGCATCGCTCCTTCCGGTTGGTTGTGCTCAAGAGCAAATGGAGCAATGAGACATGCCCACACCTTCCAGCTCAGAGCTTCTTTTTCAGCACCGGTTCCTACCCCAGCCCCATTCAGCTTGTGTGGACTCTTGCCCAGCTCTCCCAACCACCTATCAGTTTGTAGCCAGGTGAAACTTTCCAAGAAAATATAGCTTGCCAAATGTTATGTTTCTGAAGTCCTGCTGTAGCACCTTCACCTAGACCTCCCCTTTGTCTTCTGTCCCCTCTTGTGCATGGCAGCCTTACTCCTCCTCAGAAGTCCTCATACCTCAGGGGATACTTCCCTGTGCAAGCTGAGTCCTCATTTACTGCTTATGTAGTCAGGGAGGGCATTAAGGAAATAATCACTGAGACTGCAATTTAGAAATAGCCTGGAAACCATTTCTGAGGAGATCAGCCATCCTTGGATGTTCTAGAAAGGTTTAGTTGTGCTGATGCTTCTTTTGGGGGACTAAAAAAAACTTAATATTGTCTCCAGGCTTAACTGTCAGAACTCCTACATCAGCCATATGAGTCCACACCAAGGGTCCACCTACCCCACTACTGTCTCCAACAAAAACTGTGAGTTGACATCTAGGAAAGAATAAGAACAGGCAAAAAGATATATGGTACTTCCCTCCCCAAATCCAAATTATTTACTTAGCCTTCAATTATTTTCAGCTGAAGAGACTTTTTTTTGCCTTAGATGGTTTGTCTATTTAGTAATCCCTAACAAATCTTGCCTTCAAACACTATTGTCTTTCTTTGAATGCAAGTATACACCTTGCACCCACAACACCCTTTGACAAGAAGTGCTCCAGGCCTACTACATGGTACATCCAGAACCACGTCCCGTCCCTTCATTTGTTTGAAATCTGACCCCACTGCCCACATTTGTTGGCCTCCAGTTCTTGCATGGGAAAAGGTAGAACAGTCAGTCCCTACCCACTTGCTTCATGCAACTCCAGATTTTTTAGGTCTCTGTCACATTCCCCCCAAAATCATCCCTTTTCCAGGCTGAAGTATCCCAGACTGCTCCATTGCTCCTTGTATGGAAGCTTCCAAGTCTGGACTCAGAAAGTCACTCACAGCAGGATGGGAGCTAGAAGTCACTTGCCAATATCAGGCCAAAATTCACTGTTGGGGTGGGAAAGCACCATAACCGCCCCCTCTGACTTAGCCCTGTTTCTCCAGAAGTGAATTTGACTTGTGCTTTCACAAGGCTTTTACAGAAAGGAGAGAAAGAAAACACAGACAAACGTTCCTCTTTTACAATCACTTTTCCTCCCTTTGAAATCAAAGGGAACACTTAGAAAGCAAACCTAACGCTCTTCTAAAAAGCACAAAGATCCCCTTCTCAGAAGAGCAGAACGAAAGATCATGACTCAGACATGGGGCTGTAACTTCCTCATCCTATTACTCAAACCTTTGACCTCCAACATTTCTCCATTTCTCTGTGAGGGTGTCATAGGTCTAGCTGATTTCACGATCTGTTGTATTGATCTCAGAGATCCTTAGCACTTTTCAAATACCATTTGGTCAGCTCAACAGCATGCATAAGCAGCACCTAGGAATTTGAAAGTTTGACCTTGCAATTGTGACTTTCTTTTACGCAGAAGAGATTTGGGAGAATGGGGAGGAGATGGCAGCACAATGACTAGGTGAAGAAAGTGTTGTGTTTACAGAACACAGCTTAACAGAAGCATCCATCAGAACCTCCCCAGCAATCCACAGACTTCAGGGACCCCACCCCTTCCGGGTAGGCCAGAGAGATTTCCTGGGTAATGTCAGGTAAGGGAAGATACTTCTCCTACATTGATACATGCAGTTAAGTGGAGACATATTTTATCACCCTCTGGTTAGCCTGGAGCAGGTCACTGGTTGTTGAGAGGATCAACACCTCCATAGTGCTGTGACGCTTTGATATTAGATTACAATACTGAAATCACCCTTAAGTTCAGCAAGTCAAAGGAAATAGATGGAGATTTTTTTATTTACTAAGCCCAAAATAGGTAATAGGATTAGAGACACATAAAATCAAATTTTAAAAAGCTACAAATGAACATTTAGAGTAATTTTAAAAGTTTCTCACACTTAGTAAGTATCCAGCAAACAAAAACTCAATTAGGAAACCAGTTTTAATATAGTCCTTCACAGTAAGGCTGTGTTTGTGGCACAGGGTGTTTCAGGAGGCCCAAGCTTCCTTTCATAGCCTAAAGCCATACAAGAATCACAAGGATTCAAACCCACTAGTTTGCCAAATCTCAGGTCAAATCAAGAAAAGAGTTTGGACCTTCCAGTCACTAGATCACTGTCTGTCCTACCTCCTTCAGAAACATCAGCGCCCCTCGCACAGTTAGCCCTGGCCTAGGCAGTAAGTGCAGCGAGGTTACCGCTGCCCTTGGCTGAAGTCCTGGTTAACTTCTGGCCATGACCATTCCCTCCCACCTGGTGAAGCAGCTCCCAATGGGTGCCTCTTTCAGCAACAGCCAGCTTATCCCCCAGCTCTTACATTCCCAGACTGGTCTAGAGACACAAATTCAGGCAGCCCTAAGACAACAGCCAAGGCTGAAAGTCAGTGAGAAAGCTCTCAAGACAAAAGCCTTTGCAGCTGGAAGGAAATCACATCCTGATATATGACAGTGTTGGGAGCTTTATTAACAAGGGCGCGGGGGGGGGGGAGCAAACAAGAAAGCAGAAAAGGAGGAGGATTGGAAGGAGAAGCTTCTGACCATACTGCCACCAAAAGAAGCACTCAGCAAGCCATGACCTCAGCATGAAGCCTCTTCATAGATCAGCCTCTGTTTCGCATCTGGGTATAAACTACCACTCCCCATTACACAGACATACTGCGGTATTTAATGAATACAGCTTATCACCAGTTTTGATTACCATTCACCAGCTCAGAGTAACACGTTAGGAAAACGGCGTTAAGGAAAGGGAAAGTGGAATTGTCACCGAACAGCAATATTTATTCTAAAGAGTGCCGAGCGCCTTTAAAACAACTATTTTTAGATTTCTAGATTTTAAGAGGGCAGCAGGAATATTCATATTGATCTCCTGCATAAAAATGTTCTTGAATTTCATCTGATGTCCCAAATTTCTTCTGGCTGAGATAGCAAGACATGGTTTCTTCAGAGGCTTCAAGTAGCAGAAGAACCACTGTATCCCTTGATAATTGGTGCCAACAGTTAAATAGTCACTGTTAAAACCATGTACCTTATTTCTAGCTTACATTTATCTAACTTTAATTTCTAGCTGCTGGCTCACATTATGCTTTCATCTGTTTTTCATCCATACACAGGCATCATTTTACCCAATGAAATTCACCCCTGCATTTAGGCTGACACAGCAAGTGATACCCAACAGTTTGGGCCAGGAAGAAAAGTATACTGGATCCTGCTGTATGTGTAAGGGTGCCACAGAATTCAGACAATCAGGTCTAGAAGTAACATTTGTTTTGTAATTAAGGCTTGGTCATAGCAATAAAGCCTCAGCTCAGGACAAGCAACATTCCCCAAGCACCGTGTTTCTGGAGCTTTCTGAAATGGTGACCTGAAGCAGCCAGTCAGTAAGGCTGGTAGCAGTTGACTGCTTGTAACATCACTCTTGAATTACTGCCATCATCAACCAAAGTTATGAATATAAAAGGGAGTGCAATAAAAGACAGCAAGTGCCATCAAGTTGCAGAGAAAGAATTTTGTAACCATTCCCCAGGGGGAGACATACGTGGGCAGGGGTGAGGGCACATACCCCACAGCAGCTCTTGCACTACATGGTTGTGCTGCCATCCATGACCCTGAACTTGCTGCTTACTGCTGTGTTTAAGAAACAAAGGCAGATATACCCCTTACCTAAGGATCTGGGCCAAGCTTGAACAGTGACTGACCTCCAGCTGAAAGGTCTCTTGTCACATGATACAGGCTTTCTGGAGGCTGATGCAGGGCACAACAGAACCAGCTGGGACCAAACTGTAAATTGAGAATTTTGAGAATGTAAGTTAAAGTCCCATGGGCCTTGCAAGGGCATAAAGAGGCAGAAAAGGAGAACCCAGATCTCTCGGTGAACTGCAGTACCACAGTCTGTCTCCAGGACAGCAATGCTGTTCGAAATCACAGTGGGAAACCAGATTTGTAACAGCAGTGTCATGAACAGGCTGTCACCCCACACAGTTATGACACGATGAAGGAAGCAGCTGGTGCAGCCAAGCAGCACCAACTGGCATTATCTTAACATGCTGGGCTGTAAACTGTGTCCGAGCTGCTTTCTGCATGGTTCAGTCATTCCTTCCATGAGGGCATGAGCACCTGGGACAGAGGAGGACAGACAGTCCTGGCCAGGACCTGCCCAGAAGGCCTCTGCAGCTCCATACCAGCACCCTGAAGCAGCAGCTCTGCAGCAGACCCTTGAGCACTGGCAAAGGATTACTACAGTCTTCGAAAAATAGTCACCAGGCTTTACTCTCCCAGTCACAGCCTCAACACAAGCCACGTTGGGCAAGATGAGGCTTGGCAAAGAGGGCATGTCTAGGTGTTGAGATTAGGAATTTCCCCACTCCGGGCCAGTAGGGAGACGAAGAGCAAAGGGGAACCAGCCCACTACATTTAACTGTGTTGTTAGATCAAACAAATCTGTTTTCTTTGTCTGTTGTCAAGATCTGGAGGATTTTTTTTCCGTAAGAGAACTGACAGTGGGACCCATATGTCAGATATAGGGAGCAGGTCTCTCTACTTTCCTGTGCCAATTAGCCTCTCCCAAACGACACACTCTCTTTTTAACTCCAGGTACTTCTCAGTGCAGAAAAGGTTCCAGGCAGGACCGATGCTTGGCCAGCTGGGATTTCCCGCCCCAGCCCTGGAGCCAGGACAAAAGCCAGTCCTCCAGGTAGACTGTGCGTCACAGCCTAGGAAAAGTCCTGCTTTCTACTGTGCCTGAGGCATGCACACACACACACACCTTCCAGATCCAGCTGCAGAAGTTAGCAAACCTGCTCTAGTTGGGGCTTGGAATTAGCAGGCACAGGCAAAAGGCTGAAATTTGACTCCAAACCTCCAGTATTGATTTGGCCCAAGTGTTCCCTTTTTCATGCCTTGAGACTTTTTCTCCCCCCTCACCTGCATGCAGCTCTCTCAGCATTGCAATCACCAAGCAGTATTCACCAACTTATGTAAATAAGCACTCCATGTTTCCTAGCCTACCAGGATGGAAAACCTGTCTGATTGCCCAAGCTCCTGCAAGAAGTATGATGAGGTGCTAAGAAAATAATTCTGCTTACAAATTCTTTGGGCTGAAACAGCCGCTTTTGTAGCTGGACAGGGTTTTTAGCTGGCAGTCAACTCTCCCTCCAAGTTGTCTCTACAAGACACTCCATTTACTTCCTGTTCCCAGCAAGTCCCTGCAGGAGAGCAAAGAAGCTGGGATTAAACATATATGACAGAGCCTAGCCAAGACACACAATCTGAATTCCCAAAGTACAAGACAAATATAAGCATCACAGAGGAACAAATATAATATGGGCTTAAGTCTAGCATGAGCCCTCTGTAAATGGGATCTGAACAGCAGGCTGCACCTTTCAGCCTGGCAGATTCCATAAAAGCAAGGTCTGCAACACAGCACATCTCAGGAAGAGAGACAGGAGGCACCAGAGATTTAGAAAGTGGCTTTAGGGATTCAACATCACCTTGAATGACACAGAACCACTACCTTGAAATGGCGGTTGGTGCAGCGATGTAAAATGAACGGGTTCTCTGAGTCCCAATCCTGTTCTGCACAACTGGAGCTACAGGGCTCCAGCTTTTTGGTTGGGAAGGAGGGAAATAAAAAAACACCTGTCTGAACTGTCCTCTCCCTGTATGTCTGAAGCAAGCACCCAGTGGCCCCTAACACCATCAGAGCACCCAATGTCTGACTGACACTATCAGTGTACCTCCAGCTGTACTACCTGCCATAGGTGAGCCAATAGCAGATTAAAGAAGGAATAAAGGAGTGAAGCAATATTGCCCAGCCATGGCCAGGATGGCCAGTGTTATATTCTTAGTTTTCTGAAAATAGTTCTCTGGGGTTCCAGCACAATACTCCAAACACTAAATTTCTTTTCATAAGACTGACAAATCTAAAGGCTGCCTTCCACCCAGGAAGGACTTAAAATAATACCCACTAGTAAAACCCCCAAGTGTGAAAACCTCAAATATTTAAGTAGAATGTGGTCTTCACAGATTCCTCCTCTGCTCAGGAGGAGCCTGAGACTTCAGTTACCGTGCAGCCACACCATGTCCCCCTCACCACAGGGGAAATCCCACCAAATCCAGCTGTGTTGTCATCCCAGCAGGAAGCAGAAATCTCACAGGAAAGGCTATTCTAGTGACATTTCCAGGACAGTTTTGCAGATCAGAGACACTTTTGGACCAAAGCCAAGGCAGAGCTGGCCAGCACCTCCAAGAAGGTGGCTAAGTGGAAAATCTCCTCCCAAATGGTACAAAAAATAAGAGACACTTTTTCTGAAGTTTCAATTACTAATGAAAGCAATGGGAAGTTTTCCTCTCTCCCTAAAATGTTGCATTTCTTTTGGCAGTGCGGAAAAAAGAACCCTCTCTCCATCATACATGCATACTTCCCCACTACTGAAGTGACAGAGTTTGCAAAAACTGAAAAGAAAAAAAAAATTCTGCCACCAGAGTCATGATTTTTAACAAGTATTTTTAGGTATTCGCCATAAATATGGGCTATCAAAGCAACCAACTCCACTTAATACAGTTGACGTTTCTTCAGGANGTAGACAGCAGCTCAACAAACTCTATTCAAATACTTTGCTGAACTGGTGTCTAAGCAAGGAAATGCCTGGAGCCAGAGCATTTCCCATGAGACAGTGAATCAAGACCTTCCTCTCTCCTGTGACTCAGTGTCACAGGGGGCAAACTGCAGATGACTTCTGGCTGGCTGAAGCTGCAGCCATGGCACTGTGAGCAGACCGGCTCCTCCAGATGCGTACACAGAGATGGAATGGAAGCAGGACAGGAGACCTGCTGGGGAGGCCCCATGTTGCAGCTGCTTCTGTTTCAAAGCCTGGCTAGCATCAGTCATGCTGAGATGATGTCAAAGGGGTACCAGGCACCTCTGGCCTGTGCTTCATGCACAAAGAGTAAAAGAGAACAAGAAAGAACAAATCCAAAGACTCAGAGCAAAGAAAGAGCTAAGAGCTGGGAAGAGAAACACATTCTGGGTCACAAAGAACAAGCAAAGCACACACAAAACATGCAATTACCTGCTGCAGAAAAGGCAGCAGGATCATCTCATTTGATGCAATGCACAGATCCCTTAAGAAAATGCAGCCTTTCTGCCATTCCATCCTGTTTCAGAGGCTTTCTTTCATGCCTGTGGCTCTCCTTAGCCTCATGACTCTAATTCTCTCCACCCAGGTCTCCTCTGTCCATACGCAGAAGAGGGACACTACTGAAGAGCAAAACAGCTCGTGTGCTTCTGAGAAGCCTACATTCCTCTCTAGTCACTAAAACACCCCAAACCAATGAGAAATGTTGGCTTCATGAAAGAAAACAAGCAGGGAAAAAAGGAAGATGATTTCTAAAGCCAGCCAAATATTAGAAAGTAAAGTCATTGCATTCACATATAACACAAAGCCTCTGGTTCAGTGTGACCACATCAGAGCCCGCGAGGATTACTAACAGCTTCTTCACGGGTTTGCTGCCGACACCCATTCAGCAAAGGGTACCCACAGCTAAGAGAACATGTGTCATCTTCTTGCTCACTGATTTGGAGCTCTCGTTTGGAAGCTCGAATCCAGAATACCAAGAGCAGCTATTTCCAAATACTTCTTAAGTGGTTATTCACACACTTGCAATATTCCATGAGCATTTATCATTGCTGATTATCTTAGCAAGCACTGTTTGCAAAGCAGAGGTGAAGGAATGGTGCAAAGACAAGCAGTTCACATCCCGTCTTAAAACAGGCCCACTGTTGAGTAGCATGGCTGAAGCGCATAGCCAGCCTCTTCCTAAAAGCTTCCAGGGACAGGCACCACAAGCTCCCCAGGCAATCTAACCATCACTTCCTAATTCTTAACTACTTTACAAAGCTTTCCCCCTTCGAAGTTTCATGCTGTATCAGCCATAACAGCCTGCCTGAAAGCAGGGAGATGTGATGAAATGTCAGAAAGAAAAAAATGTGTGCAAGGAAACCCTGAAATTTCAGTCCACTTCATACAGTTAGCCTGAAGAACAGGAGGTGAAACCCTAGCTCTAGTGAGAACTGCAGGAGTCTGGCAACCAATTTAAGTGCTGTCTCAGGTACTGTGCTGAGCAGGTGCTGCAATCTCAACCGCAAGATGGAGAGAGCACAACCTGGATTAAAGAATCCAGGCTGAAGCCCACTCTTTTTCCATGATGGAAAATAAACCCATGAAGGACTGTAAGTTAAGTCTTCATCAATTCTCACTGCAGGGCCAGCTTCTGTGAGTAGCCCTCATAAACGCACACTAGAAACTCCTTGTTTTCCTCTTTCACTTCAGCAGTCCCCCTCCAGCTGTGAGCTACCCACCTGCTTGTGTGCTTTCACATAGACTGTTTCAGCAGTGGCAAACAGTGCCGCATGGATTGCACTGGAAAGCATGGTCTCTACTTCTTCACTCACCAGGGAGGACTGTTGCAAATTGCAGAAATTCCGGGATCCCAGGGACCCACCTGTGAAGGGAAGAAGAGAGGCAACAGGATTGAGTAAACCAGAGTGGCTGGTTTAATCTAACAGCTGTCAGAAGGGCTGGTCTTGATTCCACTGTTACTCCGTATACTGATGTTTCTGGCACTGGAGATGCTTCCATGAGCCAAATCAGTTCACTGAACCGGCAGAAAACTAACAGAACAAAAAAACACTGCGGCAATGATGAGCTCAGCCGTCATCTCTGGCTGCATCCACTGAGTGCATGTGAGACTATTGCAATGATGTGCCAAAACCAGATCTTTTGAGCTGCAGGAGCACTGGACACTTATTCTCTTAAGAAACTCATTTTGTGCACACTGAACTGACTTTGCTGGGCCCATGTGCCACTAGCCCATCAACAGGACATGGGACAGTCAATTATTCTCTGCAGCTTCTCCCAGCTTTACCCTTACCTATTTTGACATTTTTTGTGATTTAGGGCAATCTATCTGTGCATACCTAGCTCAAGAAGATCTCATCTCTGATGGAAGGGCTTTGCACATCAGGACAAACAGCAGCAGCAAAAGCCCTGACCTCCACTGAAAAGCCCCATCTCAACATAAAAGTGGTCACTCCTACCTCGCTGCTAGATAAAGACATTTTCTGCCTCCCACATGAGATAAGCAGCAGGATCTGTGCGAGTCACGCTTCCTGCAAGGCCAAGCAGCAGCAGGTAAGGCCTGTGTACGTTCCTTACAAGGAAGTGTCTAACACTCCCTTGTTCATGCACTGGGAATGACCAAAGCCACCCTAAAGGGTGGGGGAAAGATAGCGCTATGAGGCAGCACGAGGAGATAACAGAGAAAACCAAGAAATGTGTGGATTCGTTATGTTATTCAGACTTGAGTTCCTAGAAAAGATTTTTTTTTTTTCTGGTCTGCAGCAGCGTGAAACATCCTTCAGATGACAGCAGCATTTCTAATACCCTATGGCACCATTCATGGTGCTTGGAGAAAATTGGCGCAGTGAGTCCTGTCTGCTTGCAGCCGCTCACTTCTGCAAGGCACCTCTCACCCCTCGGCTGCTGCGCTGCTGGTCCTATCTGACCATAAGAGAGCTGGGTAATTCATTTGGTTTCACAGAAAACAGTAAGTTCACAGAATCACAGAATGGTAAGGGTTGGAAGGGACCTCTGGAGATCATCTTGTCCAACCCCCCTGCTTGAGCAGGTACACCTAGAGCAGGGTACACAGGATGACATTCAGGTGGGTTTTGAATATTTCCAGAGAAGGAGACTCCACAACCTCTCTGGGCAGCCTGTTCCAGTGCTCTGTCACCCTCGAAGTAAAGAAGTTTTTCCTCATGTTCAGCTGGAACTTCCCGTGTTCTAATTTGTGCCCATTGCCCCTTGTCCTGTCTTTGGGCACCACTGAAAAGAGTCTGGCCCCATTCTCTTGACACCCATCCTTTAGATATTTATAAGGAGTAACAAGATCCCCCCTCAGTCTTCTCTTCTCCAGGCTGAACAGACCCAGGTCTCTCAGCCTTTCCTCATAAGAGAAGTGCTCCAGTCCCCTGATCATCTTCGTAGCTCTCTGCTGGACTTGCTCCAGCAGTTCCCTGTCCTTCTTGAACTGGGGAGCCCAGAACTGGTCACAGTACTCCAGATGTGGCCTCACTAGGACAGAGTAGAGGGGGAGGATAACCTCCCTCGACCTGCTGGCCACACTCCTTTTGATGCACCCCAGGATCCCATTGGCCTTCTTGGCCACAAGGGCACAGTGCTGGCTCATGGTCCACTTGCTGTCCACCAGCACTCCCAGGTCCTTCTCAGCAGAGCTACTTTCCAGCAGGTCAACCCCCAACCTGTACTGGTGCATGGGGTTGTTCCTCTCCAGGTGCAGGACTTTACACTTGCTTTTGTTCAAAAACCTATGAAGCTATTCAAATCTCCAAATAATTCTGGCAATAAAAAGTCTGAGGGTTACAAACCCCCAACTCTTTTGAAACAGCCATTTTAAACTTAACTTGATGGTTTTAGTTGATGAGATTACTTGGAGATAATATATTGCCAGTTGAACAAAGGCAAAATTTGGGGCTAGATCTCTTCTTCCTCATTTGCCATCCCTTAAAGGGGGGATTCCTGCCCTTTCTACCTTATTTTTCAGTTTGTCCACCAAACTGCACGTCTGTCCTCCGTCGCAGCCAGGAGGCTGAGGAGCCCAGGAAGACCAGGCCATGGTTTTCAAAGGGCTGGGACAGCTCTAGTTTTTATCAGCTCCACGCCACTGAGGAAACGAGTCATTAGATGCCTTTTAACCTTACTAAGGAGGCATGAAAGCCAACTTTCCCTTGCTCAACCAGGCAGATCTTCCAGTAGCACAAACAGGCAAAGATTTGTTCATCCTATGATTACACCAGTTCACACCACCCATAGCTGATGGCTTTGTAGGAGATCACATTTACTGGTGCAGAGCAAAGGAATTCATTACGGTCCCATTTCAAGCAGATAGGAGATAAGGGAGTCAGAAAACCTATCCAGATGTCCTGTACAGTAACTGGGTGTCCTAGGGATTTCTGTATCAAGGCTCTCCAGGATCAAGCAGGTCTGCACCGTGATAGTAACAACCCCACCCCAGTCACTCAGAACTTTGTCTCCTCTGAGAGGTGTGAAGAAGTAATTAGACCTCTAGCTACTGCTTATTTCCACAAATTTAAAAAAAAAAAAAAAAAAAAAAAAAAGCTGGAAGTTACTATCTTTGAGTTGTCTTCCTATTCGCCAAATCTGGCTGAAATCTGCACGTAGGCAGCAATGACACAGGATCTATTTTTTCCATAAACCAGACTCAGAAGGACAGCAGGTAGGTGTTTCTACAACTGAAAGAAGTCATGGACAGCCATAGCAAGCAACAGTCCCCGCTCCCAACAGTCCTCCCAAAAACTTACACTAGGAGATAGAGGTCACACCTCTTGGCTCCCAAACCAGTATTGATCCATGAGGCCCTACTGTCCCTGACCTCTGGAAGAAAAGCATTTCTGGGTAAAAACAAGGATATTGCTAAGTCTTCTTTACAGTTTCATGTTAAAATGAGGAAGGCAGCTCAAGGTGCTTCTCACAGCTGCGAGTCACCACAGTATTACTTCAGCCACGATGGTACAATTCTACTGACAGGCTGGCATAAAAGCTAAATAAGGAGGCTGAAACAAACCTGTGGTGCTCCCAAAAGACATCCTGAAGCTTGATTTAAAAAAAGAAGTGCTCTACTCCTTTCTGTAGTTATTTTTAATCTAGGGTGGACTGTGTCATCCTGGAACTGAGTCAAATGAAAATGAGAGATTTAAAGCACTTCACTCTCCCCCTGCTGCCCCTCTGCTCTGCGTCAGTCATCACTTCTTGGTTTGTAAATGCTTAGTGGGATTTGCACAGGGCCAGGCAAATCAGGCTCCTCCATTTACTGCTATACAACAAATATATTCCGGTAACAGGCTGTTCTCCTGCCAATGCCTTCTGTTTTCCAACTCATTTAATTTTCTTTAGTGACTTTCTTTCAGACAAGTGGATAACCAGAGCCTTAGGTCAACTCCATGTGGATTCTGCCTCTCAGCAGTGCCAGTTATTTCTTTGCAGAAATCCTGCTCATGTAGGAAGCAGGTACAAAATCTTTCCCCACCATGCCAGACCCAGTTTATTTGCTCCTGTTTCCGCTCCCTTTTCACCATCAGTCAGCCCACAAAGCACTGACTGCTTCTCTGCCTGGGGCTCTCCCTGCCTGCCTCCCCTGCCTTTCCTGTCAGGCTCTCCCAAGCTGATAGCCAAGGAAACCTGTCCACACCTATGCAGGCTGGGGCTGTGCCTTTGTTTTGGGCAGTGACGTGTGCTTGGGGTGGAGGCCACCATTGTTTCAGCTCCCTGATTCCACAAAGGAGCGTTAATAATTTCTTACAACTGCAGTAAATGAAGGGTGGCAGTTACACCCAACCTATAACATTATACACCATTGGTTTTCCTGTTACCTGTCAAAAAGGAGGTTTCTTCCTTTCGCCATGGGAAGGTGGCTGAGGTTGCAATGTCACCCAGGCAGAAGCCACTAACTTTAACAGGATTTCTGTCAAACACGTGGACCATCTTGATGCACAGACGGGGTCGCCCTGCCCTGAGCCAGGCATAAAAGATCCTAGGACCATTTGGATCAGAAATCAGAGCTGAGCTCCCTCTCTCACATGCCCTTGTGTCTCCCCTCATAAGGAAGGGATGCAATGGATAGTGCAGCTACCATCTGTGGTGTTCAAACAAAGCAGTTTGATAGCACCAACAGAAAAATACAACTGTGCTGTGGAAAGCAGATGCTTTTTCACAAAAATGAAGTAACTCATTTAGCCCATGAAAGGTATTTCTTGCAGAGAAATTGCACAAGAGCCAGTCTGAAATCCTCTTATTTGTCTCAAGAGGTACCCAGCTCTTCAGGTGCTCTCTGACTTGAAGACTGCAATCACACACCAACCCTTGGCTTCCTCAAGCATCATATAAAGAATAGAAAACAGTAGGAAACATCCCCCCCCACCTTGTATAGCATGAAGGTTACGTACAAGAACTAAAACATTACAGCCAGAAGCCTTACTTTGCAGAAGATAATCTCATTTTTCATATTCAGTGCAACATTAAACCCATCCTCCAGCTGTGCCAAGGCTTGTGAGCTTAGAGTGAAATTATCTCCAACAGAAAAGTTTCACTGCCCCAGCAAAAAATGAGGAGTAGCAGAAAACACAAACAAAATGATACAAGTGGTGAAAAGTAAAAGGAGGTGGTTTAGACACATCCCATCTCGATATGCAATGTTTCAGTAATGAGGGTACGGAAATGGGTTTTCCTTTTAAACAAGGGTGGGCCAGATCCTTGGCTGGAATAAATCAGTGCTGCCCTGCTGAAAGCAATGGATTGTTGCCGACTCACAGCAGCCGAGGGTCTGGCATGTGGTTTTCTCCTGACAGTATCACAGTAATTTAATTGTAAATTAAAATCATGTGGAGATGTTGTTTTGATACAATATTGCTGAATACCAAATATACCAAAACTGAACCAAACTAAACTAAAATTAACCTAAAATGAGAGAGAGTAAAGGGAATGCCTCTCTATTGTAATGTGGACTCAGAGGCTAGAAAGAATCACGGGATAATTTGATGAAATCCCTTGAAGCATTCTCACTGACTAATTAGTCTCTTCATTCTGGAAAGAGGCCATTGGTGGTGTGAAGGTTTCAGGGTTTAACACATTTCCTCATGCTCACTAAGAGCTCTGCAAAATTCCTGAAGCCAAAAGCACCAAGGCTGCAAAGAACAGCTAGACGAACTGGCATGAAAGGTAACTGTAACGGTGATCCTCTCTCGCTAGCCCCCAACAGCACAGGTGGCCGAGGGGGGCCTGTGGCCATGCTGGGCTTGAAGCCAGTGAGTCCTGCACAGCACCCCACTGCCAACTAAACTGCTGCAACCACATGAGAGAAACTCAAGGATATTCTTCAGCTGCAGACATGCAAGCAGCACCCTGGAAACCCCTTGAGCATCACAGCAAGCAGGCAGGGGAGAGGCACACCCCATTGCAACCGCTTGTGCAACTCTGTCTCCATTTAGTCACACGGTGGACACAAGGAGGACTACTGCAGCCGCGCACTGAGTAGGGAGTGATGGCCTTCGCACAGAGCACCCCCCCCCGCACTCTCCTCCCATTTGCCACTCTTCCTCCTCCTAGATCTGTCCTCCCCGCTATGGCAGTGACCTAGCTATCAGCCTTGCCTTGTCTGGCCAAACCCCAATTCCCCCGATCCCAAGCAACCAGGCCTCCAGCAAGTGCTCAGCCTCTTTCAGGATCAACAAGGATGATGCTAATTCACTGCTAAAGTGGGTGGCAGTCTTTATTATGTTTCAGGCCTGAGAAATCTCGCCAGTGCACCAACAACCACAGGGCTCCTTCCTAATTACACAGCAGAGCACCGCATGATTCATGTCAGCAGCTCCTTGGTCCCCTCACCTCAGTCCTTGCTGGTGTGACACAACAAATCCGAGTGGAAGTGATTAGCAGGTTGCAACCGCAGCCGCCTGCTCCCCAGTGCTATTAACAAACAAGGCGCCAAGAATGAGCCATCGGACGGCAGTCAGAGGCCTGTTGAATCATGCTCTTCTGTATTGCAACATCGGAAGTTGCACTTTAAAACCAATCGCCTAGGTTGCTCTCGGATTTCCCAACGAAGGCTGGAGGAGGATGGCGAATCCAGGCTGAGAACATTACATATACATTTTTAAATTCCCAGGGGAGGTTCAAAAATTAGAACTAGCTCTGGGGCCTTTTGTTTTTGTTTTTCCCTTCCCTCCTCTCTTCCCTTTTGGTCTGATTAACTTTGGTGACTGGCTTGCACAATTTTATCAGGTTGGGCCTGATGAATCATTCATCTTCAGCAAGAAACAGTGAGAGACTGCAGGCCAAGCACGGTCTGTGTTTCAGTAACCAAAAACAGAAAAACAAAAAAAAAACCCAAAACCAACCATCCCACCAAGAGAGAGGGAATGGGGGCAGGAAAGAGACAGTGGGCCAACAGCACTCATGGACAGCTTTGTGGTGTCTGGTCTCAGACAACTAGCAGCACATTCATTTGTAAGACTGCCAGACCTCCTAGGAAACCTAAAAGGCTGCTGTTATTTATAAAGCTAGATATAGCTATTCTGCGTGCAAGACTAGCTCATTATATTTATAGGTACCTGTCCCATTCACCCACTTCAGGGCCCTCATTCCCATAAATCTACAAGGCTCGCAGGCTTCAAACACTAAGATACCCCTCCTTTCTGAGCAGGGCCATTTGGAAGTGTCTATCACCGCTGCAGGGCTCAGCAGCATGTACACATAAACATATACCTGAAAGCCCCACATTTCTGTCAATGCACAGGAAGCCAGATTCAAGAATTTGTCTTCCATGTGGAGAGCACCAGATTTTGCATTTCATTTGTAAAAAGCTCCCAGTAAGTCTTAACCACAAGGGTTTGATTTAAAAATGGTTAAAACTGTCAGCTGGCTTCAGGAAAGAAGATATACAAGTCAGTCCAATCGATTCTGGCAGCCTGGACTCCCAGCCCCCGTTAAGAAGGAAAACCAAAGTAAAATCAACCCTCCTAGGTTTTATGCCTGAACTTCAAACAATCTGTGCATAAATCCAAATCAGAGCTTGGCTGGCCAGGCATGAAGAGCTTTGCAAACACAGCCCTTTAGTGAAGCTGCAGACGTGGGAAAGCAAAGGCAGCTCCCTACAAATTGCGCTGGGGACAGGAAAAGCAAGAGATTTGGCCTTTCCAGTTTGTTTGTGTTCACACACAAACACAAGAGAGCTTTTCTATTTTGGAGGTGAAAGACTTATTTCTCAACAAAAAAAGTAAAAATGGTACATACAGCTCTTACCTCCCACAGATAAAACAGGCAAGATTTCACTCTTGAGACCAGTTGGGCTCACTGCTGTCAACCAGAAGCCTTGCCCAAATGTAGATACAGGAATTGAGGCAAATGGCTGCTTCCAGTTGCCCATGTGTTAAGAAACTTTCAAGCAGGACCATGCTCTACTAGTCCCAATCCCAGATTTCTGAGGTACTTCAATTTGTGCCATGATTTTGGGCACTGGTTACCGATTGCTAAATCAGATCTAAAACCTCATGCAGTTATCCAGGCCTGGCTTCCTCAAGCAGGCACACAATCATGGCGAGAAGCCTTTTGGCTCACTGCAAGTTACAACAGTGGGCAGGTCTTGAGAGGAGTCTCAAAGAGCCCCCTCAGAGGCAGAAACTTTCACAATCCAAGGGCAGATACCATTTTTCCTGCTTAATCTCTTGGAAGGATTCCCTCTCAGTCATGAATTAAAAGTCATCCAGAGAAAAATATTTGCCCTTTTGCAATGTATTTCAGGGACCGATTATTTAACATTTGATGCAGCATAAATTCAAACCCTTTAAAAAACCCCAAACAAAAAACAACCCACAAAGGAAAAAGAAAGGGGCTCCCCACAGCTTAGAGCATACCCAACCCCACATGTCTATCCAAGAGCAGCCAACAGTCCAAAGCTGAGAGGGAAAGAGGCTGAAGATCTGTGGGGCTGGATCTGAACGTAGGAGCTTTCACATCTTAGCTTGAGTGTCTGATCCTGGGCTGTACTAGAGTGAGCAGATGTCTCCATATACAAGCGGTAGCCACAAAAATTTTAACCAAAATTTACATTTCTCTATTAAAAGTCATCATCTACATAACACAGCATTTACTAACAAATAATCATCTCAAAAGATTCCCAACCAGTTCTACTAGGAACCTGAACTGTGCAGCTTTGGGTTAAGGGTGTGAGAGAGATGAAACAAAGCTGACTCAAGCTGCTTCTAGTGGCTGAGTAAAATACAATAAATAGAGAGCAAACCCGATTTTTCCCTTGCTGTTGCACACAATATTTGCAAGCAATTACACTGGCTGCGGCAGTTTAACATGCAGGAGAATAGTCAAGATACTTCATGCATTATTTACACATCTAGTTATGAAAGTTCGGGCCATAAACTGAAAAGGAAGCTGGATTTTAAAAAATTTCGTGCCTTAAGATGTCCATTTCAGGGACAAATGGGAAACAGATAAATACATTTAGGGTCTTTTCCCTATGGTTTTCCATCTCATACAGTCATTTGCTCCTCTGCTAGGATTAACAGCAGCTCACAGTTCCCTCCTGTATGATGCATCATAGATTTTACTTGATCACTTCTGCCTTATAATCCATAACCACGGATGAATTATGGCATGTTCTTTAAAAACCCTCCAGTCTCACTGTAAAGCAGTGAGGAATCCATGCTCTCTGGTAGGTTAAGGCCCCAATCAGTTGACCTCAGAGGAATGAAATGCCACCATGCGTCCTAGGAGAATGAAAAGGCAACAGCCCCTCTGGGAAAGGATGAAGAAAAAAATCCATGCAGAGGTTATTTTATTAACCTAACACGACCATCTCTCACATGCCTTACAGGATACCTGAGGGCTTCTCTAGCAAAAGACAGGGTCATGCTGTAGGGCTCAGCTGACTGGTAACAAGATGGGTACTGTGCACTCACAGTCCAGAGCTCAGATTTAGTTGAGCTAAATAGTGGCCTACAGCTACCATTACCTGAAGGCAGATCAGTGACCTGACAGCCATGGTTCAGCTCCTAGAAGACAGCCATACCTTCCCCATCTCAGCAGCAAATCAAGCCTGGAAGCTAAGCAGCCCCCTCCATCTAAGAGGTACTTCCGCTCAATATGAACATACATGATCTGCATTGATGAGATGTATGGGTAGTTTCACTGGGTCTGTACTCAGGGGACACAGGACCCTTAGGATGCCTGACCTGTAGGTATTCCCCTGACCTTCTGCTCACATGCTTTTAGGGAGTTGGAGACCAGGCTACAGCAAACACCAGACATCTACTGTCTCTGTAGGTCACCTCCCCATCTCCAGATCTTCTCTGGTGCCCCCAAAGGTCAACTCCCTGTCTCCAAAGCAAGCACAGAGAATGCTCTTTCAAGGGGAAACCTTCTTCTCTCCCCTCTACCCCCATCCTTGAAGCAATGCTAAACAGCTTTTGGAGTCTGCTAATACAGATGTGTCAGGGCTTGCTTTGCAGGAGGACTTTTAACATCATCACAAGGACACCTTATTTTTCAGTTCTGAAGGGCTACAAGAAGAGACATCTCAAAAAAAAAAAAAAAAAAAAAAAAAGGGGGCTGGAGAAGAAGTTTGCTCCCTAACTTCTGACCAACACTGAGCTCTGATGAAGGTAAAACTAACACACCAGAAACAAACACTTCTATTTCTGGAGGCTGGGGAAGAGAGAGGAAAGAGACAGACCTTGAAGAAGGAGGGTGCTCAGATACCACCTCCTCTCTCTCCCTGTGGCATCTATCCATAAGTTTCTCTGTCAGGGTCCCAGCAACAGAGCTGAGCAACGAATGATAGAGACAGTAGCTCTACAAGCCATTTTGGGAACATCCCACAGAGTCTGAAAGCAGCATTTACCATGCTGTTTTGCAACTGAGAGAAGAATCACAGTATGATCCAGTCATCAAGGAAAGCAGTCAGATTCATAGAATATTTTTTAACCCATAATAAATAATAGTTTCCTAAACTTCATTGTGGTCACAAAGTCAGAACAAAATTTGATAAAAAAAAATACAATTATTGTGCACAGAAAATTTTGAAAAATGTCACTAAATCCTCAGGGGAAAACCAATGAGTGCCTTTTTAATGAAAACCAAGCTTACGGGTTGCTGGTTTCTGAAAGCGGCCTGGTAAATGTTTTTGTTTTCCAATAAGCAAAATAAATACTGGAACAGACCCATGGTCCTTTCCCTTCCATTGCTCCAAACCTCCCCATTTTTCAAAGTTGAATAAAGGATGCCTGTCCTCCGATTCTAAAACCAGTAACTGGTTCCCAAATGCACTGTGAGCCAGAGGTGGGTAGGGCAGTGGAGGAAGGCCAGGAGACCCTGATATACACTGGGGATTGCAATGAATGGACAACAAGAAGCAGAACCTGCTCCTGACAAACTAGATTGGGAAAGTGCCTGGAGATGGAGCTTATCATGCCACAACTTGAACCTCCTCAAGCAATTCACACACCCATGTCTCTACATGAAAGCAACGAGATGGGAAGGAAGCACAGTTAGGGTTTGGCGCTGCTCAAGCCCCATGCAATTACAGGCAAGAGTAAACATCTTATTCAAGGATGAGCAATTGTCCCTCAAGGGAAAACCCTGGGGCTTCCAGCTCTCCCAAGAAGGTCACAAATGCGTACAGGAAACAAGAGGAGACTTGCACAAAGGGAAGGAGCTAAACCTCACTGCCCATGAGCAAGGAACTGAACAGACAGGTCCATGTGCTCCAGCACTGGGCACAGATTTCAGAACAAACACATGGGAAGCTGTGGCATCACTGAACCTTTTGTTTCTGAAGCTCCAGGGACATTATTTAGTCTTTCTCCCCAATACAGCAATTGCCATAAAATCTCCAGCTTGGCAGGAGCACCTAATTTAGTGTTCCTGACAAAAGTCTTTCCTCCGTGGCAGGAAGAGGGGGCATCATGAAGTTGGCAGCAGAGCTGTTCCTTATGGAGGCAGGGGATCCTGAAATTGTACCCAAACTCTGGTCAATCCTCCCTTAACACACCTACATGCCCATCACACAAACTTCAACATCTCCACATCAAGGCGTGGCTTGAAAGAACAGTCTTCAAATCCATTTTTTACCTTCAGTGCCATCTGCTTAGTACAGCTAAGTTTACAGCCTTTCCAGATGCCATTTCCCATTCATTAATACCCAACAAGGCATGAACTGTACAGTGTCTGACCCAAGAAATTCATACTCTAAAGGCTTACTTAGTTGTAGCTATTGAGAGCGCTTCTACAGAGCTGTGGGGGCTCCCAGGAGACAAGCATATGCACTTCTCTGTAGTCACATCCCTGCCACTGTCCCACGCAACTGGGCAACTCTCAACATGCTCAGAAGTCCTTCCTCTGTGGAGGAAGAGCGGGTATCATGAAGTTGGCAGCAGAGCTGTTACTCTCAGATGCAGGGGATCCTGAAAATATACCCAAACTCTGGTCAGTCTTCCCTTAACACACCTACGTGCCCATTACACAAGCTTCAACAGACACCTCAAGAACTGAGACAGCTAACATATGTCAGCACACAACAGGTACCAAGGGCCTGAGGAAAAGCCCATCGAACTCCTTCAGCAGGCTTAGGAGGGGACAACTGACAGCTCATTTGCTGCCATAAGTACTTGTTTTTCAGATGCCTGGGCTGGGCCAGTCGATGCTAGCTCATTAATCTCCCTGAAAAAAATGAAACCATCTGGCTGCACAGTAACTACTCTTCCCACCTGGGCTCAGAAGCCCACATGGCAGATCGTGGAGAGGCCATATCAAATGAGCAAGTATGGTAACAACATACTCTTTGCTGCTGTCATACAGCCCAAGTAACTGCTTGGGAAGTCCAGGCAGCCACCCAGCCTGCAGACATTTCCTTCCTTTGCTCAGTGTCCTGCTGCATATAGAGATCCTCCTTTGCCCAAACAGGCAGCTGGCAGCAAGGGGTCTCACAGACATGGTAGTGTGAGCCAGACCAGGGTCTCTTTGACAAGGAGGCCAGAGCAGGCCCTTTCCAGCACACCCCTCTGGCTGCAGCCTGCAGGCCAGCAAGGTTATGCAGCTCTGGTCAAAAAGAGCAGGGCTGATGGCGCCAAGGTGAACAGGGGCAGCCCAGCTGCCTCCCAGCCCACCTACTCATGCTGATCCTTGTCTGTGAATGCTGACCAGAAATCACACTCCACCAAAATCTGGTAGGATAAACAGAGCTATAATTCAGGGCCCACATGCTTCCCCCAAGCAGCACCACACAGGCAGCCCATGCCAGCTGCCTGGACAACCCGTCATGGATGGCTCCCAAAGGTCTTCCCCAAAACCGAGTCCTTGTACAGAGCTCCTGTTGCAGTCTGACTAGGAAAGGAGAGGTGAAGAGCCCACCACCAGCTCCCTCCCATGCCTCCTACTTTTTGGGGGAGCTGGACCTTTCCTTTCGTTTTTCAAAGGGCAGAGTTAAACTCATCTCAAGGTAGGTGGAAACAGGCAGAACTATTTCAAACATGCCTCAGTTGCTCAGTGCAGTACAACTGCAAGAACTGGGAGGAAGGAGGAAAAAAAAGGCTTTGTGGTTAATTATGAGAATGCTAACACGGTGAGAAATAAGGCAGCGAGGATGGCAGAGATAATTACTCGATGAGCTGCATTTCCCTTTTGGACAGGAGATAATGAGATATCCTTTGCTATGCAGAAGAGTTCCTAGCAGAGCAAAGGCAAAGGCTGGCAAAGAGCAAGCAAGTTGGAGCTGCAGAAACCCACTGCCCCCTTACCAGTGTTGGCCAACAGGGCCAAGCTTTCTTAGCAATGGGAGGACAGAAAACAAAATTAACCGACTCCTGGGAAAGAAAGTAGTTCTCCCTTCTCCTTGGGCACTACCTGGCCACTCCTCAGGATCCCTGACCTGCACAGCTGCCCCAGGTTTCCACAGATGTCACAGATGTATCCTGCTTGGCACGACCCTTGGCCCAGGGAGTGATGCAGAGGGGACAAGTGCACTCTGCTGCACTTCTTGAAGCCTGGGCAGGCAGAAATGAGCTGCTCATGCTGGGAAGCCCCAGCAGACTCCAGGGAAATGCACAGAATTGCACAAAGCTGTTTGGAAAGAGCCACAGCAAAGCAGCCTGCAGCCCAGTGCAGATTATCCTAAATCCCTTAGCTTTAGTGAGCCAGGGACTACTCCATACCTGCTGCCTCCGAGAGAGGGCTGCTTTTCAGTACTCAAGCCCCCAGGACCACTTACAAGTGCTGCAGCCTTGCAAGGCCTGCAGACTATTCAGCTGCCCATGGAAAAGGCTCAGCATGGGAACATTAAAATAAACCCCCAAAACTACATGAGCAAAATCATCATCAGGTACACAGTTACGCTAGCCAGCAAGGATGAAGAAGCCTCCTTTTGCAGAGAGCTGCAGACAGAAAGCATTGCTCATGTGTTGCCTTGCAGGTCCGAGTTAGTCCTGGAGCTGACAGGGCAGCGGGATGGAGTTTCCTCTTGTTTATTTACATCTTGAGTCCATCCCAGTACCTCTTCCCCAAGAGCTCCTTTGCTGATCAAGGAAAGTTTCAACTAATGAGACTATTTTTAGCACCAATTGCTAGGAGAAGCTGAACCCTTTAACAAAGCCTCCTCAACACTGTAACGAGCTGAGGGGAAAGAAAAAAGCTGGGGGTGGGCCTCTATCTAGGTTAGCAACAATCTCTCTATGCCACCTATAGCCTTGTTTTATAGGAAGCATGTGGATAATAAATGGCGATTATGGAAAGTGGAGGGGAAGAGGCAATCCTTAGAAATTTATAGATAGGCGAGAAATCACATTCATAGGAAATAATACAGACCTGCAAAACTGTTATAAAAAAGGCATTAAAAGAGTTCTGTAATTGGGGTTATTAGACACAACTACACCAGGCTTTTTTTTTTTTTCCCCCTTTTTGGGTGCATGACACTAATGGATGTCACTTTCGATAGTGATAATAACAGTAAAATATCTGTGTTAAAGCTGAGTACATTAACTTTTATATTGGTGTAATTTACTGCGTTATGAGTTCCCATCATTCAAGAGCGAAAGACAAAATGCTCTTCCTTACAATGTCGATAATCATGCATACACTTTACAGGAAGAAGTGTTTCTTTAAATATCTATTATATGTTAAATAATTCTTTTAACTTTCCATTACTCTTTTCAGGAGAGACAAGGAGCAGGAGAAAGGGGTAAGCTATTCATATTGCTAACATACATCATGAGCTGGATTTGCCATTGCTCTGTATCTGGTGAAGTCATTCACAGCTGCTTTTCCGGCCACACATACAAAAGATTAGTTTGCTACACGGGAAGGGGCAGAATGGACTGGACAGTAGCTACTATTTTTTAAAAACTACACATGCATCAATATGATATTGAAGGTAACATTAAGCATCACTCACTTGCCAAAAGAAAAAAGAAGTATTCTCCAGTAGAGAATCTGCTTGCAGCACTGTGCTGATTTACAGTTCAATAACGGGAAGGTGGAGTCCCTACCCCTCAAAGTTGAAACGATGCTGTACCTGCTACAGTATTACAGCCACGTGCACTTTAGGTGCTTACAGTTATAAATAGAAAAAGTCAAGGCACAACTTGTTTCTATCTGTTCTCCATTGCAGAAGCTAAACAACTGCTAAAGGAACAATAAACTTGGTCATTCCCAGGCTGTAAGTAGAAAGCACGGTGGCATCAACACCACAAGCATTCGGTCAGGCTTAGGCTCCACAAGGAAGCAGGGAGGAAGCTGGCTGATGGCAGAGCCTTTGGCTCCAGCAACAGGAAAGCTACGGTCTGCTCTCACACTGCCTCCCCAAGCACCTCCACACCCTTGGGCAAGTTGATCCTTTGACTACTCTTTCCAAAAAGTGAACGCCTCCAGCTAAGCACCGTGATTGTACAGGGACAAGCACAATGAGGCCTTGAGGGACTGCAGCAAGAATCCTTCCTGCTTCAAGATAAACTAGTTTCGAGATGGTGCAGAGCTCTAAAGCAGACCAAACTACCTATATCAAGGGCAAAAGTACTCTTAGAGAATCTACTGCAAAACTGCATAGAAGAGGACTTGATACCACTGTGATTTCAAAAATGGGAGTGGGCATCCGGGGGCTGAGCTATAGCAAGTTTTAATACCATCTAAAAATCACAAAAGGAGAAAATTTTCCTTCTTCCTGCAAGTCAGACAATATATGCAATACAATGCAAGCATCACTATTTAAGTGGTCTCCTGCTTTCACACAATCACTCCCAGTCCCTCTTAGCCAAGAGTCCATGTCTGTAACAGCGATGAGACCTAGCAGCTCTCTCCAATCAGTGTATTCCTCAGGGCCAAGGTGTCTGTAGGGCACTGAACACAAAGATAGTTCTGCTCACATTCAGCGTTGTTTGTGAAATCAATCAGTTTGCTTGCCTCCAAAAGGCAGACCTTCCCACCAGCTCTCACAGTGCGAACACAAAAAAAACAAACACAGTTGTGCATAGCACAAGGAACAGGCACTGAGAAATGCAGTCAGCTCCCCCAAGCTGCACTTTCAAATTGCAAATTACAGAACAGCTTCAATGTTAAGAAAGGATTAAATGACTCTGGTTTGTTTCCAAAACAAAACACTGCAGTGTGGCATTACTGAATGCCATCCCACCCAAATGGAATTCGATACTTCATTCAAGCCCAAACATTTTTCTTCCATGTGTTCAGCTGATTAATTGAGGATTCAACTGTTTATGCCCTACTATGTGCTGGTTTGGGATTGGTGTTTTTTTCCTCTTAACAGTAACTGCATTTGACCAAAGTGACTCTTGCCCACACACATAAAAAAAGGCTTTAGCTGGTACCTCAGAAGTGAGACAAGGCGAACAGGAGGATTCTCTCCTCCCTTCAACTCTGAGCTCGATGAGCTCACACCTACTGAAGACCCTGACTTTTCTTTCCTTGTTCCTGACTTTGAGAGCCAGAATCCACTCTCCCCACCTCTGCGCAGACTGCACAGTTGCCCCTCTAAAAGGTAGAGAGTTCTCTTCCTGCTAGCTTCACTGTTGTTATCCACCCTAGCTCCTCGGTACTGGACCCAAGATATCTAAAGCTACCTGCCATCTCCCTGCCTTCTACTGTTTCTTTCACAATGGTTAGTCTGCTGAGAAAATATTTACTTTGCATTTGAGAAAAGGTCATTGGCTGGTGGTGTAAACCACTCTCCCCCGAGACAACAGGAATGGGAGTCAGATCCTAAAAGAGAAAAATCAGCCTGGAGTCTTTTTCCTCCTCCCCTGCTTCCTCCCACATCCCATTCAGATGGCATGAAAAGGCTCTCAGTGGCTCCAAGCCCAAAGAAAGAAGGACATATTTCATGTTCCTCATGAAATCTACCTCCATCGGTCCCTTGTTCAGCTCTCAGCAGGAAGCAGGGCTCGCCCTAAATAGAACGGAGGTGGGTAACAAAACAGGAAGATTCATTTCCTGTAGCACCACGGAGCTGGCAGGAGCAGTTCCCTGTCCTTGGCGTGCTTTCCGAGGACATTCGTCCAAGGTGGCACAAGCAAACACATGAACTGGACCAGGGGCCAGTTGCACTTGACTGGCTTTGCCTTTGAAATATACTTTATTAGGTGTGCTCCTTATATACAGCTGTAGAAGCAGTGACACAAGAGCACATCAGCTGCATCACAGTGCTGCAGCACAGCAGGGGATGCAGGATATGAAACGAGTTTGGCGGCGTAACACTCGGTCAACAGAAGCAATGCACTCCCCTGTGCACACCACTGTGTTTTGTGTCGATTTCAAGTTCGCTTTTTACCAGCAACTTGGTGGTTCCTATGTGGTTTCATGTACACAAAGAACAAAAGGGCATAAACACTCTATAATTTCAATGAAAAAAAATCTCCCACTCAAATGCAAGGAACAATAAAGTTAATGAACTATGTAATTACAATCCCAGAGTACACATCTGTCTGTACAAAATACCCCCTACTATAGTGACCAGCCACACAGAAAACCTGTATCCTGCAAATGCAACTGCCTGAGTAACATCAAGCCTAATTCAAAGGCCATTAAACAAAATGTGAGCCTGGCTGTTGGTTTCAGTAGCTTTGGACCAAACCACTTCAGCACATGAATACTTTCACCATTTCTTTGCTTGCATAGGGATATATCTGTCCATTCAGAGCAGCGACAGCTGTTTAACGTGGAACAGTGGTTGGAAAGAGCAAACATATCAGTGAGGAGGGTGACTGAAAGAATATATGCTTGGGGAAAGGAACAGGGGGGAGAAAAGGGGAATTTTAACAAGGGTGAAGATCGCTGGTGTATAGATCCCTATCTGGCTTTAGACGACTTAGCTCCCGTGCTGTAACAGCACAGCTGCAGCAGCACAGCTTCAGCATCTGTAGTTCTTCCTGCCTCAGATCCTAAAGATGAGGTTTCACAAGATGGTTGGTTCAAACTAAGACCTCATTTCATTTTACCCCCCATCCTGTCCCCTGCTCCCCACAGCACCGCCTCACTCTTCCCCTGAGCCAGCTGCAACATTGGTCTGATCCCCTGGGGAACTGCTTCATCTCAAAAAGACAGCAGTAAATAAGCTATTAGGGAAAGAAACAGGTATAGTTTTTGGCTGAGTGTGAGCAAAGCCAATTCACAGACAGGTAAGTGAGTAAATAAGTTGTTTGCTTTTTGCAAGGTAAAGCAGAGTTCTGCAGAAAGCACCAATCTTCATTCATTTACCTCCAGAGTCATCCATCCTCCCTGTGGCTTGCTGAGGGTTTTGCACACACACACTCAAGGAAGGGATACTATAGATAACAATCTGCTGAAGAAAACATCATGCACTGATTTCAAACACAAACAAAAAGTGAACTGTGGCTGGGTCAGGACTTCCAATTACTTTGACACCTTCACGGTCACCAAACATGATATTTCAGGCAGGTCATACTCCCTGCTTAGTGCTCAAGTCAGTCCCTCTCTCCTTCCAAGAAGCTCACAGTCACTAATGGTTATTCATTTCAATAGAGCACTTACAAGCAACCCAGAGAGACTGCACCACTGCCTTGCAAGGGTCCCACCATGTTTTGCTTGCAGCCAGCTCAGTTGTACATGAGAAGGATGGAAAGGTGGGCTGGCTTGTTGTGCAGTCACTTTATCCAGGGGTCTGCAAGACAAAACGGTCAGGGAGTGCAGAAAAAGGACAGCTGAGGAAGTTACCAGAATTAAAAGATTAAGGAAACTGCGGAGTGGAGTTGCCACTACAAACATTTGTTGCAAGGTAAAGCCCTCAGAGAGCTGTCTCTGTGCAACAAGAGCACATGGGATACAGGAAGACAAGTACTTGGCCCTTGCTTTGCTTCAGTTCCCTAATCCACCACAAATGCATTTGGGGATTTATGAGTTTTTGGAAGCTTCCAGCAAAGCTCAGGGCCTGTTCCTTGGGTTATTGTTTTCCCATCTGTTTCTTTTCATTTTATTCCATCACAGAGGCCCCATCGTGGGACACAAGAATGTGACCGGAACAATAGGCAGAACTTGCTGCCTCCAGGACTGCAACGAGGGCAGAGCCACCATTGCAGGATGGGAGCCAGCGACTTCTATATTTAGCTGTTTCTTGCTTATTCCAGATCACATTCGCACCCCACACTCAAGAAGTCAGGAGGCTTTCACCACACCACTGTCCCCGAGCATTGCACATCCAGCAGGGTCCCTGAACATAAAACATTAATTTCCCTTCTAATAAATGCCAACAGGAAGACTTCCTGCTCCCCCCTCTCCTTTCCAAATCTCTATTTTGACAGACTTTTTTCTTCATATAAGCAAACTAAACAAAACCATCTTCTCCTCTGCAAGGCTGGCAGCCTTGGAGCAGCACCAGGACTCGGGAGCTTGGACAGCGTGGCACTGCCTGTCAGAGCAGTGCCCTGCAAAGAGGCAGAAATGGGTGAGCTCGTTTCCCCCCTTGTTTGAACCTGAGCTAAATTCACCAACTCACAGAGACTTGCCCCAAGCCCGCACCCCAACACCTGAGGGCAGGGCAGGTGAAGGAGAACCAGGTCTGAGCACCCATCTGGCCTCAATCACCGCCGTAGCATGTGCAGATGCCTGTCAAATGCAGCGGGTAGGGGACTGCTGAGCAAAGGCTCAGGTCTTATTGCAAAGCTCTCCCCGCCATGTCCCAAGATACCTCTCTACCACTTTGAAGGCTGAGAGGGCTCTTGCCCTGCAGGAAGCCAAGCTGACTGTGGCACTGACCGCAATGTCATTTAGCACTTAAGTCATTTACATCATCAAGGCGAGGGGATCCTACAGAGCAAGAGGAAAGCCCATCATGCTTCCAGAAACACTTACCTAAGGGCTGTGCCACTTGAAAATAGTTCAGTGATGGACAAGTCCTCTTTCTGCCACTTCCACAAGGGTTGTAGATTAGGACCACTCTGCACTTCGTCTCTCCAGTTCTACCAAAGGAGTCCCAGTGAGAGGTTTGAGCACACAGATGCCCTCCTGGGCACCTTGCTGCCATCCATATTACTCCCCCTGCGTACCAACATGTTTCCAAACCTTGCCTTTTCTCCTGTAGGCATTCCCACCACTGCCAGCTCCCCATTCCTTCTGAAAACCCTCCCACTGTAAGTGGTTATATCAAGGAGAGAAGGCTGATGCTGGATGTGATGTAAGAATATGGTTTTTTTCCCCCTTTAAAGTATGTCTGTCCCTAGAACACTAGTGGTACCTAGCAGCGCCCAAGCATGGATGGAGAAATTACACCTTCTGCTGGTATCTCACATCATGCCACTAATTTGCTTGGTGGCCTCAAACTTGTTGCAGGTTAAAATTTCCTGAGGTATTTGCTTCTGAGGGCTCCTCTGAGGTAGGGGTGTCTGACGAGTGTTTGGAGAGGCCTGGAAAAAAGCAGCACAGTTACAAGGCTGAGCAGATTGTCTTCCTGCAGCTTGGGATCAGCCCTGTTCCTGTTGTGCTCACTGAACACCTTTGCACTGCCAGCACAGGCATGTCGGCTACGTTCATCTGCCATGCAAATCCCTTCTCTTTTACTTCTTTTGTGTCCTGGAGCCTGGCTTCCCTCTGCTCCTGCCGAGGAGGCAGTGCTCGGTCAGCTCTCTGAACAACTAGCACATGCCAGCAAGCTGTAAATGAGTCCTGTGTACCCAGCGAGTCTGAAAGGAAGGGAACGCTTTCCATCTGGCATTCCTGCAGGTCTTGAGACAGCGGTTATTTATCCAAGGTAGAGGAGAGAAGGCTGTAGTTTCCAGTGGAAGAAGCTGACACAGAAGCAATAGCAGCACTTGGGGCCTTGCTTGGCCAGCAAAGCGCTGAATAAAAAAAATCATGCTGCTCCATCTTGCAGCCAAAACTTTCCCTTACGTCTTCCCCTTCCTTCCCAGATGTGCCTCCCTGGAGCAGATGAGATGAAGCTCAGACCCTCTGGAAGGTTTAGCTTCCACAAAGGCTTTTATTATTGCCTCAAAAACAGGGCTGTGCTCAGGCTGAGGACCACAGCACTGACACAGAGCAAGAGAGGATGCTGCCATAGACAGAACTCATCCAGCCAAGAAGAGAAGGGGGAAAACCTGAGGCACACACAGGTAAGGGTGAGTTTCCTGAAGGTCACACAGCAGGTTTTAGGGTAGGACTGGAAAATTACCTGAAGCCCTGATAAATCCTACACCACAAAGATGCTTTTCCAGAATATCAAACATCCAACCTACACCACCTTTCTCAGAGCAGGGGCCATGCACGACCCATCAACCAGATCCAGACTATTCCTGCATGCCTCCTCCCCTGTGTGACTGAAACACCGCTACCATAGTGCCAAAGCATAAGCTTTCATGACAGATGCCTGGGGGAGGAGGAGGCTTGCACACCAGAGCTTTGAAGGCATGTTTTGCACGGTCCCTTCCATGAGGTGATGCGTACTCACCACGTGACAGGTAACACTGCATTGTGCAGTGTTACTGAGGAATTGTTTCCCATCTTGCGATGACAGAGCTCTGGGGAAAACAGCCCCGATGCATCTTGCGATTGCCCTCTTGATCCTCGTGTGAGTGCATGGATTTGTTACAGCTAGAGGAGGAGTGGTAACTATGGTAACCCTGGTGAATCCTTTTGACTGGCCAACCTCAATACCCACAGGTAATCAGGAAAAAGCCCACTGGGTGTTATGGGAAGTGTTTCTATGCCTAGGCTATGGAAAGAAAAGGCAGACACAATGTCTCTTCTCAAGCTGTCTCCAGACAGGAGCCTTCAGCAGGCTTCATGACTCTAGGTATTATGTTCAGTTGCAGCTGAAGCCATCCCAGTAAGGAAGAGAGACAGAGAAAGATACACCAGTGTGTGGTCTCCTCACCACCCCTTGTACACATACCAAAAGGTCTGATTTCCTCTGTCTTCCTCACCAAGAGAAAGGAAAGCTTGTCCCCGACTCTGGCATTACCAAGCCTGCTGTTCTCCCCTCCCCTCTTCAACCCTGAAGGACGCAAACCTTGTACCCCTGTCTTCTTTCAGCTAGTTAGGGATGCAGCTGTCAGAGATACTAATTTTTGGTAAGTCATGCTTCAGCATTAGCCAAATTAATTCGCAGGGACACAAGCACTAATGTTAATTCTAATGCTATCCCCCAACATCATTACTCTGCAGCTGATTAACAGATGGCCACATCAGTTACCTCTGATACATCCCTTTAAAAGACACAGACACCCCAAAAGAGTTGTTCCCCAGATAAGACGACACCTTTCCACTCATCAGTCCCCATGGCATGTGAGGCAATACTTTTGTATTGACACAGCATTTCCCCTACCGGCAGAGCCAAAAGGCTTTCAAGACACCAAACAGACCTTGAGAATCACAGTGCACAGGCAGAGACACACACCATGGAGGACTTCCCAGGACAGCAGGTGAAAGCCCTGTGAGCACAGACAGCATCATATCATAACCAACACTCTTCAAAAACCAGTAAAACTCTCTCCATCAAGCAACTTGATCTCATTCTGCCCCTACAGGAAGATGTTGCATGTCTTGGCACCGCAGTAAATGGGAAACATCTTTAATTTCAAACCTAGACTAATATCAGGTCCTCACCAGTCTTATACTACCCTCACCTTTTAATTCTCAGAGCAATTCCTCTCTCCTCATCAGATCTTCCTCCCACCCATTTAGAAGAAAAGGGAGTTAAAAAGTTGTTCTCCTAGAAGTCAGGTCTAGTCTATCTCCCTCCAGATACAGAGCATATACATCCTTTCGGGGAGCAACAGAAAAAATCATGATCCTTTCTGGACCGCAAAGGGAGGGTCTGGGTTCCATAACCCTGCTGTTCTACTACCATCAGCCACCAGACACTGAGGAAATCACTTATTTCCCACAAGCACAGCTGGGCAGCAAGGCCCAGTGACACAGCTGCTTTCCAACTGGGTGCAAGGCCCAAGATGATAAAGACAAATATGCAGCAGGGAAGGAGGTGGTAATGGGCTTAACAGAGCCGTGCAGAACATGGACAGAGAATAACAAGTAGACGTATAATACCAGAAGCTTTGACTGAGTAAGGTTTATAACTTTACAGATAAGTGCAATCAATGCATATGCACAAACATTTGCAGTCAATAGTGCAATTTCATCCCTAGATGAATGATCCACTGGGTACACATGTTCAAATGTGCACAACACCATTACTGCACAACTAAAAATCCTTTCCCATAAAGCCACACAGACTCCCTTGGGCAGAGGCCAAGCAGTTAAATAAAAAAGTCTATCCAGAGTGAGAACTCTTCAGAGACATTTCACCATCTGGAAAGAGGAGGAGATCTTATTCTGAGAACGCTTGGAGAGCCCGACCTACCGCGGTTAAACACGTGCCTTGTCCAATGTTAATTCCTGGGGAAGAGCATCATATCATTCCTACTGCCTTATGCAGCAGGACCTGCAGCAAGCAAATGGGCCGGATTCTGCTCTGCTCTCCAGACAAGAGCATACAGCCAGAGCCCAATGGCAGCAGGCCATTCAGCATTTGCTTTTTAGTGAGGCCAGACTCGCAGTATTGTTGGTGACAAACAGAAGCCATTGCTGTTAGTATGGGCTTCTTCATTTCCTTTTATTATATCCCCACCCATGTCATGTAAATAAAGCTGCAGTTAGCTTCCTTCAAAGCACTGGGGCAGTGAAGATTGTACTGAGCTTCAGAAGGGAGCACAGCCACAGCCAACACGAGGGCACTACCTCCTTCCACCATTCCCTGAAGAGACCGGGCACTCCCTCCTTCCACCATTCCCTGAAAAGACCGGGCACTCCCAACAAACGGGAACAAGTGCTTAGAGCAAAAAAAGATCACAGAACCCTGCTCTCAAAAATTCTTTGATATGTGAGATGGACTAGGACAGTAGCGGTCAGAAGAAATTAAGCAGGACATAGGACTTGGCTCCATTCACAAATCTGCCCCAGGAGGCTGTGTCCTGGTAAAGAGTAGCATTTTAGATGGCCATATAAAATCTCTGTATTTCATAGTCACATGAGGTCTATCTCCCAGTGGGCTTCCAAGAGCTCAGCTAGGCAGAGGCACCACCCATATGGATGCAATTGCAAATGAATGGCCTTGGAGAGATATGGCCCATGAGAAATTAACATATCCAGTGGGAGCTCTCATCCTATTCCCTTTCTGCCAAGGGACACAGGCAACATGGAGGAGCACAGAAAGTCTCATTTGGCAGAACTCAACCTGTATCAGGGCTCGGACCCCTACTCTTTCACTCAAGGCTAGCCCAAGCAAGTCATGGTACACCCACCCCTCTCTTGTGGTGACAAACCACTCTAGAGATGAGAGAAGAGGCCAAAACCCACTGCCTTAAAGCTCAGAGCACATCATCGGTCAGTGTTCTCAGTCCCTTAAGAGATGGGCCCCAGAGGCAGCTCAGCCTTAAGAAGCATCAACCCAGTGGAAGGTCCCAGGGATAGAGGAAGAAGGACAACAGGGCACAGCTCTCATCCCTGTAGGACAGCACGAACAACAAAGGCTCTTTCCAACCTCAGCCTCACAGCTGCTCATCCGTATTCCAACCCTTTGACCCCGAGAACCCTTCTGGCTGAGAGAGATGCGGCCCATCATTTCATCGGCTCCCTCCCATCGCTCTCCTGTTCCAACATCCCTAGCCCACCCACCCCCACTTGCTATAAAGCTGACTGCTTCCTTCACAGGATCACCTCCCTGCAAAAGAAAGAACCTCTCATGTGGACACCAAGTTTCCTGGATGTCATCTGACCAGGACAGGGAAGGAGGAGAGAAAGGTCTTCCTCCAGAACATGGAGATAGAATTGGTTGAAGCAGCTCCAGTCAATCGGGGTGCAGTATCTGAGATGGTATTTTGATTCTAGTTCTACAGCAAGAGACAGCAGAAGGCCAGGCGAGGGCAGATTACATGATCTCTCAAAGCCGCCTTTCACTACAGCACAACACATCCTCTGTGTGATTAGAGGGCTTTTTCGGACTGAATGAAGTAACACTCTACAGCTCTTGATTCCTACCTCCAGGCAGCAACAGCATCTCTCCTGCCCATCTTTCTCCAGGGAGGAGATTAAATATCAGAGATGAATCAAAATGCAGTCAATCAGGCAAGGCAATCTGCCAAAGTAGCAAAAAGGAAGGGAGGCAGGGGAGAAATGGTACCTCAGTACGGAAGTGACCTGTTTTAAGTGCTGCTGCTGCTGAATGCTGAGCTGCTGGATCTCTCCAAGGCTCCGAGAGACAGAGGAAGAGAACACAGAAGTGGAAACCTTCCTCCTACCCTGGAGGATGGCGACGAACACACATGACTTCTCAAGCATCAGCTGCACTCAAGGAAAGGGGCAGACTCCGCTGGAAGAGCTTGAAGACACAGTACAAGGCTAGTCCAGCCTGGTTCTGGGAACTCAGATCTGGCAATGATCTACAGAGGAGAATGAGACTCAAACGTGTGCACTATTTCAGGAACTGAGGAAAATGCACCCCTCAGCCTGAAAGATTACACAGCTCCAGGGGGCTTTGGGAAGTCCCATCCCACAAGACCCTCTCAGAGCAGAGGTGCAAAGATCAAGCCTCCAGACCCCCCCAGGCCTTGACGGGTATCTCCACACGGGGTGTTTCCACTTTCCAACAGCAGTAACATAGCTGGAGCCAGATCCTTTGGCCACAAAAGCACAAGCTGCTAGGGCTGGAAGCAAGATAGGCTGTTTAGTGCCTCTCTGTATTTTAGCCATGTTAGGCCAAAGACAGCTGGAGTCTGGGAATGATTCACATTTTGCTACCATGTCAGAGTCCTGCTGCTCTGAACCAGAGCTCTGCTGTGCTACAGTGCTTTGCACAGACACACAGAGAAGGCTTTCCTCTCCTACCAGCATCTGGCAGCATCTGGGTAACCTGCAAGCCACAGCATCCATGCTGCAGAGAGAAACTGCCAATGCTCAAAGAACAGGCTGATTTCAGAAATCGCTGCAATGTCCTTTCAGGGCTGAAACCCTAACCACCTCAGAAAACCCATGCCATCAGGGTGTGAGGCCAGAGAGCGCAGGTCCAGGTTCTCAGAAATGGGTTGTTCCGTATCACCTACATCTTCATGTCAAGCAGCAGCAGGTAAACCGCAGCAGGAGGGACAATGGGAAGGCAAAGCAGAGCAGCGGCAGAAAGTATGACGGAAGGATAGATAAACCACACCAAGAACTGGTGAAGCGAGCTGTGGGCCTCTGATAGGCGTGCATGCACTCACACACAGGCGCAGTTTCTTGGACTGTTTATCAAGCTCAGGAAGGAAGAGGGATCAGTCTGCCAGAAAGATCAGAGATGCTGGGGCTGTCACATGATGCTCCCTTTAAGAAACAAAACTCACAGAGTGTGCACACACAGACAGAGAGGAAGCTACAAGGAAAGCCTTGAAAACAGCAGAGGAAACCCTAACCCCACCCCAGAGGTGCTACCTTTAACTAAACCCCATCCCAGAAGCTAATGAAAAGCACAGCCAAACTTGCATTATTTTAGGCAGGCAGGGGACAATTTTCTGTACCGCTCACCCCTCCTACCCTTACAACATAGCAATTGGAGAAATCTTTTCTCAGCCTGGCTATGTGAAGGGCAGGGAGCCCTGCCCAGTCCCAAGCCTCTCCTAAGGGTGCTCAGCTCCCTTTGGAAAAAACACTTACTACGCAAGTGCACAGACATGCCAAATATCCCTTCCTCATTCCCAGGAGTTTTGACTCCAGCTGGTGTAAAAAAAAAAAAAAATCAGTAGAGTCAATAAAGCCCCTGGCTGTGGACCCAGCTAGAAATGGAGGAAGGTTTGGCCAGCATAATGATTGTACCCTGGCCTAGGCAAGAGAGGTTGCCTCTTACCCTATCAGTAAAGCCTTAGGCAAACTCCTCATACAACCCTACCCTGTTTACAACCACTGCAGAAAAAGGGAAGAAAACCCTCACAGGTTGTTAAGAGGACATCGGAGCATGCCTGAGACTCCCATGCCTGCAAATGCAGGGACACCCATGGAGGGGGGCCAGAGTGGGAAACACATCACAAGAGCCATACAGCATCAGATGCTCTCCTGCTCTGGTTTTTAACCACTTGCACATGAAGCCCAGATGGTTTCCAGAGTGAAGGAGAAGGGTGTGTTGCTTACACAAGCAATGCCATATTTCAGTAAATATCGTATGCCATCCAGACATTCTGGACTGGATCCAATTTCCGTTGGGCTTTGCTCAACTGGGGACCTGGCTCCTCCGGCAGACAGCAAACTCCATTCATGTTCAATGCATGTCTAAGGCAGATCTGTGTCTCAGGCAGACACACGTTTTTACCAGATGATCCGTGTTACACCTGGCATGAAGAGAGGATTTTCAATGTTCAGCCAACCAACCTCTGCTTCCAGGCTCAGCTCAGACAGAAGCAAGTTAACTCTTCCTCACCAGCACTGAGTAGGACTGTGTGGGCCACAGCAACCTGCTTCTCCCACTCACCTCTCTGGGATCCTCAGAGTCTCCTCAGGTGCCTTTCACATGCTCCATCTAAGAACGTTATGTGTGTACCTGCAGCACTACAAAGCACCTAGTCTATTTGTTTGATAACTGTCACAAAAGACCGGTACCCACACAATTGGTAGTCCCCCGAGATGAGGTGTTAAAGTCTCTTTGTAACATCAGATGGAAAAGAATATCTTGAGTTCCTTCCTTAGGTCCTTTTCAAATGATAATTGTTAAACTAACAGGGAAGAGCGGAGGTAGGAGGCATTTCAGCAACCACCTCTTTAACACAGTAAGTTTAAAGAAATGAGGGAATTCTCCAGTATATATAGTCCCAGGGACAGACTTGTCCTTGATACGAAACTCTAAACACAATTTTAAAAGATTGTGTCCCCAGTCCTGATTACTGCTTGCTGCACTAGGATGTTGGAGGTCTCTGCACAACCCCTGTTTAGTAGCCTATCTGGCTTCAGGATCTTACACTAGCCAAGGCAAACAAGGCCTCATCCGAAGAATTCTTGCAGACATGCTCTTTAGCCAAACTCACCTTTTCAGGACACAGTACTCCAAATACATGCATCCCTCAACCTGCCAAGGAGCAAATGTGATCATGAAAGAGCAGCAGTAGCAGGAATCAACAAAACAAGGCAGGAATCTTTCCCCCAAAGAATCAACCTATGTTTTCTCTGATGAGAATTTCAATGCCTACTTCTGTTTGAGAAAGCACGGCACATCTCCCAGGCAGCTTTACTCACAACCTCCCTTTAAAAATCAAGCAAAACTCTTGCAGGCTTGGCAGAGGGAGACTAGATGTCTGACTCGCTGGCAAAGACGACAAAAGCAGGGCTCCCCTCCTATAGCCCATATGCACAAGACACACCAGAATGGACGACAACTTTGTTGAGGCCAAACCAGAGACCTAACAACTCTTCTGGCATTTATTTTGGACACCGAAGCCAAAAAATGCACACACTTATGAACCAGGATGGCATGGGTTTAACGCAAAAAACAGTGAGCAAGTTTTGTTCCACTCAAGCTATGGGTTTAGTTGGGGTTTGCCAGCATTAACGTACTGGTCACAGCGCAACAGCTGGAGCAGCTGCTTCCTCCCTGCACACATCTAATGGGCTGAAGCAGGAGGTAGGCACTGATAAAGCCACAGTGTGAGGCACTGCTGAAGTTGTTCTTGCCTTCTTAAGGAGCACTAACGTCAAGTCTGCAGAGCCTCTCTAGCTTTGCTCCTCTGTGACTTCCTAGCTCATGGCTGAGAGCCCTTCCTCTTCCCAGCCCTCCCAGACCCTCTGTACTAGATAACCCCTGCCTTCTCCCTGGTGTTGCATCTAAGCTCCCAAACGAAAGGAGACACGTCGTTCAGAGTAAAGCCTCAAATAAACTTTTCTCTCTGGGAGCAAAGGAGTTTATTTTAAAAACCCAAATGAGCTATCTAATATATAAAGGAGTTCTCACAGATCAGAGCTCCAGGCAGGTTAGGCTCAGTCCATGAGCACAGGCATCCGTGAGCCCCATTTTCAGCTGTTACACTGCTGAGAATACATGACCATCCCTACAACAAGGAGGACCAAACCAAAAAAACTCTCTTAAATCAGACCAGCTGGTGACATATTCCTCAAAAACTCTGACAAGTTGTAACTGTGAGTTTTATACCATACACATCCCCCCACCCCCAGCATGCTGTGGGGCACCTCTCCAGTTACTTCCATGGCTTCCTCAGCACCCTGGAAGCTGGTTCTGGCCTTGTTCAGACACTTCGCTCAGTCCTTTTGCAAGCTCTGTGTGTCTGTGTATATCTCCCATGTCTACTCCTTCTGTGGGACTCACACTGTAAATCTTGGTATTGCTACAGCAATTTCCCAGTCTAATCACATGCCTTGTTGCATTACCACAGCAGTGATAGCTGGTTGAACCACACACCACATCCTTGCAATTGTTTCTATTACTCACAATTGACTTATTTATTAAATTTCAGCTTGCCGAGCCTTGCCAGAAGATGAGCAAGATCCCTGTCATCCCTCCTTGCTGTTGATCAGAGTGGCAGAGGGCAGGTGAGTAAGCTGCAAGTTTGAGCTGTGAAACAGTCCCAGCAATTTTGTAAGGACATGCTTTCTCCAGCAGCCAAGCTCCCTTGCATCTAAACACCAGGGGTTGAGTCCTGGGAAGTAAACTCTTGAATTGCAACAGAAATCAAAAGGGAAAGTAGATGCAAATGAAGCCTAAATTAATTCGTGATTTTAGAGCAGACAAGTATTTCCACAGACTTGCTTGTAGCATGGCATCAGCTGCAGTCCCTGCATGCGGGTCTATCTCTGCAGCCACCCTCACTTGCAGATCTACCCGAGAGCGATCCATAACAGAAAAGTGAAGTGCCTCTAGATGCAAGTAACTCTGCTTGTGGGGGATTTCCTAGGCTTGGAACCACAGACTGATGGCTCCTGGCTGCTTCAGAGGCCCAACCCACCATCTTGTGCCTCACAAACACTCCTCTGACAAAAGACTTTGACTCCTTGCTTTCAAAGGGGAACAAACAGAAGGCAAGTTCAGACAAGGCTCATGGCTGCTTGCCCAGCCAGGCCTCAGCTAGTCCTTCATAGTAAATATTTGTTCCTAATTACAGTGCTGTTTGCCCCGGGAGCTTGCCTGCAATCTGTAGGAGGGAGGGGGATTATGTTGTTGATAGGTAAATAATAGCTCTTTCATCCAGAGAACCCAGTGCATTTTCCAAAGATGAAAGCCTCCCAAATACTTTCCCCATAGGTTAGGGTAAAGATTTTAAATCTTTGTCCCACTCAGGGGCATGCCAAAAACTCCCACAGTAGGTTCAGAGAGAGGGAGATTGGAGCTTCACTGCGACAGCTCCCCCTCCAGCCTTGCTGCGAGCAGGAGTCGAGTGGGACAGATTCAGCACTAGCAACTGGCAAAGCGGGTGTTAGGCAAGATCTGGTCTGCCATCATTAACATGAAGCGAGGACAGAATCTGCTGCTGACTGGCAGCATCAAGCACATGCTGGTCTGCCATGCTGTGTCATGCCTGGCTGTCACACAGACACTGAAGCCAGGTGGCTGAAGTTAGATGGAGCCAGGAACAAACTCCATCCCTCCTGGTCCCCAGCTCCTGCTTCTGCCCAACAGACAGCCATGCTCCTTCATGCCCAGCTCCTGTATGGAGAGCTCCCAAGGGCCTGGGGCATATTCTAGGGAAGGGCAAGGCATTGCCCAAGCACAGAGCAATCCCACAGATGACATGTGGGAAGCAGCCAGTTCTCATTCTCCCCAAAAGCTGACAAGCCTGAGTTTTGACCTTCCTGCACTCAGCTTCCAAAAATGTAAAAAATACAAATATTTATCAGCAAGACTAAGGGAAATGTAAGTGACACGGCTGACCTCTGCTCTGTCTGAGGACGAAGTGAGAAGTAACTTCCTCCCACCCACCACGAGAAAACCCATCTGACCCTCTGGGAGGCAGTGAAGGAACGCAAGCATTCCCCTTCTCCCCAAGCCACCTAGCTAATGTCACTGCCAAGGTATCTGGCATCTCAGAGTCAGAGGTCAGAGCCAAAATAGCTCCAGTCCCAGAACACATTACCCGTTTCTTCCATAAAGAAGAAAACCAAACAAAAACAAGAAAACCCACCATAGGCAATCAAAACCAGTATCTACCCATGCTACAGCTCCTAATCCATTCCCAGTAACCAAGACCAGCACAGAGAGCACAGGATAAATGCCTGTAAACACCAGAAATGAGAGGAGCCTTCAAAGCACAGGCCCTGAACTTTCAGGGGAGAGCCAGACACACAGAAGTCTGCCACTATAATATTTAAAAATTCAAGGTGAACTGCACTCCTTTCCTCCCACGTTCAAGCCCATCACTCACAAAAGGTTTTTTGCATGTCCCAGCTAGGCAGGAGCAACCACAGAGATGATACTGCACGTTTAATGCCCAGGAAAGCAATACAAACCCTCCAGCACCACCTCTGCTGCTCTCCCCCTCCTTGTCTTATCATTTACAAGCAGATTTGCTGGGCTTGGTTTTGTTCTTCTTTCCATACGTCACCCAAGGCTTTTTTTTTTTTCCCCCTAAACTCTGCTTAAAAAAAAAAAAGTGCCATTCCCTCCCCCCAGCTGTAACAGACTGGCCTGAAATCTGTTGCCAGCATGCAATAAATATTTGTACAGTTCCTTTGTAACTTCATTCATCTCTCTCTACTGCAACACTTGAATCATTTAGCATTCTTCCCTCTTACCCAAGGTCTTCCAGTTCCTAGACAGAAATTTAATTAAGCCTCTGAAAACCCCCAGTCCAAATCCTCTACTAACACACTCACAGTGAGCTGGAGGTTTTCAGCTTGACGCATATATGAAATCAGCTGTGGTGTGAGCAGTGGGAAAGAGAAAGATTTGCTCCATGCATCCTCCCCTCTACAGTAATACCCCCATAGCTGGGGGACAGCCAGTCCCAGGCCTCACATCTGCGCTTTTACACAAGCCCCAACTCCATGCGCAGTTAAGACAAATGGTTCACTGCATTATGTCCAGTAAAGGACTGCACTGGAGCTACGGGACCAGAAATGTGGCTGGTGTCAAGTCTTTCCTATGGTATGTTGCTATGTCCTACCCACCTGAATCTCTTTATTACAACCTTTAGATGTTTACTTTGCTTCCTGCCACTAAATTCGTCAGACAGGCTTCCTTGCTATTATAGTAGTTATAAGGTACATGCTTAGAGGCACATTTTATAGTGTACCTAAACAAGGAGTTAATCTTATAAATCTATGTAAGAAACACAGCACATTTAGAACAAGAAATCAACAAGGAGGGAAGTTGTGAAAGGCCACTTTCACACAATCCTTTGCTTATCCCCCACTGAGGCTGAACCTGTAATACAGCCATCTGCCAACAAGCCCCAAACTATCTAGACCCTCCACCTGTAAAAGAAAAAGGCACCTTAAAACCAAAAGCACCACTGGATCCCTGTTGCTTGCCCAGAGTCCCACTCCTGAGCAGTCCTGAGTCTTCCAAACCCAGATCACCAGCTTATAACCTTGTAAAAAATGGAAGGACTTGGATTTGGGGTTAATATGCCTTTTTCCTTTTGAAAGGAAGCGGGGCGGGGAGTCGCCAAGGAGCAGAAGCAAGTTTACATACAAAGGGTTGAAACGGAAAGAAAAAGTGTTCCAACAAAACAAACTACTTTCAGATTAATGTTTTTTCCTTTCCTGATGCAGAACAAACTACCTTAAAGTGCTAGCAAGGAGGAAATGTGTTTCTCCTAACTCTGTTCTCTAACATAGACCCAGACTACTACCAGGGAAGCAGAGAACAGGGCTGAACAGATTTCTCACCAAAACCTGTAAGCTTTAAAAGAGCTATCAGGCAGTAGCAGCTACTGGTGATTTCTTGAATGAACTCACCCTGAGACCAAAACAAGAAGCCCAGGCTCTTGATCCTTACAATCCCTTGAAATAATGAGAGGAAGGATGCACATGTATTTAAGTTAATTCATTCAAAGTTTAGGCACACACCCCCTTACCTTTGGCAATACAGAGCATAAATATTCACCAGGGAATGGAGCAAGGCAGGGGAGACCAGAAGAAACACTACACATCTTGTGAGTCACAGCAAGCCATAACAGAGGATTCATTAACTGGATTCAGGTGATCCTATTAGCTTTGCAATTGCTGCACATCAGGCTGTACAGTAATTAGGGCTACAATTCAGAAGGATTTACCAGAACATTTTTTATTAAAACACAGTTGTTGTTAATCAGCCTGACTAAAGTCTTCAGAGCTATTAGCCTGCTGCACAGAAGTCATAATTACTTCATCCACTAGGGAAGAAGGCATCAAAGAAACTGCCTGGGATCACCTGCAGGTTTAGAGGACCAAAGGAAAGCCAGGGAATTCAATGGGACATCTCCCTTTGGCATCACCACAGGCTTTTGATCAGGTTTCCAAGTGGAGCATTTGGGAGGCCAGCGGAGAATGCAAGAACATCAAGCCTACACAGGAAGGATTTGCCATCGGAAGTATGCCAAGGCACCACCCAGATGTATTAGTTGACTCAGAGTTACTGCATAAGTTCTAATTGCTGCCTAAAAGTTTAGTGGTCCACCTGAATTACATGATCTCTATCTGCTGAGGATGTTTGGCCACCCTGCAGCACCTCACAGAAGCAGGGCCCATATTTCCTCTTCCGGAGGGAGAGCATTTTTCAGTGCAGACAGACTCAACCACTCCAGAGAAGGGTAAAGGGCAAGCATCTCCTACCAGAGCAGTAGAGCATGATCGGCTCCTGGGTTTCTCAGCATATGGCTAGTCGTGGGAACAGGAGGACGCATCCCAGCTCCAGTCCCTGACCTCACTTCCACCAGGTTAAGGCAGGCTTGATTCAGGTGACAGAGAACTGGGCTCAACAAGTCTGGCCACAGGATTGAGAAAGAGCGAGGCATCTGGGCACCTGCTGTCCAGCCCTGCTCTGCTTGCACGGATACTAGACACACAGCCCTGTATGAGAGCAGGACGGCAGAGACACCAAAAGAGGAGAGAGAAGTGATTTCCTTCTCCACCTTCTCAAACCAGACTTGGTGAGTGTAGGACAGGGGCTCTGCGAGTCAGTCTGTTCCTCCTCTGCCACCAGCACTGCCCATTCCCTTCCCTAGCCCCCTTTGCTCAGAGGTTTACTACCAGTACACAGAACATCCTTTCCCAGTTTCATCCCCACCATAGCAGCTGGCATCTGCAGCGAGCACACTCCCACCACGAGGGAACCGGCAGGCTACGCTGCCCAACTGTTACACTGCGAGACCACACTTCAATAGTTCCTGTGCATCCAGGTACTCTGTAAGAAACCCTGCCAGACCCTCTGAAACACAACACCCTCAACCATATCAAGCAATACAGTTTATCAACAGTCTAAAGGGAAGCTCAGAAAGGAGAATATGATAAAAGAGCAAGTGGAAATACACATGTACACACAGGCTGTCAGGATGCGGAAATAACATCAGGGCAATAACAAGTAGCCAACCCTCACCACAGGCTCTGGAAGGGAGGAGATCTGCTTGTAATTACCAGGCACCTTCAGAAGAGATACTTTGACTTTTATGCTCTGGAGAGCCAAGACTCTGATGCGTTCTGCTTTGCCCTAGGTCTCTAAATAACTGATCTGATGCACCCCTGAACCGCCTGTCCCGGTGCCTGGCCTGGGCTTGCTCCAGTGGGAAAAGCACGGTGGACCTCTGACAGGGTCTCCCTCAGAAATGTCCTGCTCGGATGCATGGCACAGAAAGCGTAAAGGAGATTCTAACTAGTGCAGGGATGTACTTCTGAATAATAATATTCTGTTTTAATAAGCAGGTTAAATGAGTATGTTAAATATCTTACTATTCCAAGGGGAGGGGATAGGGGAGATTTTGCCAGCTTCCCCTCCTTCAGCACATCAAACATTTTAGCACATATGCCTTACAGGGAAGCCTGTACAGTGTCTAAACCTAGTGTAGGTTTTACATCATTAGCCTCGTACAACACCTAGCACAGGACTAATGATGTAATGCAAATAATTAAACATAAAATCATGGTTGGCAGTTGACAGAAGAAGGGAGTTGGTTGGAACAGCTCATAGTGACAGTTTGTTCTTCCTTTGCCCTAATTCAAATTGCAGAGGTGAAAAGTGCTGTCCTGCCTGGCAGGATCACAGTACAGCAGAGACAAGGACCCCTCTGAATTTCCAGACCAAATAAACTGCTTGTTAACTGTCTGACCAACTGCAGAGGGGATAACTGTCTGGCTCTGACCTGCTAGCATCCTGCCAAAAAGGGTTAAAAAGGAAAAAAAAAAAAAAAAAAACCTCCAAACACTTCTGAAGTCTTTTCCAAATAAAGCAATAATAATAAAAATGGATCTGATCTTTATAAACCATCAACACTGAGCTTAACTAAACATTTTGCTCTTTTACAGCTGGACACTAGAGCTAGGTGTACAACTTGGAACCAAATGCTCATCAAATGATTTAGCTCCTTTGTCAGTTCACAAATTAGGCATGACAGACTTCAATTTTGATGACTTATGTTCAATTACTCAGTGTATGGTTTATGTGAACATATTTCAGCTAATAGATAATTCACAAATTATTCCTTTGGTTGCCCAAATCACACGGTGACTTTCAAACATAAGATCACCTAAATCGCCTATTAAGTTTGGATTCCAAGTGGAGACAGCCTTAAGGGACCTGGTTTTCTAGACACTGTTTATGGGCTATCTCACCATTAGTCTAGGGGGAACTTCCATAGTCACTTTTTAAAATCCAGGCCAGATTTTTATTTTAAATTTTAAAGTAATGCAAAAAGTTTCCAAATTACAGACTCACATTCTGCGGACACTGCTGAGAATAAACTATTAACATTCCCATGAAATTCTTAAAAAGTGCTGCATACACAGCCAGAAGCCCTATGTGCTGTTTCCCTTTGAATCCTTCTCAGTTGTTTTTTTTCTCTGAAGGCTTCATTGAGCTCTACTGGACATAAATGAAAAAGTTAAACATTTCCTTTTCTGGTGTATCACACCAATTGATACTTGACTTACAGACCTTCCAGGCCTAGAAGGTCTTGCATTCTTACGGGAATATGTCTCCAAAAATGAAGCCTTTTTATATGTTTTCCTGTTTACACTTCCATTGTGTTACAGTCACAGTTTGCTTTTTTTTTTCCATGCAAAGCAAGAAGCAGTTTCAATTAACTTATTACACATTCCTGTGAATATTCTCTACTTGGGGAGGGTAAAAGAGAGATTTCCAGGGCAGAGGAAGAATAAAAAAAACCCAAAGAGAATAAGGGTTATAAAACTGAAAAGTAAACAGACTAAGTGACTTCTTAAAATCCCTTGCACAGAAGACACCTGTCTTCCAGCGGATGCAGCAGAAGCAGTCACATGAAGCAGCAAAAGGGAATATGCTGAGACCCAACAGCAACTCAAGAGCCACGAGGCTTGCTAAAAGCCATTGGCCTTTATCAGAAAGGCATGCCAACAACAGAACCACCCATTCCTCTCAGTCCATGTCTGCAGGAAACATGATAAAAACCTTCACCAAAATATAAATAAGGAGTCAGGACTTGCCAGCTTGTTATTTCGCCCAACAGCCGTGCCACAGGGGTTCTGCCTGGGATCATGTCCCTGCTGAATGGGGTACTGAAGAAAGTGGAAGGCAAAAGACAGTGTGCACCCTAAACTGGCTCTCGCTGCTTATTTTGGAGCCCCACACATGAAGTCATGTTTAGCGCCAGGAAGGAGGAAGACATACAGACTAGAGGTAGGCTGTGCTCTCCATTCAAAGCTTTGCTCTCTGCTCACCAGGAGTATCCAACTGCAAGCAATTAAAACTGGCTCTCTGCTCTTTGGTGTTGTTTGTTGCTTTGTATTCTTGTCTGCAGTCACTGGTAATGGAGCACACAACAAAACTACCTGCTTTCCCCACCCTGCTCTTCCAAACATGGCAGTTCACCCAAAGCCCAAGACTGGGTGCTCACTCAGGAAAGGCCTCCACATTCAGGAAACTGGTTACTTCCACCAAAGCTGCCTTGGTAGCAAGTTTAATGAATGAAGAATGCCCTACAGAGAAAGGAGACAAACGAGAGTTTGGCATGGAGCATCCACCCCATCCTGCTCACTGAACACCAGTCCCTCCCAGTGCTGTGAAGAGCGTTTACCGGGGCTGCCCCAGAGCTGGACCTGGAAGTCAGCCTGAAACCCCACCCCAAGATCTTCCTGTGTGCTCTGCACCTCCTCCTGGCCGAGCCTTCTCTTCTTCAGGGCTTCCCACATGGCAGGATGCTGCTGCCTGCATTTCTCCAGGGGACACCTTCCCAGGTGGGGATGGCCACAGATCAGGACTCCAGTAGTTGGGTACTCTGACATGACACCTTATGCCTATGCTTAGAGCAGGCCTTGGAGAAGACTGCTAGGAGGTTCTGGTGAAAGCTGTTTTTTTTAAAAGCTCAGGGCTCAATCTGCTCTGCCACCAACTTTCTGTTGGTGGCTCAGTCCAGGGTCTGCTCACAGCCTGCATAGGACATTCCTTTCCCTCCATCTCCAGCCTGGCTGAGCACTCTATGGCTGGCACGTGCCTTCTGCAGCCAGCCTGCAGCCCAGGGACTCCCCTTCCTGCAGCAGACCAGATCCCAACAGCACACACAAAAGAAGAGTTTTTGTATCTGTCTTCTCTCTGCAGCAAGCCTAAACTCTCCCTCCAGTCCTTCCACCTTCCCAAACTCCAGTGCCTCACCAGACCACTCAGGGCTTTGCAGGAATGCTGGCCCCTTCAGCCTCACAGCTCCTTCACTGCAGGGTATCTGCCATCTGTAAAAGGGAAAATATCACACAGCAGCACCTGGGTAGCAAAGGATCAACATTCAAATATCCATGCTACAGAAGGTCTTGGGGAGAAAACTAATAGACAAGGGCAGGATTCGACCTATGCGAAGGAGTAGAGCATCTGGCACAGAGGAGAAGACAGTGAAGGCAGTGAAATCCAGTGAGCTCAGCGACCAGACACAGCATTTTAGCAGATACCATGGAGTGCCATGTTTCCAGACCTGATGGGCAACCAGGCAGGATGAAAGCTCCACTTATAAAATTACAAGGTTAATAGATGTTACAAGCATGTTACCAGGTGTCGTGACTTGCTGGAAGCACATCCCTGAAGATAGCAGAAGCAATTACAAGCATTCTGTTCACTATCCAGCTGCATCAACCACCTGTAGGCTCTACTTAGCAACCCTTTATCAAAGTGAACTCAGCACAAAGGAGGACCTGGTGTGCCCACACCACTGTATGTCCTCTGAGCCAGCTCTGCTCCCTGACAGAGTTCATCTTAAACAGAGCCCAAATGCACCAGTCATTTTAAAATTTAAAAAAAAAAAAACAAAAAACAAAAAACAAAAAAAACCCCAACCAACCAACAACAACAAAAAAACCCCAGCCATCAGAGCCAAACTGTGTACTGTTTATAATAAAATAGAACACTTAGATCACATAACCTGCTATGGTGAAGAGAAAACAACAAAGAGAACTACCTGGGGAAGGAATGGAAGTCCACATGGCGTGACTTCTGCTGACTTTCAGGCAAAAATCAATTATCCTGGGACAGCCAGAAATGATAGGAAGTGGGAAACTAAGATACGAATGGCCTAGGGATGGCTGAAAGGCCTTGTCCTAACTCACACAGGAAGCCTGGGACAGGGAACTACTGTATCCCTCATCTTAGGCCAAGCCTGGTGAGATCTCCTGTCCAAGCTGGACTATCTAAAAGGGACAGAAAGTTTCTAGGAAGCAGCAGGGGTTTTGTATGTCACCATAGCTTCACAAACTTGGTCCAAGAGAAGGCCTGTAAAGCTTCCGAAGGAAGAAGCAGTGATCAGCCCAGAGCTGGGCAATAAATAAAACACCAATACCAACAAGCACCTGTGAGCTGGATGGATAGTAAAAAGCCAAACGAGTCCAAACTCGCAAGGACATGACGACATTTTCCAGGCACTTGCGACACCGCCTTCAGGGTGGGGGCGAGCAACCAGTGTCCACACCTTGTTGCCTTGGAGTCATTTGTATGGTTATTGGATCATGCTAGAATACCAGCTGCACATGAATACGTGGTTAAGGACCCTCACACACCCCTGTAAAGGCAATTAGTTTCTCACAAACAGGTACATGCTCTCACCCTGCTTGCAAATGAAATGCACAGAGGCATCATGGGCTCTGTGCATGGTGCCGTCATGTGGATAGGATAGGGACAGGTAGGAGGCAACTCTTCATTTTAACAGGTTGCCTAAAAACAATCATAAAAGCAACTGTCTGTAGAGAACTCACCATCACAAACAGCTTCAGCACACTCCACCCAGCCCACATGAAAGGTGAGCATGAGGGACAGTCCAAGTCTCTGACTGGTACAGGCTCCAGCTATGGGTGTAGGTAGGGGAAAGAAACACCCCACCCCACCAACCCACTTATGCTAGAAGAAAAGATTTGTGGTTTTCTGCATTTTCAGCAATGCCGTGCCACATTAAATACCCAACGGGTATATTAGCACGTCTGCTTCAGGAAAAATCACACAGCCCTTTTCTCCTTACTTAGTGTTTTATCGAAATCAAAACTGAGAAATAAAGCACTCCATCCATGCACTGCAGCTTGAATTAGTACACAAATGACAAAAAATTGCTTTTAAAGACAATTTTCCCTGTTTGTTTCTCAGGCTACTCCTCGTCTGGTGACACAAAGCAGATTCTGTCTCTTTGCTGCTGAAGCTGAGATCAAACAGCAACTTTACCACATCATAAGTTACCATTAAGGCTACTCCTGGCAAAAGATGATCCTTCCCTAAATAAATGCTAAAGCTCTCCTGGCACTTCTCTTCCTATTGTCTGTATCCAGCCCTGTATTTATAAGATTAGCTTCAAATTAGGACAGTTTCCTCATTCTTCCTTCACTCTTACTACAGCCTGGTTCCTGGGAATCTGATCCTATCTTCCCCAGAGGTTACTCCCTGTTGATAGGAAATATCTAGTGTATGTGGGCAGGAAGCGCCAACAGAGGATAATGAGGATTAAGAGAGAGTCCTTGTTATGACTTATCACCACAGCAGATCAGGAGACTCAGTGGGCCATTTGATCAACAGGAACATTAGGAACTTGTCTCATGCTCCCACAGTCTCGCCCCAGTGTGGTGTGGGTTAAAGTAGCACATGGGGCTTTGATGGCAGGATGAGTTGCCCTGGCCCATCCAGCTACTTCCACGTCATCCAGTTCTTCCTAACCAGAAGCATGGTACTTAAGAAGCAATGGGAGAGGACAGGTTGAAGAGAGCGAATCCTTTTGGAGTTGGTTTCTTGCCCAAATGTTCTTCAGAGGAGACAAGAGGCGGGTTTGTTGACCCAGGCAAAGGCTTTCCATCACCTAAAGAAACTGTTCATTTCAGAGTGACTGGTGCTGGCGAAGAACAAGATGTTTCTGTTGGTACAAAGCCCCTCTCCCTGCTTTGGCTGTCCTACACTACATTGCAATGTCCCTTTGATAATAGATGTACAATAACCTCAGGAGTTTTCTCCTCCAGCCATGCACCTTGGCAGCTCTCTTCACTGAATAGAGAGAAACAGAGCGCAGTATCTCCAACCTCCATAAAAGCTCCTCATACATACACAATCGCAGTGTGCTACACATGGCTTATTCCAGGACAGCATCTTCTTGGAAAAGCAGAGGAATCAGAGTCACTAACTGTGGTTGGATCAAGCTTCATCCTGCCCTGTGTCCTGCCTTCAGTGGTACCTGACAGCAGCACCTAGGAAAGAGTATAAAAACAGGCCAAGCATGTAGCTACGTTTCATTACAAATGCTTTCCCAGGCTCCAGCTATTTGCAGCTGCGCGACTTTCTCAACAAGAGACTATGTATTGATATTTAAAAGCACTCAATGGATTTTCCTTGCATTAGTTACTCCAGTCTCTCCCAAACCTACATAAATGCTTTTGTTCACCACAGATTCATATTGTGCATTTATACAGTTTGTTCTCAGCTCTTTTTGCTAGAAGTCAATTGTTTTCAGGTTTTTTGACCATACTCAGAATCAACCCTTGCTCCTATAGCCCAGTTCACTGCACTTCTGAGATCTCTCTCCCAAGTGACATTATCCTGTTTTGAGCCCATTGCACTGCATTTTAGATTAAGATGGCTCCCTCTTCCCCCTGGATTGCTTAGTTTTTCTCAGCATCATATGCTGCAACCCCGCCACTCCACATTGCAAGGACTTCCTACAGTTACTCAATGCAGCTTTTCTTTTTTGCTACTCTGAATAGTCAGCAGCAAACTTCATCTGCCACTTGCTCCTTTTTATCATTAACAGACACATTCAAAAGCTCTGGCCTTTGACAGGCCCTTGTCACATTTGACTGATGTCAATTCTCTACTGGGAAATATGGCCCTTCACCTCTGTCTTCGTTTTCCTTCTTTCAGCTTATAATTTACCCATTAGAGATGCCCATGAGATATCTCAAAACCCTGAGAGCACAATAGGACCTCTGGCTGGCCAAGGTCCAGCCACCCATGGAGTATCTTGAAAAAGACCTATTTTCCCATCTGCTTTCTCAGCCCAACTCCTCAGCTTGCAGGCTTCAATAACCTTCCCCAGGAAGGCTCCTAGTTGTGTCAGCGAGGAAAAGAGAATAGCGGCACCCCAGGCACAGTACAGTCGTTAACATTTAGTACGGACTGGCAGCAGTCAGGCACCAAGGAAGCTGAGCATCCTTGACTCTGCTGAACTCAAGCTGTGCCAGACCACTGCAAGAAATTCCTGGAGATCAGGTTTTTTTCCTGAGGGGAGCCTGAACAGGTCCCCACAGAAAAACTACTGGGACTTCCTCCTGCAACACCCTGGGCTTGGAGCAGCCACAAAGAGAACGGTCATTACTCAGCAACCCAGCTTGCTCCCAAACCCTGGAAAACATCCGGAGAGAAAAAAACATGGCTCTCCCTAACATCCCTTTGCTGGATACTATTCCTCAATCGTAGGGAGATGAACAGAGCACAGCCTTTTCCTCCNCAGAGCTGCCCGCATTTCAGCACCCAGAGAAAAAGCCTCAGGAAAAGCACCTTCCTCTTCTTTCACAAGGAGCGGCCGATTGCTTCAGATAATGGTATTAAGTGAACAAGTCGGACACTAAGCAGCAAGATTAGTTCCCACAAAGACTGGGTAGTAATGAGAGTGGTTAAAGACAGGTAATGAGTGGGTGGCATTTGTCAGCTTCATAATGTAGATTATAATTTGTTTATTACTCTTGCTACTGCTTTCGCTGCTGTTGGAATGCAATTAAATAATAGCCCCTATGAGTCCTGATGAGTATCTGTCATCCCTGACCTACAAACATCCCTGAGCCTCCGCTGCACATGCAATAGCACTGGACATGTGGTGGCATCGCATGGCCAGTAGCAAGTATCCCATGGCTCAGGAAGAAAAGTGAAGAACTCCATACACAAAACCAAACGTACCTCCACAAGGAACAGGCTCACAGAAGTTTTGGAGGTTCAAGAAAGCTAATCATCATCCAGAGTTTCATTCATAGTTATTTCAGTGACATCTGGGAGTTATTCTGGACTGCCAGAGATCAGAATTTGACTTTAGCACTGAGGCAGGGAAAGTGTTCTTGCATGTAATTCACCACTAGTCCCATCTCCAAGGTCAAGTGCTTCATCTCTTGGTGGCCAATCAACACAAGCTGCAAGGGCCCCCCATTTTCCAGGGGAGCCAGCACATATGATCCAGAAGTGCTCCTCACAAGGCGGATGTCCCTCTGCTAAGAGGATCTGTCCTCTCCCTTCCCATCTGAGAGGGGCCTGGCTAGCCCACTCTGGGGGATGAGGCTGCAGGCACCGGACTGATACAGAGACTCTAAGAGGAGCATGGACAGGGGACAAGATGGGGCTTTCCTGGCTACTGCTGGTTCGAGCCACACATAGGAACTGTCAGTCCCATCATGGTAACGGGAAACTGTATCTCAGTGGAAGCACTGATTCTGTATCAGGAATGCACATTGGCAGACAGCAACTTCAAAAATTACTGGATTTGTTTTATTAAAAATACTGACATTTGTAAATCTTGCTTCATGCACACACATGCACTTCCCTTCACTTTTATCAGGTTTAAAACTAGACTGGGAATTTCTCTAAAACTGCCTGAGCAGCTAGCAACACAGGAAAGCAACAAGCTGGCTGCTCTGGGCTTTTTCAGACACAGTTTTTGCACAGTTCAGCCCCTTATTTGGACCCCCATTGGCGTGGCACCCCTCAACACTAGTGCCTTCACCAAGTTCTGCTGCAGGACTCGCTGGACACAGGCAGACAGAGTCAGCAGAGAACCTCTGTTTCACTAACTTTCAATAACAAACCTCCTGCCCCTCCTCAAACCACTTAAGGACTTCCCCTTGCTAAGAAAAACATGCTGCAGGGACATAAAAAAAAATCAGTGGCAAATTTCGGCACTGAACTGCACTATCAATGCATGTTTGGGCACAAGCTAGCGCCCACTGAAGTCAGGAGAAGTTTGGAAAGACAAAACACCTCCCACACAAAGGAGAGACAGAGGAAGCAGTCAGAGCTGCGAGGCAGATAAGCCGCCTGTCAGAACAGGCTTGGACTGTCCTAGCAGGAAGATGTTGTCCAATGAGAGGGAAAGCTATTTGGGGAATGAATGAATAGTGAAGTTTCTTGTTTTAAAAAAAAAAAAATTAAAAAAACCCCAAACAACAACAACAAAAAAACCCACAACACTTTCCCAAACATCTCTCTCTCTCAGCTTTCTGCCAACTGAATGCAAGGCCAAGACATGCAGGAGCCTGCTTGAACCTCTAGCACAGGATCATTTGAAGGCAACAGCCTGAATGGGGACAGAGGGAAGGTGATGAATGGCAGAGAGGACACGAGACAGAGCTCACCGCAGAGCTGATCCTAGTTCTCTCGGAGGAGAGGGCAGCTTTCTGCAGGCTCAGCACCCTGAATTCCCTCAAACTCACATCCAGCATCCCACTTTGCACAGCTCTGAGAAGACGCTGCTTAGCTCTCAGGTGTGCAATCCTGCCTGGACCACTGCCTGCTCCAAGCAGCAGGGAATCAGCCATCCAGGGAGAGGAAGCGGCAAATTTGGAGTAACAACCAAACAAACTGCATCACTGGAGCAGAGCTGTAAATCTTGCACCAGGTACTGAGCACTTCACTGCCAGGATTGCATGGTAAAATGATGGGTCCAATTCAGAGCCACGTTGGCAAAAGGAAGGAGAGTACTTACCCCAAACCCAAAGTTACAACCCCTCTAACTGCACCCCCTCATACACATTTCAATTCAAAATCTCCCATACAGAAAAATGCTGTGCTTCTAGACTGTTGCATCTGCAATCGAACCTCAGAGCTCAGCTTCTCGCTGGCACAGGGCTTTCACTAATGCCATATCAGTGACCAGGGTCTCGCCAACGCATCAGTCTGCTCCCTCCCACTTTGTGCAGGGTTTATCACAACAATTCACCTCTCAGAAGAAAACAAGGCAAAACCACAAGCCAAACTAGAGCAGTCCTTTACAAGAAAAGGAAAGGAAAGAAAAGAAAAAGACAACACAGACCAGAAACAAAGAGTAAACTTCATAAAAGCAAAACCCCAAATCATGAAGAATCTGTCCTTGAGGCAGTGATGGGAGATGAGAAGAGCAGGTTGATAAGAAGAGCAGAGTGCCTGAATGCAGAGATTTTCAAAATAAAGCAGTGAGAAATCCAGCAAATGGCTTTACATAAGCCAGATGTTTCTCCAGGGAAAGAAAGTAGGAAAATAAATCTATCTGGATTCCCCTTCCTCCACTCATACTTGGTTCCCTCACCAGATACTTCTTAAGGCCCTACATGCTCTTGGATCACTTGCACCACTGAGCAGCACAGGAGTAACACACATCCCCCCCAAAATCTCCCCATAGCACAGCTGGTCTCCATTTCCAACATGCCTCAATGTCTCTGAGAGGAAGCCAGGACTCCATTCTCCTGCAATAGGACCACAGCTTCGCAGGAGTAGCTCCCAGGTGAGAGTACCTCAAATCCTAACTATCCGAAGAAACAGAAAGCAGTGGAGAAATCAGGGAAAGCAAATGAGGATAATGCAGAACAAGCGCAAGTTCAGCTATGAGCACAACGAACCAGAAGGGAGAAAGGCCAGAGAGCGCTGGTGGTCTCGCCTTGCACCAGACAGGAGAGGGGGGGTCCATACTGTCCCAGCACTGACGGGTCCACATGGCCCATAGAGGCTTGGCACCAGCACTCTGGGGCTGTACAGCCAGCCTGGGTATCTGTGCCTGCTGCATGATTAATTCCCAACCCATAATTAATCCCTAACCCTTGACTGAGCCATCAAAGCTGAACCGCAGCTTCCGCCCTCACCCAGCTCCCAACCCAAAAACACGATCACAACATGGCTGAGCAGGGCAGTATGGAGGTGTCAGGGAGGAGCTCCGAAGCACCAGAAACTTAGAATTCCATTGCAAGCAGCTCATAGTCTCTGACCGCTGGTACCAGCACCATCACAGCTGCCGAGGACTGCCGCTGCCATTGCAGGCTGAGGGGTTCAGCTGCTCCCAGCTGCACAGAGCCTTCTTCCCCTGGCTGTTCATCCTCCCACACCTCCTTCACAGGACCCAGCCATGTTTCTGTACCACTGTGATGGCCACGAGTCGTTCAGGCCTTCCCAGGCCACCAGTTGGGGGTCCCCTCAGGTGCCACCCAAGGTGTCACAGCAGCTCCTCAGGTGTTTTGGAGAGGAAAAAGGTGAGAGCAGAGACATAGACAGGCTAGGAAAAGGAAACGGTGCTCACAGAGGTAATTTTCCACCCCCTCCCCCCCACAAGCCCTGCTGGCCCAGGAAGGGGGGCTGGTGCACCCCTCCTCAGGGCAGCAGCGGCCATGACAGGAAGGGGCATGCTGCGGAGAGGAGGGACACAAAATGGCTGCCACTGCCCACTCTGGGGAGAGCGCTGCCCTGAGGTCCAACACTGTATTGCTCCCCACCTCACGGTTTCCCACCAATTTAAGGCAGATACCACATAGATGCCACACAAACAGCCATTTAAACTTGAGCACATCACTAGCTGAACCACATGTGGCAGCCTGGACCCCACACTGCCTGGCTGAACATGGCAGCCCTTGGCACCCGCTTGCCCCCTTAGCACAATGCAACCACCAGCACACAGCACAGCCGTTTCCCTCATGCCACACTCTTGTGGTGGTCTCTCCCACCCAAATCTCACACCTGGGACGGGGATCCAGCAGTGACTTTGTGGCAGCTCTGGGTGGCCTTGCTGCAGCCTGTCCTTTGTGCCCATGCTGCTGGGTGACACAGCAAGGTCAAAAGACAAAGCCAGCAAAAGGGGAACTTTGCAGCTTGAATAGAGGAACTCACAGGAACAGGATGTGGAGGCTGGATGGGATGCCAGTGAGCTGCTCTCCCTACCTGCTGGACATTTCCTCACCTGCCTTCTCATCCCCAATTACATTTAGCTAGCCCAGGACTCTGATCTCAAGCATGATTAAGAGAAAGATTTGAGGAAGCACAGGAGCAAATGGCACAAAATCTGGAAGAAAGCCCACTTTAACACACTTTCCGAGCAACCCAGAGCATGACTATCTCAGCCTATGCCAGTCAGCTGTAAATACAGGGATGTGTTGATTAGCTGAACTATTTAAATGCCTTTGCAACACTGCAAATAGCCTGATTTGCTCACATAAAGGATAAAAAAAGAAAATAACAGCCCACAAATAACCTGATTACCTTGGAAATGCGAGCACCCAAATTCAGACGGTGGCAGGAAGAATCTGCTTTCCCATGTGCATCTCTGGGTGACGAAACAGCAGGCAAGTTCAGAGCTGCAGAGGTTGACTTGCATCATGCTCAGAGCGTGTTTGATGCCACACCAAGAAACAAGGGCCTAGGAGAGGGGTAAGGGTAGACACAAGCGAGGTAAAGAAAGCTACAAGTAACCCGAAAGCCCATTCCCTGAGCTCATGTCCTGCTCATTGGGCTCCTGATGCTGCCTCCACCACCCCTTCACACCTTCCTCCTGCGGTTGTTTGGGGCACATGGCCCCTCCCTGTCTGTTGTCTCTCTATCGTTGTCCGTGACTACAAGTAATCCTCACTGCACTGCCCTGGGAACCTACTCTTTCCTCTCCTGTTTCACAAGATGCCGAACAGTCACCCTCATGCTCAGGACATACCTGCTCTCCTTGCCCTTCCCTCTCTGGCTGGGGTGAGCAGCCAGGCTCTGCCAGGCAGCACAGAGGGAGGCAGGATGGGATGTGCTGTGCAGAGCGCTGCTGGAAGTGTTCAAAATCAGCTACCTGGGCTTCCTGGTGGGGAACTGCAGAAGTTTAGCTCTACCTGTGTTCAGAGCTTTGTGCTTTTGCCACGACTTGAAACGGATGGAGAAACTTTTTGAAAGCACCTGGGACCTGTGGTCCCTCTAACTGTTCAAACCAGAGAGGTAAGAAAAAGTCATCCGGGGGNTGGCATCACAAATAAAAACCCAAGGACAGCAGATCTCTCTGCCCTGTGGAGGAGATTACCTGGTTTTGTAGAGCAGAGCACCACAGAGCATCACAGAGCATCATGCAAGCGGCTTGTCTGGAATCAATGGGTTAACCGAGGAGCTTCTCCCTGCTGCATGTGGGAAGCGGTATCTCCTTGCCAAATTCCACTGATCTGAACATAACCAGCTTTCTCACTCAGCCCATGCTCCTACGCTCAGCTAGTGCTTGTGCCCGCCTCTGCAAGGGAGTATAGACAGACCCCACGCTCTCTTTTCTCTCTGTAGCTATTTCTCCAGCACTGCCCCTTTCCTAATGTCAGTTCTTGTCTCTTCACTAAATTACAGGACATCAGGTCTCCAAGGAAACCCCTTTGAGCCAAGAAGCATGGTGCAAGACATTTGTAAAACACTGATGGCTGAGGACCAGCCAGGCTGGCTGCTCCCTGCTGTCAAGGCCAGGAGGCTTTGAAAAGGCTCCTTTGGGTCGTGGAAGAAAGAGCACTTGCAGGTGGCAGGATGGTTTTCAGACAAGCCATCTCCTTCCTTTGGCAATGGGGCTTTTGAGTGCAGCAGTGGCGGGACACTCAAAACAGACTTGCATCTCCCGGGATCAGGTACTCTGAGGGAGCTGCCTGCTGAGGAGCAGCCTGGCAGCTGCCTGCACACCAGCTCTTCCACCGAGACTGTTGCAAATAGCAGCTGTGCTGTTCTAGCCAGCCACAACTTAGCTACCATGCAGATGTGCTTACAGAGCTAATGCTAACTGCTAATATCCTATTGCACACCTTAGCAGAAAATCATAAGAGGAAATTAGATGGAAGCAAATATAGCCATACACCTGACAAGCTGTTCTGCACTCCTTCAGTGCACAGCCAGCCTCCAGCATGGTTTCATATCTTCCTCAAGAGCTACTCTACCATGTAATTACAGGGAAAAACCTAAAGGTCTTCTTTTCCCTGCATACCAGGTAGATTTTCATTTGTTGAGCCACAAACAGGCCTCTAAATCAATATATAGATTCCCATCATCCAGTCAAGGAGTAAACAAACAAATTCTCACACCCACACATGCTCCCTTGGCTCCTGCTTCAGCCTCTGACCACCTCCCCTGCTCTGTAACAGACCCTGCACCCATCAGCCTGAGCTCCTTCAGGAATAAAACTAGCTATGTTTGGTGCTCGGGCCCTAGGATTAGAAGAACAAGAAAAACTGAACAGATAGTAATTTAATTTCTTGCTATTTAGGTTAAAACAAGGAATGCTGGCTGTAGGGGGGGACGGACAGGGACAGGACCCACTCCTGCCCAGCTACGAGCAGAGGCATGGGGAGCCACAGCTCCCTTAGCTGGGCTGCACTCAGATGCTTGGAGCCACATTTCACCCTAAAGCATCCTCATCAGCCCCTCCAGGTTTCCCACAAACCACTTGCACCGGCAGCCAGGGAACACAGGGGGACAGCACAGCCCATGTGCAACACTGCGGCCAGGGGCTTGGCCCCCCACCCAAGGATGCAGGAGGGAGCTCCTGCTCTCCATGAGACTCAGAAGAAATCATTAGGTGGCTGCCCACACGGCCACTTCTTGCTTTCCTACTGAAATAAAGTCTGCTATCATAACAGTTGTGGGCAAGGCCTTGCCATGCCTTTGTAGGCCACGCTTAAACAGTGAACAAAAGCGTCTTTAGTTTATCTATTTATTTTTGGCATGGAGGAATGGCTGGGGTCAAACCCGGTCCCATTCTCAAGCTGTTCTTTGTTCTCCAGTTTATCCAATACCCCATATCCCTCTCCTTGCCCTCCCACCTCCCACTCTTCATTTTACCACAGGTCTTAAAAATTAAGCTGTGCATGAAACCAAACACCACACTTGAACACTGCCCAGCAAATGCTCTTCATGGTCACAGAAGAATACTAATCGACCATAAAAAAATGGATAAGAGCAGCCTGCCCTTATATGGGCAGAGGCTAGACAAGCATCTGACACAAACATCATTTTTAAAGAAAAAATAATATTTATTTGCAATATAAACAAAGTCCCAATATTGGATCAGTATATATAGGGTCACTAATTTTCCTTCATAACTCAGAAAGCAGAACCATTCCTCACTAGCAAGCTCTCATTTGTACTAATCAGAAGATGCATCTTTTTTTTTTTCCTTTAAAGAAGACAGACCACTAACAGCACAGGAAGCCTTTACAAACCAGCTTAGCTGTAATGCAATACAGATGCACTGTCAAAAAATCCCTGAAAAAATAAATTCCTCCATGAGGTAAGATGCAATTAGGATATTCTCAATTTTCTCACTCGCAACCGTACTTACACCCATTCTCCCTTCCAATGACCCACGATCCCAACATTGTTGCAAACAAAACCCAACGAACAAACAAACAAAAAACAAGAAAGAGAAGTTCATTCCAACATTCTGGTAACATCTTTAACAAAAAATGGTTTCAGGATGTGACAGCGTCAAACATTCCTCCAGATGGAGATTTTTTTTTTTATTATTTTTTTCTTTTTCTTGAAAAAAGTACAAAAAACTGGATATTTAGAAAAAATCCGTGGCTTTTTTTTTTTTTTTTTTCAGTTACATGAGAGTTAAAGTGGACAGGGAGGGGGGAGAAAGGAGGGACTACATTGCAGCCAATAAAGAAATCTCTAAATCCGTTCTGCCCTCCTCCCAGAAATTATTACCACTTCCTCCCCCTCCCGGCTCGGTATAAGGTGTTTGCCAAACACTAATCAGAAATATAAACAAGTCTTCTCAGAATAGAAGGCACGGCATAAAGTTATTCGAAAGAGGAAGAAAAAAAAATCAGAACCTCTGTTGAAAGCTCCAATCATCTCAGAATTTGCCAGTTAATATATATATTCATATATATATAAAAAAATTCTGTTACAACGCTCTTGTCATCATTTCCACATCTCTTCACTCCCCTCACACGCTCTGTGCGTGACGATTCGGTCCCGTCCCGCTACACGATCCTCACTCTGCTCCAGGCACTCGCCGTGTTCCCCCCTCCACCCTGCACACGTGGGAAACAATTGAGTGTGCACAAGAAACACCAACATCACAACTACCTTCTCTAGTCAGGAAGCTGGAATGATTTCGGGCCAGCTGGATGACATTAAGTCAGTCAACAGGCAGCAGAGAACAAAGCTGGGCTCAGACATGCTTCTACCAGCTCTGGAGGCTACAAGAGTTTTACCTCTGGCAACAGCAAACTGTTTTTGGCAGGGGTGGCATTAAAAAAAAAAAAAAGCTTGCGGCTTAGTCACCTTGGCTGAATCAGTGCAGAGTTTGTGATTGTGAGTGCAGGAGTGGTGAAGGGGTTGCGTTTAAGCCCAACTGGCCTTCACACATAACAAAGCTTCCTACCAGATGCTAACAACAACAGCAGCAGCATGTATCTCTGGAGTACCCAGTAATATGCCAGGACATACCAAGGCTTCACAAAGTGTGCAAAATGCATTTGGTCAATATAAACATTTGATTAAAAAAAATAATAAATGATCGAACAAGAAACAGAATAAAATACTGGTTTTGCAACCTCGTCTGTACAAACAGTCAGGAACTTACATATTTAAAAAGAGTTTGAACCCAAAGCTCGAGTAAGATCTACCTTTTTTTAAAATCAAAAAAAAAGTAAACTTGGGTTTTAAAACAGTCTTGGCCCAACACCTTTTGTTCAAGGTTTCCAAGTGCATAAATCTCACTTTCCACAGCAAGCTAACCCCTGGTAGCTCTTCACACGTGTGCGTGTTCTGACAGTCCCAATGCACCCAGGAAAGCGGTTATTGCCGGTAACAGCTGCGTTCAAAACGCTGTAACATCACCTGTATTAAATAACCCCCTGTAAAAAGACTACCTCTTCAAACCACTTTGATCAGGATACTAATGAACGGCATTAACCTTCTTAAAGCAGCGATCAGGCACCTCTGCCCAGAGAAGCTAGTCGTTTCAGAGCTGCCTGGCAAGACAGATATTTTTGTAAGAGTTGAAATGCTCAAGAGAAGCGATTCGATGCTCAAGTTCCCAACCAGGCGGCATCCCCTTCATGTGGACTCCAGAGTGTTCAGCTGAAACAGGTTGTGGTTGGTGGGGGTGGTGAAGTAGAGCTGTTCACTGGGCGAGCGGTTGTCACAAGGACTGTTGAGTCCCAGAGTCCTCTCAAAGTCCAGGAGCTGGCCCATGAAGTTAAAGTTTGGGGAAATGTTGGATTTTTTCCTTTTCACAAAGTCATAGGCATCATTCAGGGACAAGTTGAGTTTTTGCATCAAGTAGGCGACAGTGACTGTTACGGACCGGCTGATGCCAGCGAGGCAGTGAACAAGGATCCCACACTTCTTGGAACGGGCCTCATCTGAAACAAGACAAGGGGAAGGGGGAGTCTATTATTCTGCACCAAAAACGCATGGCATTGGAGCAGGGCCAGGTGGCAGCTGCAAGCTCCCAGGATCAGGATGACTGCCAGAACTGGATCCCCTGCTCCTAGTGACACCATCTCATGTCCCTTTGACACCCACATCTCTCCCCAAATGGCTCCTGAGATATTCCCATTGCACGGCAAAGCTGCGCATCCTCATTCTGCACAGCAAGGCTAAGCATCTCACGTGCTTGAGAAGTATTAATCAAGCCTGGCAACACATCCCTTGTCTAGGGACCATCGGTACCCCCCATCCAAACAGAGAAATGGAGTAACCCAAAAAAGGCAGGTGGAGCTGGAGACAACAGCTCCAGCGAGGTGCTGGTGGTTGGGCATAGCACACCCACCTCAACACCAACTAACTGGGGAAGGCTGCGCACTTCATGCGAGGCTACAGCCCAGCACCATGCAAGTTATTATCTTCTGTTGTTCTTGTCCTCCTTCCACTAGAAAGTTATCAGAATGTAGCTGAAGCCAATTTAAGCTGAGTCTGAAGTGCAGGAACTTCCCTTATTGTGAAATCGTTCTTTAGGATCGACAGAAACGCACTTCACTACAAACAAACGCTTGTGTTGGAGGAGACTCTCGGGATGAATGGTAGCGGGGAGCAGGAATGCAGGCTGGACCAAAAAATGGCGAGAGAACAGCGATGAAATTTCCCCTCCCTTGCCACCGATTGAAAAGCACACACACATTCATTGTCTCTCACACAGCCGGAACAGCGTGATCCCTTTATGAATTGACATCTTAGTGCTGAAAGAGGGACACGCCACTGAGAGCGCTGAATGCATGCAAGTACCCAGCACTGCTTACTTCTGCGCAGCCCTATTTGAAGTCAGTCATTTGACTGAGAGCTTGGCGGGGAGGGAGAAGGTGGCAGGAAAAGAGGATCCTCAGCCAAAGCTGGAGGTAAGAGACACTCTGCGCCACGAGCACAGAGAAGGGCAAAGAAGATGCAGGCAAAACAAAATCCAGACCCAAGCCACAACAGGTTTTCTGTCCCAGATTCCAAAAACAGGCAACAATTTCCAGTACAGTGGGCAATCGCCCCCCAGCATACTCAGCCCTCCCCCCAGTCTCTCCCCGTTCAACATTTTTGCCTTTCATCTGACCTGCGCCGCATTTCTTAGTGTTTGATTTTAGAGTGAGGTAATCCTCCATTTCCTGTCATTAACTGGAAAGCACAAGTGCAGCGTTCACAGAGACTTCACAGAGACATCGTCTGACTGGAGCAGACGGATCCCAAATGCCACATGCCAGCAGGGACCCCATACCTCACCCCTGACATTTAATACCACGGTCCATGCGGGAAGTGCACATGGGACATCAGACGGGTCCCTGCTGCCACACTGAAGCAGCCACTTCTGACCACAGTCATGTTACTAGATGACAGAAGCTGCGGGCAAAGGAGAGCGCGTGGGAACCAGGGTTTCCGATGACTAAAAAGCAGCCAAGGACCTACCACCGCTCTGCCCCAATTCAGGCCTTACAGGATAGCAAGCGAGCACATGCAGCAGGGTCCAAAACAGCGGGGGTAACAAAGCAGCATTGAAACAGGCTGCACAGATTTCAGTCTGAAGGTAAAGGTCCCCCTCGCCTTTACCTACACCAATATTTTTAACCAGATATGAAGCCATAGGGCTTTTAATAGTTAATGGTGATAATGACTACCTGTGCCATTCACCCCCCATAAATCAGAACTGATAAGGCTAACAACCATCACCGGCAGGCAGCACAGGCCAGGCTGGAAGTGTACATCCCTATTCAGTCCAACAGACACTTCTCACAGAATAAGAAGCAATTTTCAAAGTCAACACTAGCCCGGGAGAAGAGATCTGCTCCCCTGCACCCCTCCCCATGACCAGCCAAAGCTGTCTCAGGGGCTGTCTGCACAGCAGTTTTTCCAGCTGAGCTCTGCAATGTAATTATAATCACTAACTCATTGTGTTGACACTTACCTTAGGAGAAGTATCCATACAAGGAGTTAGTTATGCTAGGGCAACTTACAGCGGGATCGCAACTAGACTAGCAAATCCCCTCGGGAAAAGAAAACATCCCCCTCCCCCAGATTTTAACCACACTTGGGGCTAAGGAATTGCTGGCACCAGTCACTTTAATGCAACTCCCATCAACACTCATTCCTCTGAGGAAAGCAGGCGAAAGAGCTCCCCATCGCCTCGGTTCAGCCATTTCACACAAGTGCAAATCCCCATACAAGGGCAAGAGACAGCAGGGCTGGTCCTACCACTTGCAGGTAACCCAGCTGAGGTGCTGTAAGAGGGCTGAATTTTGGAAGGGGAGGCCTCCCTGAACTCAGCCAGGGTGACACACACCAGAAGCATCACCTTGGCAGCGTGACACTCAGCTGCTAAGCTAGCGCCGATGCTGTGCCCCGGAGAGGTGAGGCCACAGACGAGCAACAGCCCTGGGAAGCAGCTTGCCACATTCCCAAGTGGTGAGTAGGAAAAGAGAAGTTCTGCCAACTACCTACCAATGAAAGCAATGGCCTCGGGAAAGAACTGCGAGAGGTTCTGGCTCCAGTGATCCGAGATAGGGATCTGCTTGTACTTGAACTCTCCGTCATGCTCAAACATGTTTGGCAGGTTGGGAGTCACATTCAGGATGTATTTAATGCCATATTTGCCCAGGACGTCCAAGTTGGTCGAATCTTTGGCACAGCCCAGGTACAGGTAAGGTAGGATCTGGACCGGAAAGGCAGGCTGATTGTTAGGGATGGGGCTCCCGTCCGACTCCGTGGCACTGCTGGGTTCCCTGTCAGATTCGCCATCCGAGCAGTCGGAACTTATCCGCAGCCCTCCCAGGCCAAGGACCGATGCCGGGGGAGAGTTGCTGGGTGAGGAGCTGTCAAGGTTTGTCTCGCAGTGCTCCGAATATTCAGTCTGAAACTTGTTAAAGCCACCTGGGAAGGAGGAAAGGAGAGGCAGAGAGAAAAAAATGTTTTATTCTTCAGAATGGGAAATCCTTCTACCTGAACACATATGCATGTTACTTAGCAAGTCTTTGCCAGCAAAAAGTTGGTATACCTTCACCTTCATCCCAAGAAAGGCATCTCCCTGCTCCCTCATCTTCCCTGGGTAGACCGTTACTGAGAAAACAGGTCCCAAAAAACCAAAGAGCGTTTCTTACGAAGTTCAATATTGCTTGTGATAAATAGGGGCCAAATCTCAATCAAAAAAGAAACAAACATCCAAAAATAAAATCAATGGCAAGAGACAATCTCGCCTCATTTAGCTTCTCAGAAATATGGGTCCGGGGCAGTTTGGGCAAGAGCTGTTATGCCACCTAGACAGAAAAGCACAAAAGTATGTGTGTCTGAAAAGACAAAGCAAGAACAACAACTGCATACCCAGCCCAGGCACTAAAACCCAATAAAATAATTCACCTTCAAGCAGGAAAAAAGGCCATAAGTTCTGCCAACGAGCGATCCTCACACCTATTTTATCACTACAAACATGTTTTGCGACAGAGCAGTGTCACAGGTTTGTTCTTCACCCAAACCGCAGGAGGGTTGAGGAGGGATGGGACCCTTCGTGTCTGCTCCCAAGTCCCTTTCGCCAGCTCTTCGGCTCAACAGCTTGGGAAGGAAGGCAGAGGCAGGGAAGCAAAAACCCCACCGATCTACCTCCTTTTCAGGCAATATTAAACCAGAGCTCAGCCATCGGTATCTGACACTGACAAATGGTTTCATTAGAAAGGCCTCCTGGAAACTTTGTTAGTGGGTTTGGCGGTTGTGGCAGGGTCACTGAGCAGGACAGACAGCTCCTGCCACATCCATTCATGAAAAAGGCTCGTCCTCGTCCTCCTCCTCCCCCCTGCGCCGCCAGACAGCGCTGAGGAGCCATTTTGGAATTTTAATTGGAAACATTTCCCACCGAGGCTCCCGGAAAAAGGCAGAGAAAGGGGCTCAGCTCCTCCCCTGCCCATCGGGGAGAGCTTAGGAGTAACTTCAAAGCTGCTCCTTCCTGCTAGGGATGAGGACGACAGGGAGAGAAATGGGAAGACAAAGCGAAGGAGCAATGGAGCCCATCGGGAAACCCCAAACCGGGATGGGATGGGGGATTCACCCACCAGCACAGGCAGAGAGCAGAGGAACGGGAGGGAAAAGTGGGATCAACCCCTGTGCTTGGGGCCTGGCTGCCCCCCCACCATGTCACCTTTGAAGGAGGCTTGTGCGGGCAGTGCAGCCCCAGAGGCTGGTCCCCACATACCTGCCTGTCCTCCCTGCCACCCCAACCCCGTACCAGGGGTTCCCTCAGCTACCCAAAAAGGGTCTATCAAGAAGCAGCAGTGGTTTTTAAAGGGCTGCGAGTGGCAACTTTCTTCACCACTCTCCCCCCTACGCTCCTCCGCTCTCCTGTTATTTCTGCCTCAAAACCGCCACCCAGCGACCGGACTGGGAGGATGGGAAGGGTCCCAGCAGCCCAGCTGTGGGCTCCGCTCAGCTCGCTGCGGAGGCCTGTTGGGATCTTTCAAAATGGCCAAAAAACATCCCCCCAAAAAACAAACCAAAACCCCAAAGCACCCCAGACCTCACGAAAGGGCATATGCGGGGTGCGGGGCTCGGCTCCCCCGCAGCAGGGCTCCCCGCTTCTCCATCGCCCTGCCCCAGGGGAGCAGCCGGGCTGCCCCCTCCCAGCCCCGCCGGCATTTCTAGGGAGAGGGGGAGAAAAACCCAAGCGCCCGCTTTTCGGGGAGGGGGGAGGGAAAAAAAAAGGGGGGGGGCTTCCCCCCCCCCCCAAATCTGGCCATCCTTTTTGGAGAGGAGCCTGGCACCGGGGCGGGGAGCCCCCAAAAGGCCCCCTGCGGGGAGCAGAGACGAGGGGCGCCCCGGGGGGCGGCA
>WAAD01009210.1:122990-165580 GCA_013389945.1 Fregata magnificens
GACTGCAGCCCTCCGGACCTGGCCCACGCTGCCGGGAGCCCGCGCTGCTGCCGGGCAAAGCCAGCCCGCCCCGCCGGGCCTGGGCACCGCCCCCTTACCCCCCCGTCAGTTTTCAACCAAAAGTTTAAGAAAAAGGCATGGGAGTGAAGTGACACGGTCCACGGGCCAGCAGGTGTGGAGGCCTGCGTGGGTTTTGAGTGGGTCATGCCCAGCCCTGCCTCGGTCTTTGACAGCAATGCACAGTGCCAAAATAAAATTGACTGAGACTCATTAAGCCTCAGGATTCCCTTTCATTCTCAGAGTGAGCCTCAAAATAGATGATTTTATCTGTGCATCCTAATTTATTTTTAGAGTATCTTCCCTATTGGTATCCGCTACTATAAATACAAACCTTTTGTGCTGCAATACTGAAATTTCAAGACAGGAATGTAACTGGAGGCATCCTTCTGGTTTCCTTCCATCTTTTATGTGCCTTTTCATGTGAATCAGTTCTCTGGTACCAGAAGTTTTCTGTGCCTCACATAAACTGTTTGTGTTACAAAATAGATTTGATCTTTCTCTTTTTAATGAGCAGGTTGACATTAAAACCGTGGTTTTGTATTAGCTGCTTCTATTGCAGTCTATTTTCGCCATGCAGGCAGTCAAACATTGATGGTTTGCTCAGAGAGGTTGTGCAATCTCCATCCTTGTTTTTCAAGATTCAACTCGGCACAGCCCCGAGAAACCTCGTCTGACCTCAGGGCTGACCCAGCTTTCAGCAGGAGGTTTGACTAGAGCCCTCCTGTGGTCCCTTCTCACCTGGGTTAGCCTACAAGCTCTCCAAATTCCCGTGGGCATCAGTGGGAGGGGGAACAGCTCCTCCTCCCCAGTCTGGGACAGATGACCCATTCCTTTTTTGCCCTAACTTCTGTTCTCTTTAGCCTCTTACTATAAACTTTCTCAGCAAATACTGTTACAAAGGGAAGAGTTCAGGGTCTGTCTCACCAGCAGGTTCCCAGGCGCAGTGACCTGACTAGGTCTCGACAGGGTTTTTTCCCAGCTGGCTGAATTTCAAGACCTGGGCTGTATCTTGTGTAACAGGAAAGATATTGTTCTTTAAAACACCCCCCACAGGCAAACACACGCGTGCACACACACAGTCCTAGTCTTAATATTGTTTAAAACTGTGCTGTTCAAATGACATTGTGTCAAGGCAAAAAAATACAAATCGGATTGTATTTAAGCACACTTTTTATCCAGTCAAGACCTGCTTTTCTTAAAACCAAGATCTACTACTGAAACCATAACAGAGCCACTGTCTCCCCAGTGGTCTTTTATATACCCTTGACACGTAAAATATCCCAAGGAAGCCGTTTTCCTCTGTCTTTAGTACAAAAGAAGCACTTGAGCTGGGGTCCGTGCCTCCTTTTAGTCTAATTCATAAGTCTGGATCCTAAGGAAAAATAGAGACTCAACACAGCAATTGAGCACATGCTTAACTTTGAGCACGCTGAGCATCCCATTGCAAAACACTCGGTGATTTCAGACCGTGCTCTGAACTGTTTGTGGATTTTGTTGGCATCAGCAAAATAAATGGCTTGTTCTACATCACTTTTTTTTGTGACTCAAGTGTGCCCGAGAAAGCGGAACAGCAGAAGCCGTCCACTTCCCCTTGCCCAGTTTATTTTTACCACTGGTTGCTGTGGGAAGCTATTGTGATTCAGTGTTGCAGTAGGAAGTTACTAACGCTGCTCTTGCAGCAGAGGATGTTGAGGTTCTTATGCAAGCCACAGTGAAAATAGCTGACCTTTCAGTATGTTTGTCAAAGGACCTTCAATTCATAAGGGGAACAGCAGCGGGTTGTGCAAAGAACTTACATCTGGGTCTAAAGCCCTTGGTGTACTGACAACAGTGCCCAGAAATCTTATGGGAACTCTTTGGCTCCTCTTCTGCGGTGCGAGGGAAGCAGGTGTAACCACCGGCATGCGGTGCTGTGAAACCAGAATAAAAATGTTTCACCTCCATTTTGCGGTTGCATTAGCAACCACATAAGTTTTGGGACAGGCTCCAGGCGCATCACCTGCAGAGGCAAGACCAGATTTCGCCCTGACGAGGGTGAAAGCAAAATAATGTCACCTAACACAGGTATGGCATCCTCTGCCTGCCCAGCCAAGAGCTGAGGGACATTGGGAGGGGAGCAATAGAGATTCCCCTCACTTCTCCCATCTCCAGGCCCTCAGGAGTACGGCTCATCCTGGTGAATTCCCCCCCGCAACCCAGCAGGCAGGCGCAGGCAGGGCTGGCAGCTGTAGGCTGGGCCTCGCAGCGGGCAGCGGCTGGTGCCAGCCTGTCGGCATGCTGCCCTCTTGAGTCAGCTGCTCCAAAATGCACTGCAGCCAAAAGCCAGACCGAGTTATCCTCCAGCGTCAGGCTCCCTTTGCCAGGCCCTGCATCCTCCCCGCAGCAGCCGGGGCTGCCGTCTGGGGGGTGGGGGTGGGGTGTCTGAGAGAGAAGAAATCTCTGCTCTGCAGAGAGCCGTGGGTGTCCCCTTCAAATCCCCTCCCAAGGAGAAGGCATCTTGCACCCGCGAGGTTTGCTGAAACGTGGCAGATCAGAAGCACTTAGGCTGCGGCCAGGATGCTGTGTGCCAGCACCTCCTCCAGCAAGGCAAGGCTGGCCGGGGCTCAGGGGTCTTGGTGGTGTTTGTCTCACCATGTACATGGGTTTGCTGACAGCTAGAAGATCAGCATGTGTCCAGAAATGAGCAGCTTTCAGCTCAACTCCAAAGAGTCCCGAGTGCTTGCAACAAGGACAGCACAAAGCAATAACTGCTCTACATGTGGACTGCTATCGTCTCCAGGCCATACCGCCACAACTGGCCTCAAATTTCTAAAACACAGGGCTGTGTGCATCCTTCTGGTTGTTGTCCTGCTGCGGAAAGACTCTCTTTTCCATCAGCCTTTCCACTCAATGCCCTGTGACCAGCAACTTCCCCGTGCCCACAGCCATGTCTTGCTGGTTTGGCTTCAGCTTGCTTTTGCCCTCATTTGTCCTCGTCTCCCGTGATGCCGATGTAGCCACCACCTCAGGTTCCTCATTTCCATCACCACCACCTCTCTTCTCCCAGGTTCTCTGACTGCTGAGCCTGCAGGCTGTGTTTTGATGTCTCTTTTCCACCTGGGTCTTTGTAAGTGTGAGCCCTAGCAGAACAGGAGTTAAACGCATCGTTAGCAGATGTCTACCCCAAACTCACTCCGGGTCCTGACTTAGCCCCTGCGGTGGGCGTTGCTTCCAAGGACGTGACAGCTGCTACTTTAAGCCGAGGGAGCGGCCAAAGTCTAAGTAAAGGGAAGAAAGTGTCACATTACGAGGGGACTCACGGCACTAACTACAGCTTAGGTGAGGGCTAGGGTTCCCAAGGATCTGAAGAGTAAAGCAAAAGTATTTGCAATCAGAAGCTGGTCAGAAGTTAAACCACATTTTCTTCTTAAAAATAAACCTCTGAAAAGCATGGTTTTGCTTTTTTTTTTTTTTTTTAACATGCACTTTCTCAACACCATTCCACCCCAAAAGGGTTTTCTTTCCAATCTCAGCTGTCAAAGCAGCCCTTCCTCCAACAACTCTAGGCTGTAGCAGCTAAACCTTCCTAGGACTTATCTTTTTGTTGCTCAGTCAGCTGTTTGCAACATCTAATAACAAGTATCAGGTATGATTCATGGCCCAGATATCAATCCATAAAGCTATTAAGCTCCTTCTAGCAGGAGTCTTCACCTGTCTCAGGTGCCTGTGGTCAAATATCCATCAGTACCAAGAGAGGATGCTCCTTCCTGGCAGTTTAATGACAGACTGGCAGCTCGAAGCAGTACTTTGTGAGCACTAGTTTGTGAGTATTTCATCTGGGAATTTGCTCAGATGACCTGGGCTCCCAGGGTGTCTTCTGGTGTGCTCTGTGACATTGAGCAAAATCACAATTTTCTATACTGCACTCTTCCCATCTGTAGAATGGGGCTGGTGCCTCCCCATCACCTTTGCAAGCATTTGGGTGCTAGGGAACCAGGCAAGTGGGCTGGGTGTGATGTTAACATCCTCCTTGCAGTGCTGAATTTCTGGGGTTGAATCACTTTTTCTTTCTTTAAAAAAAAAAAAAAGGCTTTTTATTTAACTTCAGCTTTCCTTCCTAATTACTTAATTGAGGTAGGAGTTATTTTGTCAGGGAAGGGCACTTATTGATGGTTTACCTCGTGTTTCATTAATGCATGTAAGAGGTTAACTCCTGGTAGCGAAATAGATGCATGGTTTTAACAGTAAAAAAAAAAAAAAAAAAAAAAAAAAAGGCCCAAATTTGCTTTCTACTCCTGCACTAATTTGTGACTATTTTTATCAACGTTAACACTGAGCCAGGGTAAAAATACTCCCTAGAAAGTTTAGAATTTACATTTGTCTTCATATATATTCAGCAGAAATCTAGCTCCCCAGCCTCCGCACTGCCTAATCTGGATTCATTAGCTTCACTCGCCCCCGAGAAAAATGTCAGATGACTTTGGCCTGGTGAAGCGCTTCACCCACAAATGCTTAGCAGGAGGATCTAAGCGCAGTGCCCTCCTTTCTGCAGCAAGTGGTCCCCGTGGAGCGTCAGCTCTGACACTGCAGACACCTAACTCGGCAATGGGAACAGATTCCCCTTCCTAACACAGTCCCACTTCAGGGCAAAGTCTCCGGTGGGCTCCATCCAGCAAAGGCAGGTAGATGTAGGCTGGGGAAGAACCACCACGAGGAGAAACCTTTGTGGACTATCTTGTGAAGCACGAGGCAGCCACAAGCACGTGCAAGCTGCACAGCCAGGTCCTTGGGTGGTGCCATTTTTTCCCTGTTAAATGGACATAGCATCCTTTGCCTCTCCGGGAGGCACTTTTGCTGCAGAGCTTGGAGACTTTCATGTCAACGTGTCAATGAATTCTGGTCCAAAGACTACAAAATTATTCTCTGGCATGCTTCTGCAGAAGAAGCAAACCAAGCCCTCCTGTGCAAAAGCGAGAAGGCATGTACAGTGGCTGTGCAGCTCAGGGCAGTTGTCCCCGCTTTGCGTCTGCACAACCCAACCTGATGTAGGAGCCTTCTCCTCGGGCTGGTTCTTGCCTTTCCACTGTGCAGGTCTCCAGGTAGATCTAGAAGCACTGTGGCAACTGCAGGGGAGCAAAGCTGCATGCAGAGTGCTGCAGGCCTTGGGGAACCCCATTTTTCTGTTTTCTGTAATCATCTCTTAGTGGTCACAGAAGCCCAGAATGGCTGAGGCTGGAGATCTCTTTGAGGAGCATCCGGTCCAACCCATGTCTCACAGCAGCATCTGCTAAGGCAGGTACTGCATCCCAGTTGAGTATCCTAATATCTCCAAGGACGAAGACTCCACAACCTCTCTGGGCAACCTGATGCAGCATTTGACCACCCTCACAGTAAGAAAGTGTTTTCTTATGCTTAACTGTCATGTCCCATGCTTCCATTTGTTCCTGTTGCCTCTCAGCCTTTCACTGGGCACCCAAGAAAAGTCTATCTCCATCTTCAGGGTTTGAGGAAACCTCTACATTTTTACAGAATAGGGCATACTTCCACCTGGGTGAAAAAAAATGCAATCTGCAGAGCCAAAACCTAATTTATTTGGGAAATATTTGCCCATGTCTTCTCACAATGCTTTGGCTGGGATAGCTGGTTAAATGAGAACCTCAGAGGTCCCCGCGCTTTCTGGGAAACCCAGGAGAGAAAGGGGGCTCGTGTTTCAGCAGGGGCCAAGAACCCGCATGGGCTCCACCAGCAAGGGAGGGCAGCTCCAATCTAATTGAACTGGGAAAACATCGTTGAACAACGACCGCTCCCCTTCTTCCCTGCCACCACTTCCTGGGCTCCAGGCTCCTTCCAGAGGAAGAACTGGAGAATATTTAAGATTATTTGCCCTTTTAGCAATGGACTTTAAAAGGGCAGGTATGGAAGCAGTGTGCCACCACCCTTATGAAATCCTCCCTTGTGGAAGATCGGAGGAGGGGGCAGCTCTGATGCTCCCTTTGGCATTAGACCCTCCAGAGTCTGTCACTGCAATGATGGACCAGAACAGGATATTTATGGGACTTAAACAGCCAATAACATCTACTCTCAAGCCTGTCTCATGCATATATCAGACACAAAATGCACAGCGTACAGTTGAATATATACCTACATATCCCATTTCTAACCATTCCTCCTTCTGTGTGCCAAAAAAAGCCCTTCCTCCATAGAAAACAGGCAGGCAAGAGAGGAATGGCCCAAGACAGTGAGTGCAGGACCTGTTGGTGCTATCTGAGCACCTCCCCTCTGATCCACTCATGTCTCCAACACCTCCCTGGCTCCGCAGTTTCAGCATCCTCGGCTGCCCGCCCTGCACACACGTCAGTTCCTCAGCAGCTTCTCCCAGGCGGCCGGGCTGTTTTCAAGAAGCAATTTCCTGCAGAAAAATATTTCTTTTTCAAGGAGGCTAAGTGGCAAGCTTCCTGGTGCAGGCTTTTCACAGGAAACAATTGCGAAAGCAGCTTCACCACCCACCAGGAAGGGCTGTAAATGAGCAGGGCGAGCGCAGGCTGCGCCCAGCTCTGCGTCCCTAACACAGCTCCCCCCCATACATGCCCGGGGGGTGAGTTTTGTGCCCCTCGCCCACCTCTCCCAAGCTGCTGCTGGGATGCTGGCTTGGGGCAGGGGAAGCAGACGATGGGGAAAACCTGAGACGAGTGCAGCAGTGCAGAGCCTCCCGGGGAAGCTGCTGCATGGCCCCTCCAGCTCCCAGCCTGTCCCTCTGGTGGGAGAAGGTGAGAGAAGCTGAGAGAAGACACGATGACTTTGCCAGGCTTTGGCTCACCAGCCTTCATGCTCTCCCTTCTCACTACATTGCTGGGTCTGATTTCAAGCAGGGCCACCAAATACCAGGACAGGCTTCTCTCCCCACCCTGAACTGGGCGGTCACTGCTCCTCAGCCTGGTCCTGCGAGGCACCTGAGTTTCTGAGTGCTCCTCTGAAATGCAAACCCTGCCAGGACTTCTCCCAGCTGCTGAAAGTGTGAGGCAGCCCAGGTCAGCTCTGCTGCGGCGGATCCAAGGCAGTCCCGGCGGCTTCAGCAGCGCTATCTGGGATTTACACTGTGACAAGATCAGAGGCAGACTCAGCAACATGGCAGTGCTCCGCATCCCTGCCTATCAATGAAACCCCAAGCTGCACCAATTAAGCCCTTAGCCGATGCAGAGATACTGGAGAAGGAGATTGCACTGTGCCGCTGCTTCTCACCGTGCATTGTTTTGAAGTCAATTATTGTTCATATCCTTTTATTCCAATGAGCGGGGCAGGTCTCCCAGCCAGTGCGTGTCCCCCCCACAACTCGGCTTTTCATTCACATAGTTGTTCTGGTTTGGATGTATTTGGTGGCTACTAATGAATGGGCAAACCAGGCTCATGCCCCGCTTCAATGTCTCACCACTTGTGCTGTGGCAACGCTGCTTTTTCATTGAGAAGTTTTGCCAGCCATCAGTGAAGGTGTGCTCCCGTTCCTGAGGTTTTTTCTTGCGCTAAGTCCTCTGGTTTTGCAGCCCCTCATTGTGATTAAAATTAAACTGAAGAAAACCCAAGAAGCCATTTCCGTGAAACATTTCATGAGCAAGGGGCTGGTTCCCCTTTCAGATCATTGGAAAACAACTTTTGTTTTCCTCCCAGTGTTAGTAATGTCCAGCTGAACCCCATTCTTTTTCCCCAAAAAGTTTAGTTTCCAGGAAACCAAGCCTTATTTTGAACACAAAGCGTCTCTTGGGACAATCTCCATTTCACTTTTTAATTTAATATATTTAACAAAATTCCAATTTTCTGCGAACTTGTTCAGCAATCCCTGCCAGTCACTGGTCCAGCCTGCTTGACACTCTTGGGTACACTCACAGCTTTTGGATACACATATATGACCTGCAAGAACACGACCCAGCACAGCGGGAACTGGATCAGGTCTCAGGGAAGAGACTATTCCCTTCCCAACTCACCACTGGCCTAATTGTGTGAAGCTGGGCAGGTCCCTTCCCCCTGTCTGTGTCCTGCTTCCCAAACCTTGAAATGGGGTTAAAGCCCCTTCATGCAGTGCTTTGCTGGACCTAGAAGTTGGCAAGAAATACCTGAAACACCCACAAGGTGCAAGCCCAGTTTCCACCAGTGGCAACAGTGCTTGGTGACAAAGGAGGAATCAAAACCTTCTTTCTTCTTCTCCCTTGGCCTGCTGGCAACGCTCTTCCTAATGCAGCCCATGATGGTGCTGGCTGTGAGAGTGCATTGCTGGCTCATGGTCAACTTGTTGTCCATCAGGACCCCCCAGGTCTTTACCTGTGAAGTTGCTTTCCAGCTGGTTGGCCCCCAGTGTGTACTGGTGTGTGGGGTTGTTCTTCCCCAGGGGCAGGAGTTCATACTTCCCTTTGTTGGACTTCATGAAGCTCCTCTCTGCCCATTGAGGTCCCTCTGAATGGCAGCACGACCCTCTGATGGATCAGCCGCTCCTCCCAGTTTTGTATCTTCTAAAAGCTGGTGCACTTGGTCCCATCATCCAGGTCATTAATAAAGAAGTTAAACAATATTGGGCCCAGTGCCAACCCTTGGGCCACACCACTGGCCTCCAGCTGGACTTTGAGCTGCTAACCACAACCCTCTGAGCATGGCCATTCAGCCTGGTTTTAGTTCATCTCACTGTGTGCCAGAAAGGACACACCAGCATGGTCTGGAGAAGGAGACCTGCCCTCTGAGTGCTGTGGACCTGTCTCACTGTGCCTGCCCGGCTGCTGAGCCATGGCAAAGATGTCCTGGCTGCAGCTTCTGCTCCTCCTGTGCCCAGATTTGCAGCTGGTCCTGTGGTTCCTCTGGTTCCTTGCTGTGCTGTAGGTCAGGGAGGAAGATGCCACAATTTCCCCGGATGTCCTCCAATCCCCTTGGTGTGGCATCAAGCAATTTATCTGTTTCACAACAGCCAAGCCCTCTAAGCTTTGTCGGACCCTCAGCCCAGTCTATAGCTCCAGCAAACACAGCGGACAAGATGCTGGATGGTATTAGTGCGAGGAAGCAATGCAGAACCAGGCATCATCGAAGGTACTTGCTAGATCCCACCTGAGACACTGCCCGCATTGCCGTGCCTGCTGACAGCATCATCTCTGAAGGGTTCTTGAGGGTCTGGAGCTTGCTCAAGTGTGGCTTGGAGGGGCCAGCTTTGGTGGCCAAAGAGAACTTGGGGGAAACCTTCCCAGCTGTAATAACAGCCTGGCTTTCTCAGGCAGCTCCTATAGCTGGGATGGCCCCAGGACACGTGCAAAGCCGGGGCAGGGCAGGGAGAGCTCACATCATTTAATGGCTCAAGTGGTAGAGCAGGGAGAAAAGGATGGGCTTTGAGACATATACTTCTCCAGATCTGACCACTGACCACAACGGGGGGGACACGTGGTCTGGGGACACACAGGGCACAAGGAAAGGGGGATCCTGCAAGCACCTTGTGCCACTTCAGCACATGCGTGCGTTGTGCCTGCATGTCACTGTTTTTTCACTCCCGATTTGAAAAGCGAGGAAGCAGTGATCAGAGAAAGAGGTGACCAGGCAACTTTGAAGCAAACACATCCTGGGGAATGAGTCACCAGCTTTGCGTAAGAAGCCAGACTCATCTCTGGAGGGAGAGGGGCAGGCAGGGCATCAGGCAAGATGAACACTCCAGGGAGATGCCTGCAGCATGGTTAAAAGGCAACTTGGATCTTGCGTTAGGACACCCATCTGAGATGGCAGCTGGAGGTGTGAGATCAAAGCTGAGCGGGCTCTGGGTGAGCCCATGCAGCTCAGCACGCAGTGAGCTGGTCCCAGCCCCGCAAACCAGCTGGCCACGAGGATGCGGCGGTGGGAGCACAGCTCATCGGGGTAGGCTGCTCCCAGGAGCTGGAGAAATCACAGCATCCACCTAACCCAAGCTTTTCTCAGGAAAGCTAGGGAAGGCTTGGGTCTGGGTGGTGGCATTTCTCAATGTGGAACATTATTTCCTTGAAAACCATGGATATTCAGGTCGAGTAAAAGCTATTAGCAAAGTAGCATCAGATGCATTGAGCCGGTTGACTCAGAAGGTGATTTCCAACAGCATGTAAGGTAATTTCCGAGGACCAGGAGTGTTTCATCACGGTGTTTTCCTGGTGACATCTTCAGCTGTTTTGCTTTTAAGAATCAGCATTTTGTTTACTATTTTAGCTTATTTCCCCATGGAAAGCCTTTCATTTACTCCCTAACATTACCTGTAGCTTTTCATCTGAGTGGGTGAAGAAGGAGGTGGAAGAGGAACAGCTCTTCAGCAGTGTGGCCAGTGTGCCAGAAATGATACTTTTTTTTTAAGCTATTCATAAAGATAACGAGAGATGAAAAGGTTGTGTCGGGAGGGGGATCTTCCCTAGTTGGAAAACATGAAATACGAGAGCGCTGCTGTCTTTTCTGCTGGGGCTCTGGCATTTCTGATGTTATCTCTCCCAGGGTTAGCCCTATGGGGCAGATGCCCCAGAATGGCAGCCAAGGTGGACGGAAGGATGGGAGAAGAGCCTGCCGGGGGACTCACACCCATCCTAGAGGGGCTGCAAGGCCTCAAAGAGAGAAGAAAATCTGGCCGGAAAAAAAACCTCAGAGCCCAGACTTGTTGGGTGAAAGGTATTGGAAATGCAAATTATTAATTTAAAGAACTGGAACAGGAACCAGGGGTGCCAGGCTGAGCTGTTATCTGCTGCATCAGCTGTGAGTCTGGCTCAGTATTCCAAAATAAAATTAGACTTGCAGTATATGTCTTTAAATATTTAAATTACTTTCAGTAATTCATATGGTGACATTTAAACAAAGTACGCCAAGCAAACGGCTCCCAGTGCTAAAAGGAAATGTTTGCAGGTAATAATATTTAATTTAAGAGGGAACAGCTGATATCAAGGCAGAATCTTAATGCTGAATTCAACCTACATTTCTCTCTGAACCAAGAAATGAAGAATAAATCTCTGGGTCTGCAGATGGTTAAACACTCAGAGCGATATGATTAAAGTGCTGGTCCCAGGCACCCCAACAGAGCTGTGAATTACGTGCATGCCAAAATGTTTGCAGGATCGGGGCCTCTGTGCAGAGTTGCTTCATGGGCTCCCAGAGGTGGGGATGGGCAGGTCGACATTGGGAGCTGAGGACCACCAGGCTTGGTGATGCCAACCCCTTGTGTCCCTCTCTGTGGCACCTTCCCTGCTCCCCTGCCCACCCGCATCCTTCTTGGCCCCTTCCCTGTGAGTCTGTTTTAGTAACTAAAGGCGAAATCCAGCCCGGGTACCAACAAGCAAAACTCAATGAAGTCAACTTACACACAGGCTGCACTTCGCTGTTGGTGCTCCTGGCCAATTTGGAGAGCTTAGCTGGGTCTATTACATCAGTCACACTGGATTTCATAACATTAGACATTTCAATGAGGGTGACTCATTCTCTCTTGAAGTGTATTCTATGTATGAGCAAAGATGATTAACTTTTGCTGAATGGTATGATTTCTGGGATGGGAACTGCTATTAATTAAGAGCGGATCTCAGATGTTCACAAACCCTGTTTTCATGGCTTACTTTGTATATTTTTCTCTATTCCACTTGTTTTTTTAGCTCAGGATAACTATTAAAGTGTGCTTCTCTGCTATCTGTCACTAAAGCAGCCAGACATCCAGCGAAGGCATCTGTCTTTCATGGCCAGGCATAGCCCAGGGCTGTCAGTTCCTGTGGCCAAGCTTCAGCTACCTGCCCCCAAAATCTCTGTTTTCTCATTAAAAGCAAATGAAACAAAATAAAAAGGAGCTTCCAGCCATTGCAAGTGCAGCAGAGTAAAGTAGCAAGGGAAGTAAAATAAGCTTATGGCTCAGAATCTAAAGTACAAAGAATAACCCTTCCCCATCCTCTCCCAAATTTTCTTTACCAAAATAACCTCAGTTGGGGGCTTGTGCTAATCTTCTGCTTCTGACTGTCAAGGGTTGAGCTTCTGGGGTTAGCAACACCAGGGACCCTTAGGATAAAGGGTCTCTCAGGTTTGGGTAGAAATACCCTTTCAGCTGTACTGGCTACAAAGCTGGACAATTTGCCAGTGCAAAGGTCAGGGTGCTCAGCAGCTTCAAATGCATCCACAGCGCCCGACATTGTGGTTCTTTACGAAGCACTGCTCTGCCCAAAGAGCCTGAAGGCATTAAGACCAGCCTGCTTGCAAAAGCCAAAGGAGGCAGGCATGGGTCAGAGTTGTCCTTCCCCACTACTGCCGCAGGCATGGGCAGCCCCAGGCAGTGCCCGGGGGATGCTGAGGAGCAGCCAGGGCTGAAGCTGGGGACCCAGCAGGCCAGCGTGGGCCAGGCTGTTCAGTGGCACCTTGCCACCACCTTGTGACTCCCAGCATCCCTGTTTTGATGACAAGGTCCCCTCTCAGCTCCAGCCTGTGAGCTCCCTCTCGCCCCATTCCATGGTACCGGCAGTGATCGACACACCATTACACAGAGCCAAACGCTCCACCCTGCTCCGGCTCCATTGCTGCTGTGGGCAGCAAAACAGTCTTGGGAATAGACAAACTGTGGCCGATCTCTCTGCCTGGCTAGCAAGGAGCTGGAGGCAGGTTTCTTGTCCTTGATTTCTGGCGAGACACCACCGTGCAAGTCAACCGGGACTTCCAGAGAGAGAAAGGACAGGCCACGGCTCAGCCTGGTACTCTGCCAGCAAGGATGAGGTCCATCTGCTTTGCCCAGCACCCCCATCACCATGCACCCCCCACCCGGCACTTATGGTCGCTCCTCAAATGTCAGGCAGGGACCGTGGGCAGCAGTTATGCAAACAAAGGTCACTGGATCCGCGCTTTTCCCTTTCATCAGCTGATGCTGCACGCAGCTCCTGGGCACAGGCTGGAGGTCTGGTCCTGCTCTGTGGCAGGCAGCAATGATGAGTGCAGGCAAAGCCCAAGAGAAGCAAACCTTGCCCATCTTTTTAACTAATCGAGACCAGAATTGCTGAATTTTTCTGTCAAAACTGAGCTGGGAGGGCTGGGCATTTCAGTGCAAATGCGGGGATAAGCAGTGAAACAGCCCATGTGGCTGGCCGGCCCTAACCTGGGGTGTTTTGGAAACCTCTGGGGTAGCAACTTGCTTGCTCTCCTCTGCTCCTCCTGCCTGCCGCCAGGCAGCAGGCAGAGGCAGCCCCCCTTCCCCAGCAGCTCAGGATGACTTGCTCTGGCTTGGGCACTGCAACCAGGCTAGTGGCAGCAGACCTGGAAGCACCTGCTGCCCAAGCTTCCCCGTAACCACCGCAGCTCCCAGGCTTGCCCTCAAGAAGCTGGGAGGTGTGGGAGCCTTAAAAGACTTCTCCTTTCAGACTCAATGGTGAGGAATGTGCGTTTGAAACAGAGATAGAGCTAGTTTCTATTGAGCTCACGGGAGGACATAACTTCTCCTGCACACCAATCCAACTGTGAGTATCTTTGAGATAAAGTGGCATCTAGGGGTAGGAAAACCCCACAACTTTCCTAAAATAGGGCTGTTTGGACTAGTGAAACACCACTGGCAGATGGAAGGACTCCTGTACAATTCAAGCACAAGTCTGGGACATGTGAGCCACTGCCCAAACTCCTGGTGTGCAGCAAAGGCTGAGCCACACAGTCCCAAGGGTTTCCTTGGAGACTGACGCAGAAGGGGCTGCTCCTCCAGAGGCTTTTTCTCCCTGCCTTACCAGGCAAAGAAACACCCTAAATCCCATCCCTACCAAGGGAGCCACCAATGCTCCACCATGCCGCTGAAGGAAAGGGCAGCGCTGGGAGCCTAGCTGGCGGTTTTCCTCCCCTCGGAGTGGTTTTCCCGCTGCGCGGCTCACGCTTCTAAAAATGTACACCGGAGCAACTGTCTCTAAGGCAATTTCCATAACAATGGGCGCAGAAGAACAATCCATGCTGCTGGTGCACCTTGTTCGCTCACATGCACGCCAACTGGGCATGCTGCAAGTTCAGCAGTGAGATGCCCATTTGCTCCCGATAACCACTAGAAAGCTCCCCAGGGGACCTGCCAAGGGGCATGGGCATTCCTCCCCCCGCCTTGCCCCGGGGAGGCAGCCTGGCCCCAGGTCATTGCCACACTGCTGGAGCCTGTAGGCATAAAAACACCCAATGGCAAAGGTCCGAAACCACAGAAAGCGCTTCCACACCTTCCCCACCAAAGTGGCTTACTGGTGCCTAGGCACTGCCTAGTAAACGTGCACCAGTGCAGGCAGACAGCAGAGGGGAAGGACCAGCACTGGAGGCAAGGTGCTTCAGCGGCAGCACTTGTAACATCAGCCAAAAGCTCGTGCTTCATCCAAGGCCTTAGTCCTTGAAAGGCCATGAATTACGCAAAGCCCCCAAGTGTTGCTATTTTATCTCACAGTCCTAGGTGCTCAGCCCTAGCCAAACCTGCCTGGGTTTGCTCCTTCCCCGCATCTTTTCCGGATGACCCATTAAAGTCAACACTGAGCCACTGCCTCCAGTTTGAATCGCTCGCATCCTGCCATTACAGCTTTGTTTAAATCCACGCAGAGCTCAACCTGTTGTCAGACATACACTAATTTGTGTGTTTCTAATTATTTGTTTCCATCTTAAAACCTGTTTTTCAGCAGATTGCAGCTTTATTTCAATACATGCTTGGCTAGAGCTCAATATACTGGTTGCCAGTAACCTAGACACAAATGGGCTTGCATTGCATACGGGGAGCAGGGAGAGAAAACAGACTGAGTTAAACTGAATTAAAAGCCTGTTCATAAAAATGAATTAAGCAAAACCATGAAACAAGCGGCAGTTTTGCATCACAGAAGATCCTGCTTTTATATTCCTGTTTCTACTCCTTGAAATAAGATGAATCTCAGCGCTCGCAAAAGGGCTTTTGAAACATCTCCTTACACAAACATTTTGACCACCTCCATTTTATGTTACACTTCTGTGTAATCCCTTTTTTTTTTTTACTCATACACTCAGCGTTAAGAACTAGCTCAGCAGTGGATGACCAAACCAGGTTCATTTTCCACCTGTTTTCTCAGGATGTGAATGCAGAAAGTCAGGCACCATTCTCAGCCTCTTCATTCAAGCAATGCTCTACCAACAGCCTTTTACTCTTCCAGTAGCAGGCTGGGCGCTTCATTTCTCGGTCATTTTCACACAAGTCCTCAAAGGGCATAAGAAGTAGCTGAAAGCAAACTGGGGTGCTACCCCAAGGCAGCTGGCATTGCTGCAACACACTGGACAGCATAACCGATATTCCAGGACCTGTATGTGTTTCATTCTTTCTCTGTAACTCTTGCCCCGGTGCTGAGGCTTTTGGGGTCTCTGGTCTAAAATGCAGATTAGGAGGCTGACTCTGAGGCAATTAAATCAAAAGAAAAACTGTATGTTATTTGCTGGCGAATACTGACTTTTTAGGGGGGACCATGTTCTGCATAATGCATGGGTCTGGCTGCACATCTGCCCAGCCTGGGAGAGCAGGAGGATGCTGTGGTGCTTGCAGCAGGCTGGGGAGACCCTCCGCAGCTCCTGGGCAGGACCCTGAGCCAACCAGAGCTGAAACACCTACAGAAAGATCCAGGCCGGATTTTGCCCATGATGGTGCTGGTTACGCCTTGCATTAGTGCTGACGTGGGGTGAAGTCATTTGCAGAGGAAGATGCTCAGCAGCAGCAACCGTTGAGCAGGTCCCCAACTCCCATGTTTCAGCCCCAGCTCCTGTCTTCTTCAGGTCCAGGACACAGCGCCTGTTCCTTCCCGTCCTTCATGGGCATGGCCCTGCCCTTGCTGGCAATGGTCAGACAAGTCACCCACCCACGATATCTGTGCTAAACTCTTCCCCGCTCAGCCTCATCAGCCCTTCTTGCTGGAAACCTGTGAGGAAGCCTTGGTTTAAAAGGCCAAACATAGCAACACGAGACTCTGATGTGCAGCTTCACAGTCAAGTCAGTATTTCCTCTGCAGGGATGGAGAAGGCTCCACAACTAACCCTGTAACTGGGTGGTTTAAGAGTCAAGTTCCAACTGAAGCTGCTTGCAGCAGCCTGGCCCTTGGCTTCCCCTCCCCAGCTCCCTGCCTTTCCCCAGGCATGTGAAAGACCATCAAGAGCATCCTGCGGGCAAGAAAGCTTCAACACCCCCCCCAGCACAGGGGTTGCAGGTTCCCCACCAGCACGGGCAGGAGCCACACAAGGAGCACATTGTTTCCCCGGCACAGCCTGGCCTCCGGCTGTCTCCATAGTCAGATGCAGAGGGAGAGGGTAATCCTTGCTCAGTTCTTTCCAGTGGTGAACACAGTCCAAGGGCATCCTGATTTCTCTGCAGGTTTTTCGTCAGCAGACAAAGGGGCTCAAAAACTTGTTTGATGCAACCAGCGGGGTGTGAGGATACACCTCCCAGGAGCAACTGCTAGGGGCAAGCGGCTTTTCTATGCTAATGATGTGGCCTGGGACTTGGGAGGAGGCGCTCAGTTTAAGTACCCAGTCCAGAACACCTGCAAAAGGCATCTTGCTCCCGGTGTGCAGAGGCCCAGCGGGAAGGCTGATGGTATGCAGCATCTCAAGATGGGCACCGGTGACCTCTTCCCTCTTGCAGGTCTTGGACTCTGTAGGATGCATGGCCCTGAGCAGCTCCTCCATTGATACCAAACACCTGGCAGCAGCATGGAGGTCACCTGGGAAAAGGTCTTGTGCCAGGCCAAATTTCTGTGTGGGTGCCAGCAGCAAGGAGATCTGCTAGAAGGGGCCACTGCGTCCTGGTTTCATCCTTGCAGAGAAGCATCTCGTCCAGACACGTCTGGCTCCAGCTGCCAGCTGAGCCGCTGAGGACATGGACAGTCCATAATCTCCTTCCCTATTTCCGCCCAAAGACATTTTTGGGGAACTTCTACTCCATTTTTTGCTAAAAAGGAAAGAAAAAGGGAAGAGATGCACTTGGTGTCAAGGAAATCTAACAAAGCGTGCAGCAATCCAACTGCTCAGACACATATGCCGCCTTCCTTCTGCTCTGTACCAGCGAGGCTGTGCCATATTTAGATCTGGCTCCATCTCTCGCAAACTTGATCAACTGTTCCTCCACAGTGTCATCTTCGCTTGTTTACCCCCAAACTGTTCGCTGAAATCCTCAATTTGGTGAGGGGAAAAGAAAAAAAAAAGAAGTAGGTTTTTATTTTTAATGACAGGAAAAGCACTGGAATGCCAAGAAAGCCAGATCTCCACACTGCCTAGTAGAGAGGTCAAAAGATCCCTTGGTGAGTCACCATCTTCATCAGGGACCTCCCGTGTGTGCAGGCAGACGTGTTTCCTAGAAATCACTCTGCTGCAGCAGCGGGGCCTGCCCCACACTGATTGTCAGGGCAGCATCCGGCTGGCCAAGTCACCAGCCCACGGGATGCTCCTACAGAAAGCGTGCTCCCAGATAAGCGGCAAGTTTAGCAACCACACGTGAAGGCAGGCAAAGACCTGTGGTCACGTTTGCCCTTGGTGCAGCTCCCCAAAGGAGCCACCCTGAACGCAGTGCTGCCCATCTGCAAAGCAAATGAGTGTGTAACAGCCTCCCTGAGAAGAAAAGGCTGAAAAGTACAGCGAGAGGCAGATGTTACAAGTAGGAAACACAGGAAGGGACAGCAGAGGGCATTTCCCTACCTTCTTCATTGTGCTAAACCACTACAGGTTCACCCCAGTGTTTGGGCACTGGCTTTGGGACCAGGATCCAGGCAGAGATGGTCTTGCCCAACGCTGTCACCCAGTTATATCACGCATGAGGCAGAGGTGAGCCCTTGTCCTCCTGCACATGGTGGGGAGTCTTGGAGGCTTCTCATTAAACATTCACATCTTTTCCTGGCTTGCCCTTGATGTAAAGATACTGCTGTCTACTGGAGGATCTGGTGGCAACGTGTCCTGCAGCCTTGCAGGATGCTGCAACGTGCAGCATCTCAGCCCTCTGACCAGCTCTGGGGCTCATATATGAACCTTTCTCACGCTTGAGGCAGATCTTTTGGGGTTAAGAGCGTTTTCTTGGCTTGCTGTGCTGGTGGAAGAGCGACTTACAGCACAGCAGATGGATGAAATTCTAATTTGGGTTTCACATGATTTATATAAATAGGCTTAGACGAGGTTGTGCATAGATGGTGCAGTCATCTGCCAGCTTTGCTCTGTTTACCTTAAGACCCTCTCCTCCCTTCCCGTTAATCTTACAGAGCACCCCAGTAATGTCTAGTGCATTCACAGTAATGAGTCCTCTCAGCCAGTGTCATCCTCCTGCAACCACACAGCTCAGATCTGGCCTCCCAGTAATACAAAGTGGCTTCCTGGCCACCCCAGTTACCTGGGGACAGCATTTATGCTCATCCCTTAAAGCAAAAGGCAACTTGTCAAGGAGGACACCAGAGCCACAACAACTCTCCTGGTTGGCTTGGGAGATTGGGGAGGCGGGTATGGACCATGCTGCTTCCTACCCAGGCGAGTGGGGACCAGAACGGGGCTCCCCCATCTCCCCCACTCACTTATAGGACACAGATTTCCAACAGGGCTTCTCCCCACTAGTGGGTGCTCAGAGTGAGGTGACACCAGTGGCCCCACTGCCATCCTCATAAAGATGACACAGCAACTCGCTTCTCTTTCTCCTCCTCACCAGTGTGTCACAAAGGAGCCTTCACCACATCCTGATGAGGAACAAATCAGCAAGCGCGTCCTTGCTGGGTTTAATTCAAAACCCCTGCCTCATCCCTACTGCTCCTCTGTCCCTTGCAGGGTGGCACGGGCTGGCGCTGCTGCCAAGAAGGGGCTTGTGACAGACAGACAAAGGTCTGGCTGCCATGGGTCTCCAGCATGCATCTGCTAAACTTCTCCATCACACATTTCTTCTTTCCTAGAAAACAAGCATGACGTGATCCCAGCAGAAAAAAATAGAAAACTGAGCTGCTGTTTTCTTTACGTGGCCACCAGAAGCTGGTTATGCGATAGCTGCATCTTCCCTGTGTTGGATACAGCTCAGGGGGTTACTCCACACCTGGTGCAGAGGACAGCGGTAGGGCTTTGCTTTTAGCATCTGTTAACCCCAAGACATCCCTAGGTCTGAGCTGCAGGAGCAATCAATGCTGAAAACACCCCAGTCTAGGCTGACATGGGAAGTCGGACACAGGTTTCTCCAGTTTGAAGGCCAAAAGCCAGACTGCTAAACAGAATGACACCTCCACTCACCTGTGGACCCGAAGTACCCCAGCCCAACACTTTGTCATGTGGCACCTCTGCCTTTTGAGGCTCCAGCAAAATGAGCATCACCACAAAGCAGATGCATAGTTTAGGCAGAAACTGCCGGAAATGTCATTAAATTTCCCCAGAGGATGCTCTGCCTGCATCCTCCATTTTACAACCTGATTTTCTATGGAAACAAGGTTTACGCAGCCATACCATCCGTGTATCCCTCCTCTCTATCTCTCCTTTTTTTTGAGCACTTTCAGCCACACTGTACAGGGGCTCCCAGTTATTATGGCAACTTAAATTTTGTGAAGTTTGGTGGCTGATGAGAAGCTGGTGAGCACATGTTTAGCTTTTACCAGCCGGTGAGAGCCCACAAGCACCATTTATCCCACAACACAAACCCATCGGAAACCAGGCTTTGCCGGTTTCTGCCGCTCGTGGAACAAATTGTATTATTTGTATTATTGTATCCTAGGAGCCCTAGTTTCTGTCCTGCATTTAGTCCCTGGCATGAGCGATATTTTCCATGGTCAGCCTAGAAGGAGGGAGCAGACTTTAACCCCTTCAGTGCAAAGAGCAGATTCCCACATCAGGCTATTTCCATGCAACCCTCCCCATGAGAAAAAAAAGCCCTCCTAGGATCAAGGCACACATAGAGAAATCCCGACGCCAGCACAGGGTTACCTCTAGGAGAGGCACAGATGGCTCAGGAGCAGCTGGGGAGGCTCCTGGAGGGCTGCTCGAGCCTTCACAGCTCCTGCAGCCAGTACCGTGCTCAAACCCCACCTTTAGTCAAAACTCTCTGATTCAGCCTCTCTTTTCCAGCCACACATCGTAAAACAGCTCTTCCCCACCTGGGCTAAGGCACAGGTCACCAAACAAATGAAGAAAAAGAGACTTCTCAAGAGACAAGGCAGATAAAACCGCATGTTTTGTGCTAGTTTCCCTGCTCATGCATCTCTGCTGGAGAAGAGTGATGTTACGCTCGCAGTTGAAGCTACCTCTACCTGGGGAGACACAAGCAGACCCAGGGTCCCTGCTCTGGACCCCTGTGGAAGATAAGAGGAGCTTCATTAGGCATCTCTGGCTTGAGATGGGCAGGTCAAGGCTTTGCAGAAGTGATGTGTCTTGGAGCTTCTTGGGATCAGAGTCTGGTACACGTTGAAGGACCCTGAGTCGAGAAGGAAAGGACTCAGGGGGGCCTTTGGGGAGATCACACCCATCCTGGAGTACAGCTACCCTGGTCCTTGTGGATTTGAGTCCATTAATGAGGTGCTCCTTAGCCAGCCCGAGCCACATCAGCTACCATTCCCACCCCTACATGGATCTGTTGTCTGAGATCTGCTCCTAATTATGGGCAGCAGAGAGAAGAAAGGAAGCACAGAAGGGCTAGAGATTCAGGTCAAGGAGTGGTGGGGTCCTGGAACACCAGCAGTCCCCAAGGGAGCTGCAAATGTGCTGCAGATGGGGGCTAGGAGAGATGCAAGATGCAGGGCCACTTGGTCCATGGAGCCCCACACTGTCAGCACCTCTGAGGATGCCGAGCCAAGCTAGGCTGTTTGCAATGTTGGTCGTGGCAGGCGTGGGCCTGAAAAGCTGGGCCATGAAACTTCTGTTGAGTTTGGAGACTCAGTTTCTCCTGTCCTGGAAAAGAAGAGCAAGTGGCAGATTCAGGGTACTGCCAGCAGAGCAAAGTTTACAACGGCTGTTGGGCAAGCACTCTTGCGTTTCTCCAGTGCCCATGACAGTGGCAGATGAGACACATGTCATCCGGAAAATATTTGGGGTTTTCTTCTAACAGTTACTGTCTCTGTGCTGAGGACATGTAAGAAAAAGGGCTGGATCTTCTGTCAAAACCATTTCCCATTATTGCAATGTTTTTAAGCAAAACCCCAAGCATTCCAAAAAAGACCAAGGAAGACGCCCATAAACCAGAGAAAATAACTTAGGGGATGCAAAGCAACTCGTGGGTTTGGGTGTCATGTGCTCATGGGAGGAGTGGCAGCCTCCACCCCAGCATCACCCGGAGAAGAGGAGAAAGTGAGCCCTGGGCTCAGGACTTGGCGTCTCCTCCTGCTTCCACCGCTGGATGGTGTGTACTGGGAGGAATGGCATCTCAGCAATCCCATCGCCTAGTACCTAGTCTCACTGTCAGAAAGGCTTTTGGCAGAGCTGGGGACACGTCAACTGAGAAAGCCAAAGTCCCCATGGAAAACCATTTGGAGGGAAGGAACACCCTGAGCATCACCAGGGTGGAGTGATGAAGGCAGCAGGAAGACCAAGCAGGGACGATCCCTGCCCCAGAACCCAATTTTGGGCTGAAAGGCAATCCTTTCACCTACCGGAACGTCTCCACTAATGGAAATTCAGCCCCCACCGAAGCTGCACATGTTTCTCACCCAAGTCACAAATGATTTGTGGCTGGACTTGCAGTCAGAGAAGTCGATACACATCCCTTGCAATGTTTCAGACAGAAATTTCTCCAAAAAGGTTTGGGTTTAAAATCAATTTCAGAACTGGATGATTTGATTATTCCTGGATTTTATTTCAGCCTTCATTTTTCTAATCCTTTTAAAAAGCACCTGCTTAGTAGTAATGGCAAAGATATTCCCTTGGAGAAGTTTGAGTAGCTTGTAGAGGCAACACTTGAAAAATAATAAAAAATAATAAAACTTTGCTAGCTCCCAAGAGCAAAGAAAAAAAAATCACATTTGTCTAGAAACATACTTACACCAGCAGGATTTTACTAGCACGTGAACCAGCATTTAGTACGAACACAATCTCTGAGGCTTTCCCTGGGTATTAACAATAAAGTGACATTATTTCAGTCCCAAGCAGTAGAATTTCTTACAACATCTTTGACAAATATCCTGTGAGCAAGCTGAAAAGCTTTGATGAACAGGACAGCTGATTCCCGCAACAGATTACAAATCACTGCTTCCGCTTTGCGAGATGATTTTGAGTTAAGCACGGATTTCAGTGTGAACCATTAAGCACAAATCCAGACCTCAATCCATGCCAGCGTAAAAGCTTGGATGAAACATCTACTGAAGCCTTTTTCTTGAGCGAGGGACTTTCCTGAGCCCAGTGCTCAGGGCCTTTGCCTCTCCCCTGGGATACAAGCGCATCACCTCGGTTATTTTAGTCTCACACCGAGTGAAGTCACCACCATCGCAGCGCTACTCGCACAGAGCCGTTCCCATTCACAACTCCCGTTCATTCACGCCGAAGCATTCCTGTTGGCCAGATATTTATCATCCTTGTATCACCCTCCAACTATTTTGCAGGGGTGGTAGGAGTGGCTTTTGGAAGACATTTGAGCACACACACAAATACAGGCTTGGGCTGCTGTGTGTTTGGACAAATAAATAAGTGCAACTTAATCAGAAGAAATGTTTTTATGGTAGCTATGAGCGGGAAGAGAGTATCTTAGCCTGCCAGAAAAAAAATCCCCATGGGGATTTCTGAGTGCGCGCAAAACCAACTGGACTAAGACCCTGCCTGTCCACCCCATTGATTTGCGTAGGCGAGGAATTTGAGAAAATAGGAAGTTTTTAAAAAAATCCCCTTACCTTTATAAACACAGTCTAAACTGCCTGAAAAGCAACACAGCTGTGTGAGTTGGGCAATACAGCCGCCAGGCCAGGTCTCTCCAGCCCTGAGCTGGACATGCAGTGCTGATGGAGGTGGCTGTTCCTGCAGCTCCCAGCAGCCAGGGACCAGCAGCTTCTGCCCAAAACAGCCGCTCACATATATATATATATATATATATATTCAAATATATCTTTTTTTACCCCATTTATAACACACCTAGGAAGGTCAGCCTGTGTGGCAGTGCTTTCCCTGGCCCCACAGCACGATGGCAGCAAGCGAGCAGCAGCCCTCATGCAAGACTGTTGGTGGTAGCAGTTTTCCACCCCCAGATAAAGCCATCCCAGACCCATTTGCCTCAATGTCCAAAACAGATGCTGGCAGGATCTGGTGTTCCTGCCAGTTGCAGGCAGCGACGAGCCATTCCTGTATCAGGAGATGGTTTCAAGAAGGTAACTGAAGAATTAGCAGCTGCTGCTCGGTGAGGTTTCACAGATGGCTCAAATGGAGCAAGGGGGGCTTGGTCTGGAGTCAGGACCTGCACAGGCGAGGGAAAGCACAACCGGGGCACCCGCTGCCATCCTAAGTGCTCTGTGAACATTGCACTTCCTAGGGAGCAGGATCCCAGCCATGCACTCACCCCCGGGCAGGGCAGCCTGCCCTGCTGAGGTTGGTAAGGCAGACATGCTTAACACCTGGCAGCAGGTCCCGGCCCTGGTCCCTCTGAAACCAGCAGCTAAAGCTCCCATTTAACTTCAATGGGTCCAGGATTTGGCCTGGATCTCACTAAATCCATGACCATCAATGGCTTTGCTTGGGATTTAATTCCCTGGATTAAAGGGAATTTGCCCCACAGTCCCCTGGGGAGCCCCAGCTCCCTGAGCAGAGCTCAGCACCTGCATCCCACCACCGCTCCATCGCGGCCAACAAGAGCAAACCGACCCAAGGTCCCCAGTTTTTAAACAAACAAACAGCAAAAACAGAAATAAAGAAAGAAAAAAGAAGAGGAGCATTTATTTTCCCTGCAGCTGTGCTCTCCCGGACAGAGGATTTCTGTGGCAGGACAATAACGCTTTATACGGCGAGGTTAAGTTTCAGTTACTTGAAACTATCAGCTCTTGTGTTCAAATCATCTTATTACCTCCACAATCAAACAAGGCTTCCCCGTCGGCAAGTATTCGGTCATGCTGTTTAAAACGGACACAGGGGCCAAGCAGGGCTGGATTTAAAGTGATGTAATGGGAGCTGCCCAAGGCTGCTTTGGGCAGGGGGGGTACAGCCATCGTGTTATTCACCCTGTTGGGCTGTCCAGCTCCTTTCCTGCAGGGGAGAGGCAGGTCCCATGTGCTGAGCCCCATTCCTAAGAAAGAGGAACCCAAAATCAAGATCTAGAGTTTGGCTTTTGGTTCCCAAATATCCCCTCTGACAGTGATGGGCAACCGTGTAGCATCAGTTTTGGTCCTCTCCAAAATACTTAAGGTATCTTCAGGCCCAGTGAGACATCTCCAGTAGACTTGCACTTTATCTTTCTTCAAGCAAACTTTCAACCCAATTCTTTCCTGGCTATTGCCTCTCCCACCAGCAGGTTGGGGAGGGCAGCATCTCTTCTGATTATCTATCCAAATGCTCTCTGTGACCCAAGTGGAAAGAAACAGTCCTAGATCCCATTGGTTCAGGCTAGACCCAGCTTGGGAAGTTATTTAATATTTGGGCACATCCCACAGTCAGCAGTGCTAAACATGTGATGAAGCCAATACGCATTTCAGAGCTGTAAAGCTAAAGATAGCAGATGCTACAGCCTGAGAGGTGCTTCTGAGCTACGACTGCAAGGAGGCAGCAGGAGCGCAGGGAAGCACGTGCCGAACATCGCCTGGAGAGGCAGCGGGTGACCAAGCATTTGCATTTGTCCCTACGCATGGGACAGGCATTTACAGACCAACCTGGTGCCATCCAGACGTGCAGAGACAAGGGGAACATCCTGGCCTGACATCTCACTACACAGGCATGGAAGGCAACCAGCAGCAAAACAGGAGGAAAAGGAGTTGCCTGTGTCTCTTTTATTTGTACTGAAAACTGCTGCTTCTCCGTCCAGCCTCACCCTGCCAGCTCCCCTTCCCTCTGCCCCAGCCCAGTGAGTACCTCAGAGCTGTGGTTACAGAGAGAAGAAGCTGCTGGTAAAAATCAATGATGCTTCAGCAATAAGAAGCAACCAGTTACTGGCTGCTGCCGGTACCTTCTGCAGGCAGCAAAGCAGTCTGCCGCCTGATCCAGGCAAGCTCCTTGCGGCTTAGCAGACACTGCATAATTGTGTTTAGGTTTCAGACACAGCATGACAGCCCTTCCACTGGGCACCCTGGGTACCGGCCGAAGCCTGGCTGATGCCGCGCCAGCAACGGCTCTGTCTGTCTCCTAGGTAGGATGCAGAGATTCATTAGCAACAAGCTGCGTGGAGGGAGCAGGCAGACACAGAAGGAAACAGCCTTATGAAACACACTCATGGGCTGGGGATACTTTACCCATAAAGGTACCATAGCTTGTCCCCCACAGCTATCCCAAACAGATGCTCCAAGCCAAAATCACTCACAAAACATCCACTTTTGAGCCCATTCTGCTCTTCCTCACCAGTAAGGAGTCTCTGGCCTTGCTCTGCACCAGAGCAGACGGCTCCTCCGAAAGCAGCGGCTGAGCTGGTCTTGCAGCAGGATCCTGCTACCTTCATAGCACCAGCGGCCTGGCTGGCTGCTTCTGCCAGCCAAAACCTGCATGCTCCATCAGGCCCTGTACCAATGCAGCCTGGCACGGAGCAGGCACCAAGCCTGGGAGCTGTGCTTGAAGCTGCTCCAGCTCTGCAGAAGTCTCCAAGGGAAAATTGTGGCTCGCATGATCTGATCCACCCCCTTGCCCCAAGGTACGATATATCATTCTCCATTGAGGAGCTGTAGGATGAACACGTGGCGTGAAATCTCCCCTGCAATTAGCTTGCTACCCTGCAGTCTTGACTACCAAAGGAAAAGATGTTACATTATCAGAACCCCAGTGCATGGTCCTGGCTCTCAGGAATTATCTTGCACCCTGGGAAGGGAAGGTGAGGGAGCAATACAGAAACCCCCAGGGATGCACACAGGCAGCGAGCTGATCGGAGCAGCCTTCTGGGTTGCGTGCAACAATACGCTAAGGAAGCTCCCAAATGCCTGAGGCCAGAGAACACGTCAGCTCACCCTGTGGCTCCTTTCAAACTAAAACGCTTTTTCTCCCACCCAGCTTCCTTCCCAATTCCTTGGGATCTCAGTCCAGGAGAAGGAGGAGGCCAGGAGAAAGCACAAATGCAGAATAGTTAAGCAGAGCCTTTCTAAAAGTGGCATGAACATTTCCACAAAGCAGGACTGACTCTGCCTCAAGATCAGCACCTGGGATCTGCGCCCCAGATTCGCACACCTCTTCCTAGATCTCCCTTAGGTCCTATCCTAACAGGCACCACCAACCTGAGCTCGCTGGCTGGCTCCTCAATGCGAAGTGACATCCTGGCCTTTTCAGATGAGCCCCAACCATTCTGCAAAGAGTGGAAGCTTAGCTGGGCTTTCTGCATGAGCAAGCTCTGCCTGTCCCTCCAGGGGCACAAGCCAAGAACCAGAGTCTCTGCAAACAGCAGCTCTGTTTGAGGCAGGCAGATGCTCAGGGGATCGTCTAGACATGATCGCCATTTCATATGCCTGATTTCACATCTTCCATCTTCAAGTAGCTCTTAAGTAGCTTGATTTAATGATCCAACACATTTCCACCCAAGCCCCAGGCTACAGGGAAATTTGCACAGGTGTGGCAGTGTTTCATAACACAGCAAGATGCAACAGCTCCCAGCCATGCACCAGAGCTTCCCAGGGCTCCCAGAGCACTCTTGACGCTACCGCTGCATTATCTCCTGCTCAAGATGCTCAGCGTGCAGCCGACGTAAGCCTCGACACCTCCGAGCTCACTGTCATTGGGTGGAGGAGCCAGCACAGATCCGAGGCATGGCCACATCCCACGGCAGTGGTGGAGCTAGGCATAGAGTCTACCTCCTCTAATTGCTTCGTCTTGTACTTGACATCACGTGGTCACCCAGGGCGTGAAAAAGTGCAGGGTAAATGAGCTAAATCCCATAATTATTTAATATAATTAACCACAGGATTGAAATGGGTTCATTACCTAGAAGATAGGCTGCTAGAAATCTTCCCTGTTCTTCTTAGAGCACTAACCTGAACACAAGAAAGGCTTTGCCACATCTTCCCCATTGGGGGAGCAGAGAGGAGGAGGTCCTGCTTTTTTTTTTTTTTTTTTTTTTTTTTTNAGTTTTCACAGATTATTGATCCTGACTTCAAAGAGCAGCCGTCTCTCATCTCAGGCTCTGGCACCACGCAGGATGCCAGCACGACCCTGGGTTTCTGGACAGCCAGAATGGGTGCTCACACTGGTTTGGATCAAAGCAAGAGAGGCAGCCCCATCAATTGCTTCCCAGGGCCATGGCCAGCACCCTTCTAATGGGGCTAGTGAAATGAACTAATTAATTGCCTCCATCCTTTGGTGTTTCATGTGAGACAGCTTACAAAAACCATCCGTTCTGCATTTCTCCCCCTTCCCAATGCAAAACAGATAGTTTTAAAGCATTTTTGGCATTTAGTGGAGATGCCTTTGATGAACCTGCTTCTTGCTCTTGCAAAAGCAGCCCCACATGGGAGGGGGGAAGGGATGGGGGTCCTCCCTGCACAACACACAGCAGACAGGCTCTGGCCACGTGCAGCCCTTGCACCAGGATTGTAGTGTTTCTGCAATGCTCTTCTGTTGCAGTTGTGGGTTGCAGGGATATCTCATACCGTGCTGAGGCCTGGGGTTGTTTCACCAGCAATCGATTCAGCCCAAGGGAGCTGAGCTGCATTAGGCGATCCCTCCTTGTGCTTCAGGTGCAGCTGGAGAACATCATTACATCTGTAAATGGGGAAATCCTCACCTCGCAGGGCTGTGGGGTCCAGAAACAGCCGTACCAGGTTCATCGTTGAGGCAGAGCTCATTTACTTCGAGAAAAGCAGCCAAACAGCCAGCTTTCTCCTTTCACCTCTTCCACTCCCATGGAACCATCCAAACCCACTGCTGTGACCCACGAGTCAAAACACACCGTGAGACTCTCGGGGCTTTCAGCAGAGCCACCAAAAGCTACATTATTGGCTGAGCTGGCTAGCTCCTCACTGAACAGCATCGCCTCAGCATTTGCAAACACTGCCTGTAACGGGGTATGAGGATGAAGACATCATTGGCAGTGCTTCACCTTGGCTCCCTTCCAGCAGCCCTCGCTGTGAGGAGGGGGTGACCAATTCCCGGAGTGGCTCCGTGAAGTCATTCTCTCCCGATGTGCCTTCTCCTTCCTGACATCATCAGCTGGGGAAAGCAGGCACAACAGCAGTCCCCTGCTGCAGCATTTGCTTCTAAAGGCACCAGCAAGTGATGCCTCGCTGCTCACAGAGAGTTGGCCAGCACACCGGGGAGCACGGCTGGGTGCACCTGACACCTTTGCTCCAAGTAAACTGCCATGGAGAAGCGGCCCCAGAGGGCTGATGTTTGGTGAGCTGGGTGACACTGGTGGGAAAAGGCTCAGAGAAGGCAGGAAGGAAACGACTCACCCAGCTCAGTCCCTGTCATTGAACCTGGCTTGGGAGCACCCTCATGCTGCAGATAACCAGGAGTTCACAGGCTCAGCAAAGCCTCCGCCTACCCTGAGGTCAAGGTCCTGCAGCGGACACTCATGTGGTCCAGAGTGGGGTTGCATGTGGATGGAGAAACCTTCATTTAAATGAGAAAAATGTGGCATTAGTGATGAACATCTTCCAGAGGGGCTCTGATGGGAAAGGAGGGCGCACACCCCTCATCACAGCTGGGGTTTTCCCTCCAGTCCCTTTGATGCCCAGCAAAATACCCAGGCAGAGAGGGCAAGGAGCTGTCCTGGGGGATGCTGGGTGCTCCGGCTGCTGACCCTGGGAGCGGGACATCCTCCAGACCCAGAGAGAGCAGCTGGGAGTAGCTCCTAAATTAACAGGAATGGGGGCTGAGCTCCTGTGTTGGAAGTATTTAAAGATTTTCTGGGCTGGCATCTTCACCTTCTCATCCACCCCAGCAGCACCCACTGTGGTTTTACCCAAAGAGGATTCCAGAATAGCTCATCCTGCAGAGCTGGGGTTGCATGCTGCCCTTCCAAAAGCTTTTATCCACTCAGGATGCCCCTGCCAACACACCCACAAACACTCACCTTCTGTCCCAGTTTCCAAATCAAATGTCTTAATTTAAGGCAGGATTAATTATTTCAAGTGTGTGTGTGTGGGGAAATCACATGCAGAAAGTGGAATTTCTCTTCCTTTTTCCAGAAATTACATGAGCCACTTTACTCTTGAAAGTTCTTAAGAGATTCATTGGAAAATGAAACATTTGGCCTTTTCATTACTTCTCCCCCTTTTTTCCTGTGACAAAATGAAAAGAAAAAAAGGAAGAAAATGTTGAAAACATTGGAAATAATTTACAAAAAGGAAGAAACTTTCATTTCTCAACTACAACACAAGCAAGATTTGTAGTCTTTTTTAGCATCTTCACCCTCTACCTTCTTACTCCTAGAATTTAGCAGAAGGGGGAGACTTCTTGAAAAGATTCAGCAAAAAAAAGCTGGATTCCAGAGATCCTCGCTCCTCATGCTCTAGAGAAGTTGCCAAAACTTACTGATACTTGAAGACTATATACTAGCACTGGAACAATGTTGGTGGTGGAAATAGCCAAGAATTCATTTGAAATTAAGTGGGTTTGATGGTGTTTGTACCTTTTCGTGTTCACTTTCATGCTGTCAGGGTTCAATAACAGGCTGAAACATAACCCTTGGGCTTGTAACTCTCTAACGGAGGCAGTAATATTCCTCCAGGCTGGGGACAGCAGCAAAGCCATGTGATCAGCCGCAGCAAAGCTGCATAACTGGGATTTGCTCATTTGACTTCCAACCAAAGATAAGGTGCAATTTGAGAATAAGCTTCCCCTGAGCAACTTCTGTGACGAAGTCTGAGATAATCGTGGATCTGTTTGTGGATGTTCTGCCAGCAAGGGAGGAAGCGCTCATGAACGACAGGATCTGTTCCAACTGCTGGTGGTCAGCTGTCCACACTTTATTCAGATGGCCGGGGGATACCAGCTTGGGAATGAGGTCTCCTTGCATGCCCCAGACCTACAGAGAGAAAACACATAACGTGAAGGTTGCGTATAGCTCAACATGCTTCAGAGGTGCTCTTTAAGGGGCCCCCAAGCTCTTGCAAATCAAATGCACCTAAATACCAAACGGATTTCAACCTAATTCCAGAGGTAACGCCACCTACTCACATGCCAAAGCAGGGAGCAGACGGCTTGCTAATTAACGTGTCTCCTTTATGAATATTACACTTCCCGAGGAGGAATTTGGTGCTCGAGTGAAAGACTGCTGAAAGCAAGCCAAGCTCAGTTGAGCAGGGAGGATGCTTTGAAACTGCTGAGATCCCTCCGGCAGGGCTGGTGCTAAAGCCAGCCCCTGGTTTTCACACCCACCGGGTGAGTCAGTGGGTGCTACCCAGGTGACACTTCCAAAACACACACACAGCTTACAGCCACATCACTGGGGGGACTGGAGATGCGGTGGCAGGGACTGGGCGGGGGAAACGCAGTGAGCCACAGGGTGTTTGTGGTCCTGAACCTCCCTGACATTTGACAGTACCTGGGGCCTGACCTTTTTTAACCCGCACCCAAACCCTTCCCTAAAACCTTCTGGGAGCTTCCTTGGGCTGCGATACCCTGCCGGCGCTTGCCCCAATTTCTGTTGTAAGCAGCCGCCCCAGGCAGTTGCCAACAGTCCCATCCACACACAGTAATTACACAGCCCAGGGAAGGGTTAGCACAGCTGCACACTTTGCGCTGGGAAGAGCTGGCTTTGCCAGCCTGATCGGAGCCAGGCAGGCGGGTTTCCCTCGGCCCGGGCTCCCGAGGCTCTCTTGTGACGAGGTGTTACCTCGGTCTCTATTTGTTTCCACTGGCAGCCTGCTTTGATGTTACCCCACGAGACTGAGCGGGGAGGGACCAAAGAAACCTCACCGAGATGCGTCTGGTGTTCTTGGAAAGTGGGAAGTTCCCTCGGTGTCCTCCCCACTCCAGCATCCCCGCTCCCACTTCAGCACAGCTCAGATGCCTCATCCTCCAAAACCCATGTAGCACCTAAATCCTGTTGGTCTTGTGTACGGTTTAGATATTTAAGTAGAAATTGCGCTCCTAAACCCCTCCAGGAATCTCACTTTACTAGTTGTAATTGAACTGGACAGGGAAAGCCAGGTCTGACCACATTAAAAGGGTTCCTGCTTTTAACCAAAGTGCTGGAACTGCCATGCTGGAGTTGAAAGACTTGTCATTTTGGATGCCTGCAAACCCAGCTGCCGTGCTGACAGTGCTGGAGAGCAACCAGTCAACAGTCCCATTAGCAACAGCCACCGATAGTCCCATCATGGCCTCATTTGGAAGAGGCTTCCAGAGATACCAAACGGACACCTTTGGACTACAACACATGCTCTGGAGGAGGAGACAATGTCAGAATGTTGCAAAGGCATCATCTACCAAGCTGCATAGCCCCCAGCATCAGCTGCAGCCCCTGCCCTACCAGTATAATATGTGCCACAGGCTTTGCTGCTCACGCCTAACCCCATAGGAGGTTAACAGGTGTGCTGCAGAGGGAACAGGGAGCATGCAAGTCCTTTGGCCCAAGGATCCTTAGGTGAGCTACCATGAGAGAGGGTGGCACCCTGATTACCCCAGCAGAGAGGCAATAGAAGGATGATGGAAGGAGAGCAGGATGGACCAGGGTCTGCAGAACAAATGAACCTTTCCATTTTCCTCCCAGGTCGGCTTAAAAGATGCTGGTAACATTGCTGAGAGCTAACAGAGCAGCTCTGTCCTCCAGGCTGGCCATGGCAAGAGAGCAAGCACGGTCTCATCTTCATCACTCGCCAAGTCAAAACACAGTCCTGCTCAGCTCTTGCTGTTAAGAGATCACATTCAAGGGCTGTGTGTGAGCTCTCCCCACAGCCTGGCTGTTGGCATTTGGCCCATGACAAACAGCCATCCCAGCAGCAGTCTCCATGCTGAGACTGGATCCCACAGCAACCTTTAAAGCCACTTCTAAGAAAATACACAGCCCATGTTATTGCCCTGTGGGACAGGTAGAGACTTCAGAGACCTGCTCCGTAGCCCTTTCTGGACAATAAACCTTTAAATTTAGCTCCTACTACAAGCGTGCATGAAATCTACTTGGCAGAGAAAAAAAAACATCCCAGAAAACTCACTCAATCTTTGTTAGCATTTCTAGCACTATACAAATGGCCTCCCTAGCCACTGGAAAGTCTGCCCTGCCCCAGCCAAAATGCTCCTCTGCAAGTCATTTGAGCTCTTACCTCAGAAAACTCCTTTCCTGCCTGCACACACAGGAAGGCAGCTGTAATCTGACTTTATTACGGCCGTGCACGTGCCGTTGCCATGGAAATGGCCACGATGCTGCTGGGGCCGACTGCGGCACAGCCGGGCACAGGCAGGGACCGCAGCCAGGCTCCACGAGGCAGCGCTGCTAGAGAACTCCCCTTGGCCAAGTCACTAAAAAAACCCCCCAATCAGCAACAGTAGAACCCTCTCAGACCAGGGACGAGAGCGTTTCATGGCTGCTCGAGCCTTTGAGGTAGCACCAACGGCGCATACACCGGGAGATCATTGGAGACCACTTGACGTTTATCTTAGTGGCGATGCAGCTCTTGCTATGTCATTATCAACACACCTGCTTAATTGGCTCCACTGCAAAGTCATTAATAATACTTAGGTAAGCTAAGGGACAAACATCCCCAAATGTTTCTTGCTCTTCAGACAACTATTCTCAAGGACTTGCTCTCTTCAATGGTTTGGCCGGTCAAGTCAGCCCCGTGAGGGTGTGATATCAGCCACTACAAGGAAATAGAGAAAAGTCCTTGCCAGTGAAGAGCAGGACATCTCCCAGCCCAACACATCCTCCTCCTCAGTCTTGAACCTGCAAGGTGAAAGATCAGGAAGAAATGGAAAGGTCTCACTGCCCTCCTCACCCTGGTGGAGTGGGCACTGCCTGGATCCTGATCCACAGGGTGTAGAGCAACCCCTCAGGAAAGTAACAGCAGCCTTGGTGGCGGGGGCATTTCCACAGTGCCTGGAGGACAAGCTTAAACTGTGATTAAAAAAGGAGGCTATAAATTCCTGGAGAAGAAGCCGTCCTCTCTTAAGCATGATGGATTGGAAACCATCTATGCTGGGGAAGCAGAGCTTATACCACGGCTTGCCAAGGGCTGCCCGCCAGGGAAGGATGGGTCTACACATGCCCCTAATTCTTCTTTTAACCCCACGGCATCCCTCAGTTGCTGTTGGAAACAGGAGATGCTTCTAGTCGGACCCATGAAGACTGTACTTATCTCCTCCTTCACGCCTGTGCTCAAAGCCCTGTGCTGGGCAGGGCTGGGGAGAAGCCCAAATCCAAGGCTTGGGCCATGCCGAATGGGACCACACACAATCCTGCACCAACCTGGCCTGGGGGGCAGGATGGAGGATGGCTGCCCTGGAGCTGAACAGCAGCAAGGGCTTTGTAAGCATGGAGAGATGCAGAGACAGACAAGTCCTGCGAATTTAAGAGTTACCAGGGTGTCAAGCAGAAGAGGCTCTATTGCATCCGAAGCAGATTGCGAAGGAAAGCAGAATAAAAATTTGATTCACTGAAAACAGAGAGAGGACAAAGCTTCAGCTGTCATGTGTGGGACCTGAGGAAGCAAAAATGCTCCTCTAAGGCACAAGGAAGGAAAGAAAGGCATCACAGCATCAACCTGCCCACTGATGTCCAACTGCTCCATCACTGCAGGATGCGCAGGGAGTGTCGGTGCTCCAAACCCCTCGCCCTTGAGCAGCGATGCAAATGCCCAGAGGTGCACCCGGCGCCACGTCACCAAGGTTCATCTCTTCGTCTGGGCAGGAACGCTTTTAACATCCTCCCTTCCTGGAGCCAGTGTGAGTTATCTTCCAGGCTGGTGTTTGGCAGGTAGAAACCGTGGCGAAGGGAGATCCCACATCAAGCGCATGCCTCCCTGCTGCACCTCGGCGCTTGGGCTCCCAGACCGCATGGCTGAGCACCCCACTCACAATTACAGATCTTCCAGTTTCTTTGGTCCTTTCATCATCCCAGACATGCAATACCAAGCAAACCTGGCAACTGCTTCTCATTTACCTTTAGGACAGTTGAAAGAACCTGGCCAATATTTATAGCAGCAAATCAAGCTAGTAGTGCACCAGATGCTTTGAGAAAAATAGCTGAGGCTTTTCTGAGCCCAAGATTATTTGTTATTCATCAAATTGGATTCCACCTTCCCCCTTCAATTTTATGTGTTTTTTTTCCTAAAATATGGATTTTTCTTTATGTTGAAGTTTTACTTAAGGATTAAAAAGGAGGGCACAGAAAGGGAAAAGAGGAGAAAGGGGAAAGAAGGATAACAAAAGTGCATCATTTTGTAAAAACAACAAAATTTTCAGCTAACAAAATTTACCCTCACAGAAGCCTGCAGAGGAGAGGACATCAACAAAAGGTACGATGCACATTTTTTAAGAGCTACTTCTTATTAACTACTCCACGAATTGAGAACCCAGTTTACACCAACACCTCCATCAGGACTGAACCGATACAGCTGATAGAAAACAGTGTCCCAAATTGGCTGCAGGAACGAGTCCCCCCGCAAACCAGGAGGATCCCTCTGGGAGGGCTGGAGCGGGGCAGGAGGTGCAGGAGCGGGTGCTCGGCTGATGCAAGACTCCTGCTCGGAGGACCTCGCTCCTCCGTCAGCTACCCAGAGCACGTCTGACAAAGTTGGTTGACCACAGGGCCGTGAGAAAAGGATGGGATCTGCAACTGAATTACCACATCTGTTTTCTCCAGGGCTTGCCCAGGAGTGAGTCATGTCAAGAGGAGGCTTTGAGCACGGTCTGGACCTGGGCAGATAAAAGCAGCATTATTTGTGTGCATTTGCGTGAATTAGCCAGAGAAAAAAGTACACAACACATCAATCCTGCAAAATAAATACTGCACCGTAGAGGCTTACCCAGAAGAGATTTCTTGGGAAATGCTCTCCTTCGTTTATCATCTGCCCAGGGAGGAGAAAGCACAAAGCAAGAACCAGCCATGGCCAGAGGAGAAGTGCCAAGGCATGGGACACCCTGTGGTAGTGGCTGGGGCTATTCCTGCAGAGGCAGACAGCACCCGACACCAACCGGGCTGGGAACAGAATGACAGGATGAGCTCTTGCTGGGATTGCTCCTCCTGGGTCTTCACCGTTTCCCTTAGAGAAAGACGGCCCCAAACCAGAATACAACACCTGTCTCAGAGGTGGAAGAGCAATGGATGATCCCCTCTCCAGCACCAAAAGCAAGGCAAAACTGACTACAATTACTTCCTGCTTGACATCTCCCCACGCCACGTGTCGGGCTGCCTTTCCCATCTGTATGAGGCCACGATGGGCACATGGTCCCTTCTCCCTGCACCAGAGACCCAATGCTATGGGGTCAGGGCAAGAATTACCCATGGATGCACAAAAGCACGCTCCTACAGCACTGATCAGCCTTGAATAAGGAGGGCAAAAAGAGCAAGGGAGTTTCTTCCCTCAGCAGGGTCCTTTGGGAGAGCCACCATAAGGGCTCAAATACAGTCAGGCCAGCATTTTCCATTTCCCTGGTTACTTTGGCAACAAATGCTTTCACCCCCGCATTAGAGGTGTGCTCCATGTGTTAGGGGATCATGTCAGGACAAGCTCTCCAGTTGCCAGGACTTGAGCAAGTGGAAGTCAGAGAGTCATAGCTTGAGTGTGTCTCTTCCATGCAAAGGCGAGGGAGAGATAGCAAGCACCACCTGAATGAGGAAAAACAAGTTCACAAGAGGGGTACTGCTTCAGTGATCAAATCCACCATGAAAAATCAAACCCAAACCCGAGATACCAGTATGTTGGCAGGAGGAAGGCTACAGAGCAGGCTCAGGGTGGAAAACTGGGGAGAGGGAGAGAGCAGCACCTGCAGCGGGGACCATGAGTGGAAAGAGAAGAACCAGGCTAAGGAAGACACCAGGAAAGGCAAAAGACACTTCCACAGCAAGAAAAAGATGGCCCAAAATGACGGGCAGGTCCTTCCATGTCATGTCAGGCACCGTTGGTAAATGTTCACTGCTGACATTTCACACCTACACAAGGGTGCATTGTCACATTTCAACACCCAGAAGGTGAGACAACATCCTTGCTGCAATTTTTCCCAGTGCCAGGTCCTCCAGCTCAGATCTCTGGAATTAGACTCCAGGTCAGAGCCCTTTCTCCCTCCCTGGGGATGCACCCAGAGGAAGCATCGCCCTACCACCTCATCCCTTCAAAAGAACAGCACTTTCCTTGGCAGGGGCTACCAAATTTCCCAGCAGTAGTATTAAACTTAACAGCTTTATGTGACCCTGAAGGATCTGCTATTAATTGGGCCACTGACTGAGGGAGCTGATGGTCCCGAACTTCAGACAGAGCAAACCAAAACTCATGTAGAAAAACACCCAGTGATGTTTTCCACTATTCCTTGGAGAGTCTAAACAGAAGGTCTGTGCGTGGCAGGAAGGGAGTCTAGTTCAAGTGGCCTGTTGCTCTGAATAGCTGCTGTACCTGAGACAACTCAACTTTTTGGACATCAGGAAGAATTTCTTTACCGAAAGAGTGGTTAGGCATTGGAACAGGCTGCCCAAGAGAGGTGGTGGAGTCGTCAACCCTGGAGGCGTTCAAAAAAGGTGTAGACGTGGCGCTCCAGGGCCTAGTTTAGGAGTCATGGTGGTGTTAGTTGATGGTTGGACTTGATGATCTTAGAGGTCTTTTCCAACCTTAATGATTCTATGATTCTATGAACTCTGCTCTGGAGGTCTCTGATTTCTTTGGTCACTTGTCCCTTGTGGTTCAGTCCAAGGCAAGAATTTGCAAGAATATTCCAGGGACAGGAAAGCCCCTGCCCAAATTCCCTTTGATTTCCTCACCAACCTGAGGGTCACGGCAGCCTTCCAACGCTTGTGGTGAAGGGCCACATCACTTGGAAGGGGACACCACTAACATCAACGAGTTGTTTCGTCACCGAAGCCCGGAGGGGAAGCACGCAGATGTAGTTACCCAAGTAGGTAACATCACAGCAACGGCTTTGCAAAGCCAGGCTGTGTGGTTTAAAGATCCTTTTCCTTCCTGACATTTTATAAATGAGTTCTGATGCCTAACACCTTGATCATTCAGGGTTTATCCTCCCCTTTCTCCGTGGGCTTCACCACAGTACGAACTGAGCAGCTTCCCGCTTGACCACAAAAATGCTGAAAAAAAAAGATAAGTAGGATTTAAGAACTCAGCAAAATGGATTCAGATCTTGTCAGAAGCAAGAGGGAGTTGTAACTGGATGTAACCCCAAGGGAGTGGTCTGAGCACAGGGGGAACAGCAACGACCCCAGCACTGCTCTTACCAGAGTCAGGCTGAATATGTAATGATTTCAGGATAAAGGAAGTGATATCTTTCTGCAAATTTGCTGTTCACCGAAGTCTTTCACCCAACTTCACTCTACTCAGAGTGAGTCAGTAGACGCTGGCTGGCAGCAGATGTCACCTTGATGACGTTGCAGAACAACTCCCACTGAAGCACTTAACAGACTCCCAAAATTTCCACCTTTGGAAATCAAAGTTTTCCCCAATGCTATCCAATGGGAAGTCTTCTATAAGATTTCAACAATAAACCCAACATTTGGCCTTTTGGGAGGCTAAAAACAACTAGAAAGCAAGATAAGAAAGCAAGCAATTTCAAAAAAAGACAATATATTTTCTCTCTGTTATAAAAAAATAGTCATCGTTTTTTCTCCAAAAGACCCCCCAGAGGTCTCTAAACAGGGAGTGAAAAACAGAAAACTGCTGCATGGTACCTCCTGCACAACATGACTCTGAGTATATGAAAACATATATAACATCTATGTAACATAAAGGAGGGAGACCAGAATTACCTCTATGAGAGCAATAAGGCTCAAAGTTCCTAACATCCAATTGTGCGTATTACACCTTATACTTGCATTCAAAATTAGTTTGCACTGAGGGTCACTGATTACCCCCTAGCCCAAAATATTTCAATCAGGCCTAGAGAAAGCTGGACAATGAAGGCAAAAGATTTGCAGTGCTCTTCTGTCCACACATGTCAAAATTTGGGGGATGCCTCACGGACCCCCAGGCGCTGTGTTCAAGGCGGGAACCAAAGGAGTGCTGCACAACAAAGGGCAGATACACATGCACGCTGCTGGACCATCATCATCTGCCTTTGATTTGCAGCTTATTGTCTTGGGGACTAATTCTTCCCTGCAGCTGAGGAGTGGACGCAACAACATCCTGGGCTTCCCTCCAGCTGTGCAGCCCCACACAGTGATAGGGCTCAGGGGGGAATGAGCTGCCGATTTGCTTGTTGGCAGGTCAAGCTCACAGGCTCAGGGAAAGTGTTGAGCATGTCCAATTCTTGTAGACTCCCCATTAAAAGCACCTCTGAAATCCTTTCACTCCACAGTGGCCAGCCTGAGCAGCAGGAGCCTCACCCCTGGCTCCTTCTCCTGCCTATTGCACCAGCCTCTCCTCATGCCCCAAGAGATGGTGAAAGTGCGGGTGTCACCCCACACGTGTTAGAGAAGGAAGTAACACCACTGCCTGAGCAATCCACCTTGTGCAACGCAGAGGTAACATGACCAACCAGTGTAGATCCCATCCAACACATGCTTATCTCATCAGCACAAGCTCCGTGGGTCAGGTTTGAGAAGTGGTTTCCCACTGCACAATATCAGAAACATACCACACAGCAGCCTTTGTTGGGCAATAGGAAACACTGTTTCTCTTCTACCAGACAAGCCAAGTCATCGAGCCACACAGCACTGTGTGGCACCGCAGAGGACCTTGCTGCCTGCCCTGCTCCCAGCATCCTGCTTGGGATGGCAGAGTCCCACCAGGCTTGGCTGAACACAGTGATGGGAGAGTTGTAAGAGGCTGGGAAGAGAAATTTAAGTTTGGGATTTGCTCCTGAAGCCTGCCACCAAGGAAACGGGTCTCAAAGTGGTAGCAGCAGCCCGTTCCACACCTGATGCTCAAGGAAAGGGGTGATTGTCAGGACTACAAACCCTATTAGCAAATTCTGAGCATCTTCAGGGTGAGCAAAGAAAATGGACTTGAAGAAGGGACATATGCCTGGTTGCTCAGCACAATGCAATGGGGAGAAAGGTCTTGTATCAAGGGAAGCAGTCTTCAGGGGTCTCCAGTGAACCCACCAGGCAGCATCAAACCCTTAGGAGACAAAGAGGAAGGGAGTAAGTCGCAAAATCAGAGTGTGGAAATCAGCTTGTGGAGAGTCAACAAGGGAGGAGGTTTGGTGTGGGAGACAAGAACACCTCTTGAGAAAGCACTCGAGAGATGAGCCGTAAGACGCACAGGAAATCAGACAGTACCTGCAGCTCCGCACCTGGGCTGTGACCCAACCAAACACATTTCAACACGGCCACAAGCTATTTCCTCAGCCATGCATGGACACTGGTGAGGGATGCAGGCAATTGCAGAGACCTGTTTTTAGGATGCTGTTCTGCAGTCTCCAACGAGACTGGCTTATCCTCAGCCACTCCTGTTTTGACTGACATTTCTGCCTCCTGGACTATATTAGTGGAGATGGGAACATCACCAGAGCGTGGACTTCTTGTAGCTTTCCAACACCTGCAGGTCTTTCAGCATTACCTCTTCTCACTTGGGTTTGACTTTCACACCACCCCATTAATAGAAATATTATCCCTATCTATGGGAGGAAAAGGCCTAGGTCTTCAAGACTCAGCTCACCAGCTCCAGCTCAGGACAGGGAGTCCAGAGCCAAACCAAACATTCCCTGCACTGCTGTGTCTCCATCCAGCACCCAAATGCTGGGACGCCTTCCAGAAGGGAAAGCCACAAGTGTCCTACGGGATGGCCTGGCCAAAAGAAACAAGAACACAGGTGCTGATCTTGGCTCAGCCTCTCACTGGCTCAGATACTGTAGCTGCAGAAGCTGAGCTCCACACAGGCTGCAAAAGTCAGCTGAGACAGTGGCAGAACAGCTGGATGGTCCAGCCATGCTGCACTTCCACTGCCAGCAGCACCCTAGCCAGCGAGCTTACACCAAACCTGCATCTCTGTGCCCAAGTTGGAGATCACAGCGTGACCACATGCAGACAAGTTACACAGTCTTAAGCAAGTCACTCCACCTTCCAGTGAGTCAGGATCCCTGTCCACGAGGGGTGGTTTGAGTATGACCTCTCCTACCTCACAGGGCTCCAGCAAAGATCTCAAGGATGCTTGCACAACGCTGCAATTACGTGACACGCCATCTACGTGATGGTTTTCATCAGACAGGAGCGCTGAGAAACCTACCAGCAGGGATGTGGTGGGGCTCTGCGAAGGATCCCCCACTGGAGAAAAGGACCGTTTCCAGCGCTATCCAACACTTTTGGGGGTAGGTTAACTCACTGGTGAGACCAACATACCAGCACAGAAAAGTGGTGTGTGTTTTTCCCTCCAGCCCTGCTTTGTCAGGTCCAGCTCACAGGACTGGCCCTGAAAGCCTTTTGCAAAGGGGCTTTGCAAAAGCCTCTCCATTCCCAGCCCATGAACAGCCCGTTCCTCCACGGGGGAACTCCAGCAGACAAAGCCCACCTAGAAAAGATCAGAAGTCCTGATCTGTTAGTAAAGGAAGAGAGGTTTACCCTTCATGTCTGCAGATGAGACAAGGATAGCCCTGATGCTAGTGAGATGATCTGGAAAGACAAGGTTCCCATGTCTTTGGAACAGGTCCCCTTCCTCTACCCACTTACAGCCCTGAACCCATCAACGAGGCTTCAGCCTCCAGGCAAGGACCTCAGCCGCAGGGCCTGCAGAAGCCCATGACTGCCAGGGTGTGACAAGAACACAGCGCATGCATTTCTGCTAACGTGGTTTAGCCAGGCCAGGCTTCTTAACAGAGGCCACAGGTAAGTAGGAACAAACAAAAACCAGAGTTGGCCCATCGGACCCTCCTGAGCTGCCAGCTGTTCAGTGGGCTGTGACCACGTTTCTTCTCTTAAGGTTTTGCATCTATTGCTTTCCTTAGCATTCCTGACATCGTTTTTCTGGCTTTACCTGGTTGTCACACTCGAGGGTGATGAGAGGTTTCCAAGCGCATGACATCACTCTGAGACACGGTGGCCTGTCAATGGACTGTACCAGCTGATGGACTTCATCCTTTCACAGCATGAGAACAAAGACCACAAAATTAAACATGATGCCACACAAAGCCTCCTGGAAACACCATCTCCCACATTTCGCACAGGTCTGCCACCAGCCCACCTGTTGCTTAGATGCGACGGGACCCATTTGAACACCACCAGCTGCAGAGACAACGTGCAACTCATCCTTCAAGGCCACAAAGCAGCTCTATGTCCAGCCAGGATGCAAACTCAAGGAAAGAAAAGGCTCAGAAAAAAGGAAAATCAGTGTCATGGCTCAGTTAAACTACAAAAAATTTCTCACTGGATAAAAACAAGGAGTGTTTAGTGGGAAACAGGTGGGAAAAAGGGAAAGGGATCCTAAGAAGAGGAGTGGCCAACACAGGCTACGGCCCTCCACCACCCAAAAGCCACAGTTCACCGAAAGTCCTGGGGCGGTTCATGCCTTGGGAAAAGCAAAGATACCTGGGTAGGAGGTGGAGCCCGGATCCAGCATCTCCCCCTCCAACAGGAAAGGAAAGTCTCACACTGGCCTTTGCAGACAGGAGGGTTTCAGGAGGACAGAGGCAGGTTCTGGGCGGCCACACCAGAGGGGTGAATATGCCACATGCCAGGAATACAGCTGGTTCGCTGTCAAATCGTGCGCTCTGGCTGCAGAGGCTGAAGGAAGCCACTTGCAGTGAGCAGCGTTTGGTCCAGGGCAGTGGAAAGTTTGATGCAGCCTCTAGGATGCCGTAACTGAGCCACCACTTCACCTTGGGGACAATGAACCTGTTGCTCCCCAAGGGCCAATCTTCCAGATGGGAAGAAGCTTTTGCAGCGTCTGCTGGGGATCTACTGATTGGCATTTCAGCACCTCTCCCCCTCCAGCAGCCTTCTCCCAGTGTGACCCGAGCAGCAGCAGCAACATTGGGGTGCAACACCTCTCCCAAAGCCTTGGACCCCAAGACAGGGCCAGAGTAGCTTGTAGCAGGATGAGGGGCAGCTGATCCTGCAGCTCTCTGAGCAAGCCTGTGCAATGCCAGGGTGAATTAGGGAAAGATGGCTTTAGCTTTCTGCTTTCTGCTGCTCCTTTCCCATCATTGTAAATTAGCAACATATTTGCATCTAAAAGGCAGGCAAGTCAATCCATGCGGGGCCAGGGCAGCATGCACTTGCAGAAGGGGGCAAAGGGGCTTTTCATTTAAAAGAGGGGAGGAAGGGGAAAAAAAAAAGCTACTTTCCTGACTACCCGGGCCAGGCTGGAAAGCCTGGATAACAGGGATGCATGTAAAGCATGCTGCTGGCTTTCCCGTCCCCTCCAGTACCGTGGCAGAGCCTGGCACGGTCCCGGTGAGATGACCGTGTGTGGTTTCAAAGTTGCCTCCCCACTTCAATATAGAATCATAGAATCATTAAGGTTGGAAAAGACCTC
>WAAD01009210.1:165805-191136 GCA_013389945.1 Fregata magnificens
GGCCTCACCAGTGCCGAGTACAGGGGCACGATCACTTCCCTACTCCTGCTGGTCACACTATTCCTAATACAAGCCAGGATGCCATTGGCCTTCTTGGCCACCTGGGCACACTGCCGGCTCATGTTCAGCCGGCTGTCGACCAGCACCCCCAGGTCCTTTTCTGCCGGGCAGCTTTCCAGCCACTCTTCCCCAAGCCTGTAGCGTTGCATGGGGTTGTTGTGACCAAAGTGCAGGACCCGGCACTTGGCCTTGTTGAACCTCATACAGTTGGCCTCGGCCCATCGATCCAGCCTGTCCAGATCCCTCTGCAGAGCCTTCCTTCCCTCGAGCAGATCGACACTCCCGCCCAGCTTGGTGTCATCTGCAAACTTGCTGAGGGTGCACTCAATCCCCTCATCCAGATCATTGATGAAGACATTGAACAAAACTGGCCCCAGAACTGAGCCCTGGGGAACACCGCTCGTGACCGGCCACCAACTGGATTTCACTCAATTCACCACCAAATATGTGGGAGAGAGGGAAGGAAAACGGACCCCAATCACCATGCCAATTTTCATTGCTATTAAATATAATCATCTCTGCTCTCTTTCATCTTTGCTTCTCTTCCTAGAGCTGGCAACAAAAGCAGCACACACTAAGGAGAGGCAGGAGAGCACAGTAATTGCAGCAAAGAATGTAACCTCCGAAATACGCTGCCAAGCCGCAGGGCAGGGAGTGCAGGGAAACCCGCCGGCCGCAGGGAAACAAACAGGCCCATCGCTATTGGAGGGGTGGGAAAGGGGAAAGGAAGCAGAGTCAGAGACTTGTTCAACTTTGTTTCTTGAAGCAAGGCAAGCAACTGATTCCTGGCACAGGGAACGACTCGGCACCAATCCCAAGCTCTAGATCTCGCTCAAGCAAGTGTCGCTATGTTAAAATGTAGCTTTGTAAGCAGGCAGCAAGGATGGCTCTCAGCACAGGCAAAGCAGGCAGTTACTTGAGGCAGCAAATTGCCAGAGGTGGCAAAATCACCCCAGGTGTGCTGCAAGCTGGGGCCATGCCAGAGCTGCTTGCTGTGGCCATGCCCTCACCCACAGCCTGGGAACAGCAAACCCATTGCTGAGTTAGACAACATTGAACTTCCCTGCCAGCCTGCCTTTCGCAGCACCAGGGAGGTGATGGAGGTAACTCCAAGCAGGAATCACTGCTGTGGAGTGCGGGTGCCGGAGGGGCTGTTAGCACAGGTCTCATGCTCTGCCCGGAGATGCTATCACGGAGAAATCCCACAGAGGAGAGCAGCGAGGGGCCAGGGCTTCACCGGGGTGCTTGCTCCTGACCCCACAAGCAGGTATGGCAGCACAGAAGAGCTCCCTGTCCGCTGGGAGCAGGACCTATGTGTGCACCCTGCCGCTGTGCCCTGCAGGGCTGCACTCCCCATCCCACCCTTGCTCCCTCCCTGTGCTGCCCCACGCATGAAGATAGAGTGGTTTATTGCCTAGTGCCCTGGTTACCTAATTTATTACCTGGTAGCAGCAAGGGGCAGTTTATCCCCAAGCTCCCCCCTGGTCATGTTGCCTGATTTCTCCATGACTCTTCTCCCCTCCCAGGGCCACCCCTGCAGCCCCCCAGTCCCTGTTCCAACTCTGGGGCATCCTCCAAGGACTTACTCTTCAGGCATCTGTGTTCTGACCTGCTGGGACTCAGACTAGCTTTGACTCGAGGGGAGCAGACACTCACTCGCAACAGGAAAAACAGAAGCAGCGAGGGGGGAATAAGCACTTTCTCTTACTCAGCTCCACTGTTTGCAGAAGATGCCTCTGCCCACAGCCCCAGCTGATATCAAAAGCAGGCGCTACATCAGCTGGCTCAGAAGCTGGTTCTATTGGTGGCTTTTGTTCCTTCAAAAAAGCCATGTCAGTGCTGGGCTACTAATGCCTAGGGCCAGCAGAGCACGGGCTCTTCGGTCACACCAGCTCATGACGATACCTGAGTCAGGCTGAAGGCTGAGGCCCCTTCTTCAGTTTGTGTTGGTGCAGAGGGAGAAGGCAAAGCCAGGATGCTCCTGGGCTGTACGTCGGACATTTCTGGCTATCCAGGAACTCCTTCACCAATGGATCCCACTGCAAAACATGGCTATGAGGTATATCCCCACTGGCCGGGTCAGCTGAGACTGCCCGCTGCTGCCTCCTTACACACAGAATTTGACTTTTCCTGTCTGCACGGGAAGGCTGGCAAAGACACAGCTCAGAAAGCAGCAGGCCAGTTTGGGGCATGGGACCCTAGAGGCAAAGGAACATGTGGCATCTTGCCAGGCAAAAACCTGGGCTGTTGCAGGTGTATTAGTAAATGACGGTCTGGACAGTCTTGGCATGGACAAGGGATAGCTTTGTACCATCTTGTGCAGGGTACTGCACAGCAACAACAGATCTACCCTCTAAAAATGAGATTAAGCAGCCCTGTGGTCTGCTGCAAAGTCTCCAGAGCAAACCAAGCCTGCTCAACACCACCACAACAGCCCTGGTTAAAGGTATCTAAAGAATTTTCAGTGTCCTCCACAGCACGTAGCCTGGATCACACTCCCCTCTCCCACCTGAGCTGTCAAATTTAGAAGACCGATCCCATGGCCCACCCTTATTCCTGCCCCTGCTTCACTGCCTGACCTGCAGGTACTCAGGCAAGAATTTCTGCTTTTGTCCCCCTTCACCTGGGCTGCTGTGAAGGCACTTTCATGGACAAACCACCCCTTTGTGCTCAGGTGAGCTCCTCTCCCCCTCTCCGGCAAAGACGCTTGGCTGATGGGAAAGGCCATGGCAGCAGGCAGGTTTTTGCATTCTCCTGCAGGTTTTCGCATTCTCCTGCAGCACACCTTGCTCCAGACACTTTGCAGCAAATGTTCCTTTTTAAGATCTATTGATTTAATAAATAATAAAGGAAAGAAACACCTCACGCAAATACACAGGTCAAATAATCTCTCCCTTAGGAAACAAACAGAAGCTACAAAAAAAACCCAACCCAGCAGGCAGGCATTGATCTTTAAGCAAGAGATCAAGTGGCATTAAAGCTATTTGTTAATCAACTTCACAAGCACGTAGGTATGGCCATATTCACATGGGTCACCTTGAGAGGTCTTGCTCCACAAACCTGCAGCCTCTCACTCCTGAAGCTATGGAAGCACCCATGGTATTGTTTCACATTGTCATACTGAAGACCAAGCCCTTGAAGAAGAGAACAGCTCCATGGCAAGGCAGCTATACCTCTCCCAAATCACTCCTCTCTCTCACACGTGCAGGATTTTAGTCTCTGCTGCTGGGGCATCATCTTGAGACCTTTTGTTCCAGTACGTCCCTCACATCCTACAGTTTTCTTTTAGCCAGCCGCTGTCCAGCTGTGCCACCACTGCTGCAGAGCATGACAGGGGAGATGCCTGGTGAGCAGGAGGGTTTGAGAGCACCTTTACTGGGTAGCATCACCACCAAGAAGAGAGTCAGGGCCCACCGTTTCCCACCTATGCTCTCGGACCTGAAGCCTGGGGTAAGTCACTTTCCAGCTGAACACTGCCATTTCCACTCCAGCCCTTTGCCTCGCTCCACCTCCACGTATGAAAGCACCACCCTAACAGGGACTTCACCTGCAGCCCAATGTGTTGAGTGGCAGAAATGAAAAAACAGTAAGTGGAGGAGGAGCTTGTTCAGCCTTGCTTTGCAAAGCTTCTCCACATTAAGTGCCGTCTTTCCCTACAACCTCAAAAGCAGAACCTAAACACCATCTTGACCTCGTTGCACTGACCAAATTTGAAGCTGCTTTGAGGAAGGGTTTCTTAAACTCTGCCACCACCATAGGTGGACACAAGATGGGATGAAATACAGCAGAGGCAAAGCTGCAAAACCAAAGCCTGCCCTCCCACTCCCCGAGTCTCTCCAAGGATCTGTGATTAAGCCAGATGAAACTTTCAACCGTACTGGCTTGTGGGCCACCAGCTCTCAGTAGCGACATGTCTTCTCTTGCACTGCGACTGTCTGACAGCCAGTCTCTGACTGAGACTGTCACAGCAATATGTCTGTTCTCATGCACTTCGGCTCCAACCACATTTAGTACAGGAAAATGGAGCACTCAGCAGCTTCTGCAATAGCACACCTACCTGTCTTGGTTGTACTGACCGATGCTTACAAGGGACAAGTGCCAAAATCTTCATCCCTAACTCCTGGAGAAAGCTCTTGCCTTGCGCGCCCAACACACGAGAAGCTTCTTCAGCCACAGGCCTGCATCAGAAGACACTGATGTAGAAAGCAACACCTATTGCCCCCAGGACGAAAGGAACAATGCCCTCTTGAAGCGACCACAGCCTTTCGGAGAAGCTGAGCAACTGGAAGGTAGGAGGGAAGTAAAAATAAAAAAAAAAAAAAAAAAAGGATATTCCTAGGCTCTCACAGGACAAAAACCTTCTTGGTTAACTCTGGTTAGCACAAGGCGCCTGCCGCACCATACGGACTAAGCGTAGCAGCAGGAAGGCAGAGCCTTTCTTGCTGTTATAGCATCTACACATGGCAGAGTAGATTCACAGAAGGGGAAAAGCAATGACCCCCCCACCCCCAGCCCCAGCCCATATCATGCTGCGAGGAGGTTCTCCTCCTGGGAGGATCTCATGATGCCCAGCACACTGCCAAGCAGGGAAGGCCCATAAGATCTGTCTATTTCAGCTGAGCAGTGAAGTTCTTCCTCCAGCTGAGAGATCTGCACACCAAAGGCTGGCTCTGGCCTTCAGCAGGGCTGTGCAAACAGGACGATGGAAACATTGCCAAGAGCAGCCACCTGAGATGCAAGTGAGGCCATGCAGGAGCTCCATCCAGGCAGCTACATAGCTTAACCCTTTCAGTCACCAGCTGAAAGAACAGCTACCACCAACAGCACACTCTCCATGCAGCCACAAGCTCTTGGAGTAAGCAGGATCAGCCTTTGTAACACTCCTCACTAGACATTTGCAGAAAAATCATTGTGCCACACAGAGCATCACCGTATGCTCAGCTTGACCAGTGTCCGGAAGGCAACAGTGAGTTATTAGCTGCATGGAAGATGCCTGCAGGGAGCAGAAACAGCAAAGGAGAACTGAGGTGACAGGTTTTTGGCACTGGGTCACAGTGCTGATTCAGCCTAACTGTTTTGTGACAACAAAATGGTGTGTTTCCAGCTGTATTGCATTATCAGGCAGGAAGAACCGGAGGGCTGGAGTGACTATAAAGAAATCTAAGGGTGGTCACTGGGGAAAGACTTCCTTGCAGATGGCAAATTCATGGCCTCAAGCAGTGGTCACCTGGCCTGTCTCAGCTGCAGCTAAGCAGACCATGAGTTACCATCTGCCAGAACACCCCCGGTGGTTCATGATGCTCATCCCCCACCAGAAACCACCCCACAGCACCCTCTCCCAACATGCTGATGTAAGCACGTACCCCCAATCTTTGCTCAGAATTGATACCAGTTAACTTCAAACTCCACCTGAAGCCCTAGGTGACTGCTGTCACTGGTGCTGAATAGCAGAAAGGCGCTCAGCACACATCCCCCAGCAGCACCAGCTACTATCCTACCAGGAGATGGGAAGAAAGTAAAGGATGCGAGCCCACCTCTCTCTTCCCTGACATACTACATTCAAATCTCTAACGAGCTCTTCATCCACAGAACCTGTACCTCAAAAGAGGAAGTCATTTATATGCATCTCCCCTGACAAGGAGAACAGGGGATTGAAGAGTGATGCTCGCCTGCAATGGCAGTTCTGTTGCAGAGCTGGAAATAGATCCCAGCTTTCCCAGAGACACACATAAAGCTTCCTACAGCACGCTAAACCCAGGTTAAATATGCAGATGAGCATCAATAAGAGAATCTTCTTTCCCATCACATTTCCTTCCCAAAACTACAGCTGATCAGGTCATGCCATTTGAGAAGCACTTGGAGACCATCCATTTCTAAAAGCAAGAGAAGAAATGCAGCCCTGCTCTCACGTCACAAGTGACAAACCTTTGCAAAACTATTCGCTTCCCTCCCCACCTACTCACTCGCATTTCAAAAAACATTTCGTTCAAAAGCAGCTCTTTAAAGATATTATATAACAAGTGATTTGTACCACGAGGCTGGCTAGTTTTAGCCGAGCTCCTTAGATCACAGTTGGATTTTATTTTCTAGTTAGCTGGCAGACTCATGTCCAGTGACAACCCCGCAGGCAGAGGATGCTCCTGGCCACAAGAGTCAATACCACAGTGCTCTGGTGTTTTTGCCTATTCAGTTATGAGCTCAGCTGTGGTATCTGTCCAATCCAGCTCCCAGACAGGAAGGAAAGTGGGCAGTGCTTGAAGATTCTTACTTTTTCACAGATCACGGTTATGTTTAACATGCTCCATACTCATAGCAGCCAAAAAGCCATTTGCAGCAGCGCCAGGCTCCCCAGGGGCCAATCTCGGCACAAAGAACTGTTGCTAAAAGTTTAGTGAGGTCATACGTCTGGCAAATGTAATGGCAACAAATTAAACTACTTTTTTAAGAACTTGGCTTCAAGTGTGCCTTGGAGATCCAAAACAAAATCCTTAACTCTTTGTAGCCTCCCCATGCACAGAGTTCACCACAAGCAGTTTTCAAGGTAGGGTATATCCTTACACAGCGTAGAAGCGATGTCAGCCCAAGTACAAACAACGTGCTCCTCCTTGCTCAGCTGTTCCACTACTCCCCGAGTTAACAGTCACTGCAGATGTTCCCAAGTCAAAAAAAGATTGTGAGTGTAAAAGGAAAAGTGGATTTAACTCACTCCAGAGGCCACTCTCCTCAGCGCTCAAAAACCGTGGTGCTTAGTGGATAGAGTTAAGCATGGAGCCTAGGGACAATACAGGCAACAGGATTTGGGCTCCTCAGATGTGTTTTTGAGGTTATTGCTCAATATTTAAGCACAAGGATTATAATTTAAATCTTATATTTTCCACACCTTGCCTCAAGCAATAGCCACCCTTTAGAAGTGCTGGTACATTTTAAGTCCTGATATCCTACTCCAGGTAAGAGGTTGTAAGGACGGGAAACGAAGAAAGAGCAAGTTGCTGAGATTTGAGACAAGAAAATGATTGAGATGGAAAGTACTGTCAGAAGAAATTCGCTTCAGATTACCTTTCTTGCAACCTAAAATCATATAGAGGTGGTTAGATTCCCTCTCCTCCTAACTCCCCACACCCACCCACCCTGGGTTACCTCTACAGCAATACATTGTATTGATCAATTTAGTGCTTTTAAGAAGTTGAGTCCAGAAAAGCAACTTTCCCTACATCCCACTGGCTTGCCCTTCAGCACCTGAGCATCTCATGTGTTTTAGAAGCACAATTAAATCTTTCAAATGGATTCACTTGGAACATCTGAAAAGAAAAAGTGTCTATATCAAATGTGCCCAAGTCATTCGTATTGCCATTCTCCCTAAAATACTATATACAAATTGCTTCTGTGGTCTCTAAGACATTAGAAGCTACACTTTAAAAGGAAGCAAAGGCTATTTTTAAAGCAAAGCTTAAAAACTGATGAATGTTGGAATAGTTTAAATTTTCTTCTCCCCTCCACACCCCCACCCCAAAGGCCAGTCCACAACATTGAGGATCAAGTTGATAAATTAGGCTCTTGCAACTCATTGTCATCGCTTCAGTGGCAGCGGATCAGGGCAGGAACAGCCTTCTCTTAGCAGCAAATTGGCTGCACATACCTTTGAGTCCCCTCCTCCCCACCCACCCGCATGACAACATAAGCTCATTTCAATGAAAGCGATGTCAGTCTCTCAGCAGAAAGCCACTGAAACCTTATAGCAAGAGCACGGAAGAATATCACTGAATTGATTCCATTAGCGTAATCTAAGAGAAAATTATGATTTATCAGACTCAGAGCTTGGAAACAGAAAACAGTCTGTGGCAGAGCAGAGAGAAACTCAGATTTATAATCAACCCAATGAGCATGGAAATGAGAAAGCTCTCAGCCTCCTGCAAATGAAAGAGTGAAATATTGTGATAATGCCAACAAGGGGTTCTTAGAGATGTAGAAAGCACAAGGAGGGAAGGAGACCAGAAGCTTCCTGGTGATGGCAAGGGAATGCGAACAGCTTCACCCAGATGGGATGAGGAGTATAAACACTACCAAGGCGCTGTACCAGCAGACACAGCCTGCAACACAAACAGGTGCAAGAAAAAAAAAAAAAAGAACCCAGCCCAAAACCAAAAACATATGGGCTGGCCTTAAGATCTGCTAAGCCCCACGTGAAATAAGTATGCCAGCCAGTCCCCAGGCAAGCATCCAGAATGGCCACAGCACATCTAGAGATGGGGGTCTTGGAAGCTGTGTGAGGCTGGCAGTCGCTGGCAGCAGGAGGGACCACCAAGGGTAGGGACTGAGGCAGCCACCCTGTTTGAAGAGGTCAGACAGACAGTGGTGAGGAGGGTCTCATTAATGCTGAGGCGCTCAAGTTCCCGCAGCTCATTTCTCCAGGAATGTGGGTAATAGTTCATTGCAAGAAAGGAGACCTCCAGTGTGTGTTAGCAGAAGAGGTGTTGGAGAACAGGATCTCCCAGAAGTCCAAATTCTTGTGCAGCTACATGTTGAACACCTGCTAAAGCCCTGAAAAAAGTCAGGAGGAGCGATGAGGGGAGCAGGGTGAGAGTGTAGGTGCGAGTGATGAGCTATTCAACTGTGAAAACATCTGCAAAATGACTGAAAATTAAAGGTAGTCTGGTGCGAGAAGAGGGAAGGTCCACGATGGAGCAAACGTCCTGCTATTCGGTTGCCTTTCCTCTCCCTCTACCCCGCCTTTAATTTAAGAAACAGACAAAACCAAAGCAAAATCCGATTGGAATCCACCCTGCATCTGAGCCACCAGGGCCTCTCTTCCAGCCTGAAGCAATTGTTTTTCACACGTTGCACAAGGGAGCAGGTTAAATCCCACCACTAGATTTAATCCCCTCTGCACAAATACCATCCAGGGTCCGAACTGTTCTTTGTCAGATTTGCCAGGCACCACCTGGGACTCGGGTGAGACAGACCCTTCTCCAGGTGCCAGTTGCACTGGGACCTCACCTGCTTGCTATGGTCTGAGAACAGAGGTCAACTGCCACTGCCTGAAATATCCTGGGAGCTCTTTGCTTGTCACCTATAGCCAGCACAAACCTCAGCAACAAGCCTAATACAGCCCACGCCAGACATTTGGCAACTCCAAGATGCTTAAACGTTTTAAAACTAACTCAGCAGCACCAAAGGCAGGAGAGATGCAACCTTCCTAGTTAGTACTCAGACCACACGCTGGCTGCTGTATCTCTGGAAAACACAGGAGATCACAGTCATTATCCACGCTTATGAATAAAATATTCCTTTTATTTTAGCAAAGTAACAAAGCTTATTTACAGATACAATAACTGTACATTCCAATTGAAAAATAGATTGCGCTCAAAATCGTTAAAGCAAGTCACACACAGTCTGTTAGGAACACAAACAACCTCAAACCTCCCAACGCCTTCAGTTCCCATCTTCTCTCAGGAAATCAGCTCGTTTTGTTCTGAATGATTTTCTGCTGATTCTCAAGACATTCCTTCAGCTTGTCTTCAGTGAGCGTCAGCCTCTGCTCCAGGATGGAAACTGTCTGCAAAACAAAATGAAAGCTGCTGTTGAGCCACTCACAAAGACAAGCTACATACTGTACTCTCAGTGGGCGATAAAATGCTAAATCCACAGGAGTATTTTGAGGTATTTCAGGGCTGTAACTCCAGTATCAGCATTTTAGCGGGGCTGAGCCCCACACAACTTCAGAGAGGAGCAATGGAGGCTGGTGGGCATGGAGCTCTCCTGCAGACAGCGCCAAGCACCTGTTTTGGCACTTGGTGCTTTCAAATTGGGCTCTGCATTTCCTTTCATGGACAGGTTCTGTCCTTCCACGTTCATGAGCCACCAGACACTCTTCTGCTAATGAGAGACAGAGGTTTTGAACAGTTTTGCCCAGTTTTAGCTTTGATTTTGCCTCTCTGCTTCTGATGCTTTCCTCTCTTCTCTGAATGCTGTCACTTTGCTGCAATTAGAACACGCAAAACTTGCTGGACAAGACAATGACAAGCAAGAAAACCCTCCCAGCATAAGGCAGTGCAACAGACGATGGAGGGGAATTGAAACCCAAAGTGGCAGTATCTACCTCAGCAAAATGCCTAAATACTTTTGTGTAATCCAGTTAGCCCACAAAGGATTGTTATATCTTTCTCCTCAAGCTGAAGTCATCATGTACAGGATGCACAGGAAGAACATTTTAACCACGTGGCAATAAAAGCCTCTGCTGAAAACCTTTTATTGATCACTCAGAGGTAATCAAGGGACCTAGCTACGCAGAACCACTTTCAGCTTCCAAAGATGCTAGAATGGCTGATAATAAGTGGTGATGATTTAATGCTTTAATATCCATAAACTTATCAGCAACAATCAATAGCTTCACATTTTGAGCATTTGTACTGCATAAATAACATCCTCTGTTAAAAACAAAGGATGTTCAGAACCTTGGACTTTAATAAAGTAATTCAAATAAACTTGGACAACCACTGTTTGTATAGAAGTTATACATAGAAAGCCTTTTAATAGCACATTTCATAAGCACATCTCTAAGTGCCTGACAAAAGAAAGCAGGTCTCATGATCCCCATTTTACAGCTGGGGAAACTAAAGCACAAAGAGAGGAAATAGCTTGGCTAAGGCCACTCCAGTGACTAGGAAAAGTCTCCCGTGAAATGATTGGGGGGGGGGGGGGGGGAGAAGACAGACACAAAACACCACCAAGTACCATGGCAAAGCCATCTCACAAGATTGCGTATCAACAAAGTCAGAAAGGCCTGTGCATCATGGCATTTGCCATAATGCACCCTTTTTTTTCTCCTCCTCAAACTTAGTTCAAAGTTTATTTCTACTACACATGCACCACTGACTAGTAATGAGGCAGAAGAGCTAACTCCTGCTGCCTAACACAGCATTGCTGCAACTGTAGAAAGCTTCACCTGAAGGACAAAAACCCCTGCATTGCTTAAATATTCCCCTGGGCTACAGCACCAGCTTAAGCTTTTTCCTCCTCTATTGCCACCCCTTTGAGGCACAAGAACTGCAGTACACAGAGAACCAGAAGAAAAGTTGTGGAGCCAGCAGGAGCCCTCCTGTCTATTCAAAGGAGAGAGGATTTCATTTTTTTTCATATCCAGCCATGCTATTGCCTAGTGGCTGTCTTACAGAGGTCAGGAGTAAAGCTGCTCAGGGCAGAACACAGCAGGCTGAACGCCTACCAGGGGTTTACAGTAAAGATCTTACCCTGCAAGCAACCAGACAGAGAATGAAAAGCAGTAGGAATCCTGGCTTTTCCATTAAAAAAAAAGAGAACTAGTAACTCAAGACTCGTTAAAAAAGGAGAGGGTGAAACATTGTATCAAATTTCCTTTAGGAAGATAATCAACTAAATTCATGTCCTGGTCACACTACCCTGCTAGAAGCAAAGCCCCAGATTACTTGTGGTTCCTGCATCCCATGATTTACTGCCACCACGAGTTAAGCGCTGTTACGCACAGCACTGTGAGACTCAGCGCAAATAAAGCATATTTCAGAAAGTGTTGAATTTGTGAAAAAGCTGTAAGGAAAATGTTTATTGGAATGGAAATTGCATGTAAGTATAAGCAGAAAGCTTGTAGTGAGTATTTTTTGGAAACTAAAAGTGGAAAAGTAGCAGTCAGAAATGAAATCCAGGAAGTCCAAAGCTTCTGGATGACTGATGACTCTGGAACTGATGACTATAGTCCATTTAGACTTGAATATATGATGCCTGAAATACACAGGGCACCTGACATCCTAGGAAGGTAAGGGAAAGCGCAAATACTGCCCAGCTGCTATTACTGCTGTGATGTAACTTACACATAAAAGAAAAGTTCCTTTATGAGCAGCTGGCAGAGTTTTACAATATTTCCATATTGCTATTTATGAAGCAAGTCCTTGTTGGTAGGCAAATGAAACTGCAACCATTCAACTACTGCAAGTTTTTGCTACTGCTTTTCAGAAGATAACAAACCAACAATTAAGCCAAGGAGGAAAATACCGTCAGCCAGATTCAGTGAGGGTTCACTGGAGCCAGGTTTGCGCTTGAGCCCTTTCTCTGTGACAGGATCCGGGCTTCCTGTTGTGTCAGGAGCACAGTACATGTCTCCATTACACACCAGGGATTTAAGTGCCGGATGATTTATTAAAGTCTTGGCTCAAATTGGCAGAAGAATAACAGTTTAGGCTTAAATAAGAAGAAAGATCAACCTATTTATTTTTTTTAAGGAGTTTTTCTGACATTACAGTGATATACTGAGCATTACTATGGATACCAGAGCAGAACATGGAATTTTTCACACTTAAGAAAACTTACTTAAACCACTTCTACCAACACTTCCTGCAACATTTGTCTTCAATCACCTCTGCCAACACTTCCTGCAACATTTGTCTTCATTCACGTTCATAGACTTAGCCTAGGAAAAAACCTGCTCTTCTCTTTGAAAACATTAATGAGAAACTACGTGGAAAAAAAAAGTTGCATCCTATTTACTTTTTAAGTTCTGGGAAATATTCAGCTCCATTCTCCCCCAGGACACTTAAACTGAAGCACTCAGTCATCACACTTGCTTACATGATGACAAGCCCCCTGTGATATTCCTCCATGTTACTTTTACTCCCTCAACCCAAATAATAATAGTGATTTGTGATGCTGTTCCAAGCGCTAGCCCTGCAACAGTTCCAGCTTTCATCAGCATCTTTTCCTTAGTCCATGTTAAACATTTTCCTGATTAAGTAGCAGAGACAGTTTAAGAACCACTAGCCTCAGGGTTGAGGCTTTTGCAGTGGCCCTGGAGGGGCAACCAGTCCTGACTCTTTTGAGAACTACAGATAAGGGGAACCAGGTGCTAATTGAATGCCAACAGAAACCAGTTCCACCACTGCCAAAGGAAACCTGAAAAGCAGAGTCCAGAGCAAGCACAGGCCCGCAGCAACCCTCTAGAGCAACGGTGGGGGTCCCCGCAGTAGCCAGGAGAGAGAGATCCTCCTAGACAGATGGCTGCTCATCAACTAAAGCAGTACTTAACCTGGAGCTGGGGGCAAAGCAGGCAAGAGCACAGGGATGATGGAATGATGTTAGGCTCACCCTGCTAAGGGATGGCTGCCCCACAAGCAAAAAGGTGCAGCTCCTGCCCTGCAAGCAGCGCATGGGTTTTTCAGTATGCCACTCACACCAGCTTTGATCAAGTTAGTACACACAATAGCATGGGGGACATAACACTGCTCCACTTGATCACCAGCAATTGTGGGACCCCAAAAAACTCATGTATGGATACAACAGTTACTCAGATCAGGTAAGAACAGATTGGCTGAGCCTACAAGGGATACCATCCTGCACGCCAACTGCAAAGTAGATGTGCTCTTGGCTACGTGCAGGCAAAGTATTACATTTGTACTTCTATTCAATTGGGGAAAAGCAACTGGAAAGCTGCCCAGCAGAAAAGGACCTGGGGGTGCTGTCGACACCCAGCTGAATATGAGCCAGCAGTGTGCCCAGGTGGCCAAGAAGGCCAACAGCATCCTGGCTTGCATCAGGAATAGTGTGGCCAGCAGGAGTAGGGAAGTGATCGTCCCCCTGTACTCGGCACTGGTGAGGCCTCACCTCGCATACTGCGTTCAGTTTTGGGCCCCTCACTACAAGACAGACATTGAGGTGCTGGAGCATGTCCAGAGAAGGGCAACGAAGCTGGTGAAGGGTCTGGAGAACAAGTCTTATGAGGAGCGGCTGAGGGAACTGGGGTTGTTTAGGCTGGAGAAAAGGCGGCTGGGGGGAGACCTTACCACTCTCTACAACTACCTGAAAGGAGGTTGTAGTGAGGTGGGTGTCAGTCTCTTCTCCCAAGTAACAAGGGATAGGACAAGAGGAAATGGCCTCAAGTTGCACCAGGGAAGGTTTAGATTGGATATTAGGAAAAAATTCTTCACCAAAAGGGTTGTCAAGCATTGGAACAGGCTGCCCAGGGAAGTGGTATTTAAAAGAGGTGTAGATGTGGTGCTTAGGGACATGGTTTAGTGGTGGACTTGGCAGTCCTAGCTTAACAGTTGGACCTGACGATCGTAAAGGTCTTTTTCCAACCTAAACGATTCTATAGTTCTACTCCTGTCATCATTTCATAACACAAAATCCCTCTCTCCACTGATCTCAAAGGAGGTAGAAGTAGTTTCCTAGCTTTACTTAATTAAAAAGATTCTTAAAAGTTTGCTCCACCAGTTTTTCTAAGCATATGCTAAAAAAGATTTTGCAGGGCCCTAACATATCAAATAGCCCAAGAAAAAACATCACTTCTACCTCTTCAATTCTTCTTTCCCACCCGACGCATTAATTTATGAAGACAGCAGTTTTAAGTAAGTTCTGTAGCTCCGCACCGTCTCAATTGCTTTGAATGCAAACTCTATGGTGAATTCTCACAAAGCCTATTTGCATGGAATATTTCACACCAGGCTTATTTACAGATAGTGTATTGATTATTTCAGAGTGAAGAAGATAGCTCATATAGTGCTTCATTCTTCCCCTCAATCTTCCTTTAATGCAGCTTCATGAATTTTCCTGAGTTTACTTTGTAACATACTTCAAATTCCACAAACTTTTATATTTGTTACTACAAAACACTTAGCTCAAGTGTGGCTAGACAGGAACATATTGGTCAGTGCTGCTGTACAGCTGTGGGTCAGGAAGTCCCACAAGCCCCCTCAACACAGTTTTTTGCACATTCATCCAATGTCACTGTTGGGTCATGTGGATTAGCAATGCGTGACTATGCCTGCAGAAGTGCAAATGCTAGCACTAACCTGGCCTCATCAGGATCCCTATGTAGAGCTCCAGATCTGCTCAAGTCATGTGGCTAAACAATGTTGATGTCTGTTCTCTCATGCAGGGCACAAGAGCTCACAGTCCCACCAGCCCTCTTCAGCCAGCAGTCAGACATGTGTTACTCACAATACTTGAAAAAGTAAAGAGTTTTTTATATTTAGCAGTCCAAAGCACTACAAGAAGGAAGTGGGTAGTTATAAAATTCACAAACCAGTATTGGTCAGCTAACCCCTCTTTCCTATTATTACTGTGAGGGTGGTGAGACACTGGAACAGGTTGCCCAGAGAAGTTGGGGATGCCCCATCCCTGGAAGTGTTCAAGGCCAGGGTGGATGAGGCTTTAAGCAACCTGATCTAGTGGAAGGTATCCCTGCCCATGGCAGGGGGCTTGGAACTAGATGATCTTTAAGGTCCCTTCCAAACCAAACCATTCTATGATTTTATGATTATCAGCTGCCATCTCTCCTTCCATCTCCCAGTACACTCCACTTTCTGCAGATGCTGGAATCACAGTTAACCAACCCTTTAACTAAATTATAGGAGCAACTTTGGTCTACTGCATGAGTCGACTCATTAGTCTACTCATGCAGTAGACAGACTACAGCAACAACGAGTTATCACTTGCAGTGCTCACTGTGCTTATTACAGTAGGAAAACCATACAAGAGTAGCCGAAAAATTTTAGCATCATCCACTTTGCCAGACCAAGCAGCATGGTCAGTACCAGTATCACAGTGACCAAAGGGACCCTAGAGGACAGAAAAGGATATCCTTTGTATTAAATCAATCCTAGCCACAAAAAAAGGTGAGTCACAGGCTCTGCCAGTTTCTTCCGCACAGTGTGGGGACACAAGGCACACAAGCCATCTGTAACTGAGCCCTCTTACTAAAAATGTTTCATCACACATTGCTGTTGCTTCAGTCTTGACAGTTGATCAGCCAAAGCTAAACTGACAGCATTTGCATCAGATCCTGCAAGTTTCTGGAAGGGAATGGTTGCAAGCTTCTGTGCAAGTATAGGTAGCTTCCTTGGTACAGAGCTCCTAGACCTCTGGGGCTAGACCAACACAGCAAAGGGAGTCAGGAGACTTCAAGTTTCACCACACGTACCATGAGAGCAACTGCACAATATAGAGGTTAGAACCCCAAATGACTAGATGTCACCCCCAGCCACAAAGACTTCCCATATCCTTCCCCTGCTGCCCAATCTACCTCTGAAAGGATGCAAATCACTCAGCTAAATTAACCCAGCTGCTGGTACCCAATGGCTGAATAACAATTTTTATTAATCTTCAAGGTCTGCTTGTGAAAACAAATTGTGGGAGGTGTTTAGTATTCCTCTCTATTGAAGGACAATGGAAAGTGAAGGTCCTGTGGGCCTCCAGGGAGATGATCAGCACTTTTGAGAAGCCAGCCTTTAGACAGTGTCCTGCTAATATAGCACTATCCCTAGGAGTGCATTTAATTTAGACAGTCTTAGACAGAAAAATGTGTTTGCATTGAGACTTAGAGATTTTGTAACAAGCATATTTGGTAAGTGAATTTCAGAAAGAAGTAGCTCTGATGATATTATACAGAGGACTGGCAACCACCAGGGTACTTAATTTGTTTTGTGTGAGAGATCAAAGGTAGTGCATCTCCAAGAGATGGTTTTGACTCATGAGAAGTAGCCTCTATGTCCTTTAAATTAAGATTTAAAAACCAAGCTCATCTGGCATTTCACAGATTTTTCAGATGGGAACTTTTTTTATTAGTGTTTTGGATTTCAAACCATTCCTTTTTGAATAAAAACTGCTTGCAGTTTTTTTCCCTATGTGTTGGGTCTGCCTATAGCCAGCAGGTGTTCAGGTCTTTAGAGCAACACTGAAACCAAGACATTTGTGCAAGGCAAAGGTAGCAGCACTTATGACCCAAAAAGAAAAAAAACCCTTTCTTCTTGAAGTGTAAGTACTTGAAGTCATAAAAGCACTTATTTTACTAAACCAGTTGATTAATCTACATTCAATACCTCTCAGAAGAGAGGGGCCACATTCATTCCTCACCAACACAGGCTTTGGAGACCACTGACCATCTCAAAAAAAAAAAAAAAAGGAGTAACAAATTTGATTTTACTCATTTTCATTATAAGCATTGCACACAAACATTTTCAGTTTTAATTAAAAAGCAACTCACTTGTGTCCAAGTCTTTTTTTATGCTAAAGAATTTAATTTAAAAAAATTCTTCTCCTCACTCCCTCTGCAATCTCTTCTGGAGTGAAATAATCCTTTCATCTCACATGAGCTAGATTGTCCTTCAGTTCAGGCTTGGATTATTTTACAGATTTATCAAGTCTTCTCCACCTTACTGTGTTGTCTTCTCCCAGCTTCAATGCAACATTAGTTTGGGGAAGTATAGAAAGCTGTTTCCTGTGGCTGGATTATCACAGCTATTTATGAATTTTTACCCTAACCTGATTCTGAACTCTTTGTTTGGAGCAGACACCTTCCCTCCCACATAAAACAGGCAGCTTTTGCCTCAGTGCACATTGTCCACCAGTGCTACAGATTAACAGAGTGAACATGGCAGCTGCAGGTGTTTGGAGTGAGGGCAAGAGTATACAAACTCTTTGAAGATGACTATTGTAAATGCAAGTTTTCCACTGCAGCCAAGACGGTTACTCACAGATGATCTTCTTTCAGAAGCGCAGTTCAGCTGCAAGTGCAGAAAATCCATTTGAACCAAGTAAAGTCTTAATATCTGCTCCATTTTTGTTTCAGCCAAAACACAGCTTTCTGTTCCAGGAAGTTATCCAAGAGATAAAACCACCTTGTTTTCCTCTTAAACTTTAATATTCAGCCCAGCTCTTCATATAGGCACTGAGAAACTGAGATCTAGCCTTCGATTAAAAAAAAAAAAAAAAAAAACAATCGATAAACATTTTGCATTTTCCTCCTTTTCACATCTCTGAAAAGCCAGTAAAGAACAGGATTTTTAAACATTGAGACGCTGACAAGATACTAAGCTGCAGGAAAGGGAGGTGCAAAGCATCTATATCATACACTTATTACTCTCATCTTCCTCATTCCTTTGCCAGATTTGAATTGCCGGCTTTCCTACAAAGGGGCACCAGGGTATCTTTAAGTAATCTAAAGCTACTGGAAACAACCAGCTTATGTCTGGGTCTCAACTTCCCTCCATCCTTCAAGGCAGCAGAATTATTAAGCATGTGCTACTCTTCTAAAAAAGGCAGTCAAACACTAACTTCTTTATTTGCATGTGAAGTATGGCCAAACACAAACCATGTTCGGAAAAAAATATATGAAGACCCTGTCAGGTCACATTAGACCACTTTCTTCCAAGTAAAACAAAAGATGTCCTGACAGAGTTCTGGTGAGGAGGAAGAGAGGAAGCTTTCATTGAATCAAAGACCAGTTTAAAGAAAGTTGCCAAAACCTTAAAGAATAAAATCATAGCACAAAATCAAGAACATAAAAATGAAGCTTTGTAAATCTGAGGGGGCCATATCTATTCGCTATAGCAGTTACTGCTAGATGTGGTATACAACAGCCACTAGTTTCTTCTGATTCATTTTTCTCTAATAAGACCTGAAGTGCCTAACTGAAGGTCAAGCAAGTCTGCTCAAGTGTATCCTGCTGCACGGGGCACAGCACCTCTAAAGCCTCAGCGCTTCTACTTGCAATTGGTGTCTGGCAGGAAGAGACCTCTCAATGGAATAAAAACAATCCCGCTGTCTCCAAGTACATGACACCCCACTTCATCTGGAAATCTATTGTCAACAGAGGGAAGGTACTGATAATTGGTGAGCAGCAGATGATGCAGCTTCAAGTGTGCAGATCAGAACAAAGCTGTGCACTGGCAAGAGATGACAGCCTTCAGCTGATGTCTTACTATTGCCTCTTTCAGCAGAAATTGAAAGTATTTTCTCTCCTTCCCACTTTTACATGATACCAGGTTTAGCATGATAAACCTTGAAATGATAGCTACAGAAAAAATATTAGGAAAATAAATTTGGAAAATTATGCAAATATAAACCTAAGTAGCTTATCACAACTTTGAGTCTCCCCCACTGGTACATTACATCATGTTAACACAGTGTTCAAAACTACAAGAACAAATTGCACAGGAACTCAAGGTACCACATCAGAAATATACCCAAGCTCCCATGGAGCTAACGAATTACAAATTCCTGAAAAACCCATGGATAGCTATATCAATACAGGGTTTCTGGAAGTATCACGGGGACTCTGTCCTTTCCCTTCAACTGTATGGCCCTGCTTATGCCATTAGTGTTCTCTTTAAACAAGCAACACTCAGGAATTATGAACCAATGATTTATAACAGAGCACCAGGAACCTCAACCCTTCTTCAAGAAGGGAAAAATATCAACACCTGTTATGTGTTACTTATGAAAACTTTTTGTTCCATTTTTGAAGAAGTAGTGGTGTCCTCCTTTTCATGAGAAGTCAGCAGGCGCAAAGCTGCCATATAAAACACATGCTGTTGGTTTGAGTCTCCTACACACAGGGAGCAGCACCCAGTTGTACTTTGGCAGAAATGGCTAGGAAAGACAACCAAGTCACCACCACCAGCTGCTGTTTCCATTTCACTTGGATCTCTGCTAGCAATCAGCATGCCGTGGCTCCTCCTGGTCAACATCTAATTGCATGAAAGGGGGGTAACAGTGGCTCTACCAGAGCTGCATTCCCTTTTCTGTTATAGGCCATCAGCATTGGAAAAAACAAAGTTTAGCTATGCAAGCAGATGCCCTCCAAAGTTACCTTCCACAGCTCTGCCTTGCTACCTGCCTGCATCCCTCCTCTTTGAGGAACCTCTAGGGATGAGGACTTCTTCCAGGCTCGTTTGCTTAAGTTTGTTTGGTGTTGGTTTGTTTCACTGCTAAATATCAAAACCTTAGCATGAAAATGAAGACTTATGAAACCATTTCAACAGTGTGTCAGGGACACCTACTTGTACAAATGCATTAAAACAGTGTTAATACAATACACAACATACAGAGATTAGAACCAATGTGAAATTAAGTAAATTATTATTGATATAATAATCGATATATAGCAATTAAAATTTAAATAAATTAAAATAATGATATATTAAACATTTATATGATAATATAAATTATATTAATGAATTATCAAATTCAATTATAAGTGAATCATCAAGGACAGCAAAAAAGCTACAAAAAAGCTAAAAGGTTGCTGAATGCAGAGTTACTCAAGGCAGCTTTTTGATTTTTTACTATAATTTCAGGCCTATTTCCAATTTTATCCTATAACCTACTAATTTATTCCTCCCCCACTGATGTCAATTTCTCTTTCTGCTAGGTTTAAAACAACATTTGGAATTTTCTACGGCTGCACAATATCTTTGAGAGAGATGTTTGCATTGCTTATATCTAGTTCAAATCACACACATACTGTTTACTGCAATATTTGCCTCCTCTAAACACCTATGAAGTTGAAAAGGAGCCATTACACACCTATCATCAGTAGTGTGGATCTGATTTATGTAATGAAAGATAACAATCACATTCCAAACTTACTAGGGAGATGTAAAAACACTAATAAAATATTTTGCATATACACTGGGTTGCATTTTACTCATAAGCATGAGGGGCCAGTGTCATACAAGATTCCTCCCCCGCCTCCAGTGTTCAGCATTTCAGAGATGACAGGAAAAGTGCTTTCTCGTGTTTCTGCTAAATGAACTTAAATACCTTTTGGTTTTCACCCTACACTATTTTAGACTGTCTGCAGTCCTGGAGTGTTTTTTAATCCCTAAATCAGCCCTACTTCAATCCCCTGATGGGCCCTCCAACCCATCAATACTTCTGACAAATACTTCTTCTCAAGAGCAGAGCGCTAACTTGGACTAGTAATCGGTGTGTTCAACACCAAGTGTTCAAGACCTGCTTGTTCTTCCTCAGAAACAACACAGAAAAACCCTCCCACACGGATTTTCCATCCTATGACCATGGTCTCGTCTACAGGAGATCACCAATGTTTACTATCCCATGCTTTCTCCCTGCTTCTCACATACCTCAAAAATACACAATGAAGTTCAGCCCCAGACAGTGATCAGAAATGGTATTTCTTCACAAGAGCAATGAGCAGCTATTTAGTTAAACAGAAGACAGCTCTATCCCCAAATTCTTATTAAGTAAACATCTACTGTGATGATCACCATTAACAGTTGGTACTGTTAAAGCATTGCTTAGTGACTCTGAGGAAGAGCTGTATGTTAACATTTTAGCAAGGGATTAGTTGTTTGCTAGCTGTGGGTGAAAAGCATGTTTCAGAGATGAGGCACAGAAGGGCCCAGACTTGTTGATGGGAGGAGAATACTGCAGAAATTGGACTATGTAGGTGAATGTTGGGTGGGGGAAAGGAGCAGGATCTGAACAGAGTTTACCTATAGACTGCAGTATAATGGAGGACGGAAGAGAGACAGAGATTATTCACCAAAACAGAGTCCTAGTGCCAACCACTCCTTTAGGCATCACCTTAGATAAACCTTGGCTAATAGCACAGGGTACCAGAGCTGGCTCAAACAGTACTCTGCTACACTGCAGCATGAAGGAGTTGGGGAAGAGCAGGGCCTGAGCTGGAAGTTGATGCGAGGGAACTGAGAGAGATAAGCTGACAAGCAGATAAAGACATATTTATCAAAAAAACCTACTAAAAAGCAGAGGGTTTGAACTAGCCACACTTTTATTCTATGAAACTATTGCAAAACATTCCCAATTCTTCCAGAGGTACCTTCTTCATTCCAAAATTAAAGAGCAAACCATACCTGAGTCAGAACATCCAGCTGTCCAATAATATGCTCCAAAGTATTTGCGAGACTGGTCTCCTCCTCTTGCTGCACATGATTCCTACCAGAATCCTGAGTTTTAGTTTTCTTAAGATGAACACCACAATCCATTTCTGATTGCTAGAAAAATAAACAGACAATCTGCTATTGTGATGCAAACAACTGGAGAAGGATTGCTGTTTCATGGAGGGTAAACAGTAAAGAACAGTTTATGTTGGGACAGTCTACGCTATTAAAAATGGGCAAAAGAGAACAGGAATTGTTTGTTCTTGCCACAGCTGGAAAAGGAAAAGCNTGCTCATGTGGTACACAGGCATAGACTGTACAGGTAAATGAAGATTTACTGGAGCCACATGGAAGTACTACATCCAAATAATAAGAATTAAGTAAGCTACTCAGAGGTGTCCAATTATTTCACTCCAAAAGTGCAGTAAAAGCCTCTCTCCATGTTTGGTAATTGTAAGAAGGCAAGGATGCTGTACTGTAGTTAAGTTCAGAAAAGCAATATGTTCCAATATGCATTAAAACAGACAGTTTTGATTTAGTCATTTAAAATTTTGTTTATATCTTGAACTGGTTTTCCCTCCTCAATGAGGTTAAGAACAAGTTTGCTTTGAAGTTTCAATTTCAACTGTTTTAGTTATGCAAGCCTGAATATTTAATTCCAAATAAATGAAGTTTTAAAAGCACAAATAGATCTTTACTAGACAACTTATTCTTCCTTCTCTTTCAAAATGGTATCTTTCTTCTAGAACAAACACTATTTGCATTATTTATCTGCGTTACTGCCAGCAGAAAGTTCAGAGAAGTTTATCTAACTAAACAAGGTAGCCAACTGATTGAGCAATTGCAGACTTAAGTTACTCAATTTACACTAACAGACAAGATTTTAATCTAAAGCCAACATCACAGCACTCAAAACATAGTTCTCCATGGCCCAATGCCTGGTGCAGCTCCATCCCATGCACTTATTACTCACATAAATGACTGAAGTTTGCAAATCAACAAAGCAGCAAGGAATTTTGACAGACTGAAAAATGGTCTCTAAATTCTCCTGCATGTACTTTTTCTAAGCAAGAAACAAAGAGTTGCTTCCATCTCTTCTCTCATACGCACTACTATGAATGCATTTCTCATCAGCACTGTATTGATTTACGTGCTCATCTCTGATGCCAGGTGTATGCAGATGTGCAACTAAGCTGCAACAAGGCCTCAGACCAGCTCACATAACTTCAAACCCAAAACTGTTTAGTGCATTATGATGATATATATACACACATATATGTGTATACACACACAAAATATATATATTTAAAAAATATATATATTAAAAAACTTGTGCTGCTGGGAGTCACTGATTTAGGCCACAGAAAGGCTCCCAAGGCCGAGGTCCAGCCCAACAGTTAGGAAAACGAAGCAGTGCAAAGAACAGAAATGTGACTACTTAGGGAAGCTGGAGCCTAGGGTTAGAAAAGAAGAGGCCGGAGCTACAGTAGGCTTTGACAGGGGAATGGCTTGCTGCTGTCCACTAACAGCTAGTAAGGGCTAACCGTTCTTCCAAACCCCGCCAACCAAACTATCCTCATACAGCCAAGCATCACAAGACCAGTTTTGCATAAGGAGCAGGAAAGGAAATGAAAGGTTTAAAGGACACTTATATGTGTGCTATGCTCCACAGGGATCACCATGCTAGACCACAGGCTTAGGATGCAGCTGGGTATCAGGTGGTACCAGCCACACCAGCCTCCGCTAATTTGCTTCCTCCCACTTGCTTGGATAATTTGGATTATCTACAGGACCTAGGCCAACACAGCCCACACTCTGGGTCACACTGCACAGCCCCAGCATGGGAGCTACATTCCAACTACTTCTGTGCTCAGGTAGCCCAAAAGCCACATGTTGCTCACCGATGCATTGATTTAATCAACTAAAATATGCTCTTGCAGAGATGAGATAAAGCCAGCCTTACAAAGCTGCTATTTGTTGTTTAAATTTAAAAGTAAAAACAAGAAAACCAAACCACTGCTTTTCAATGGGTAATTAGCATTAAAAACCATGTTTTCTTGTTATTTTAAGGCTGACTATCATATTTCAATGATGTAACCTTAGGCCAGTCAATCATGGCACAGCAGAAATTTGAGTGAGCTAACACTGCATACAACCTGCACTTAAAAACCCCAAATGATGATGAGCTATCCATTTGAAAATCCATTAGAACAAGCTGACTCACAGAAGCAGAGAAATGACTGTACCAACATATTTTCTCCCTCTATCTTTATAGCATATGTCAGACAGCTTTTCATAAAAAGCTGCTGGGTTGAACTCAGAGTTGATATTCTCTTTGCTACAGTCCACAAAGTTTAAGAGTCTGGCATATTTGCAAAGAAAATATTGCATAGATGTTCCCATACCTGATGCTTTAGGGGTCAGGTGGTCCCTCATCATGTCAAGTTGAAGCCAGAGGCAGCAGCAGCTGTTTGTCACTGATGCTACATTCTGATCAGCTCACAGGCTACGTACCACCCCACGAAAAGCCAAGCAAGCAACCTCCATGGAGCCTGTGCAGGCTCCTGAAGGCACTCTAAATGGTGGAAATACTCCCAGGAACAGAAGTATACCTATATTTAGAAACAGAAGCATGACAATATGGCATACTGCCCCATTTCAACCACAGCTACTTGAAAGGTTGCTTACAGCCCATCATCATCATCAAGAAGATAACCTGTAGCTCATGCCTTCAGCAATGAAGTTCTGAGTTAATTCATCTATCTAAACTAAGGACACATTCAGCCAGCAAACAGAAAAACCCACCGCTTATGTCAACATGACGTGGAGAGTGACTTCCAAAAGGGAGGCTCTCAACTGACCAAGGTCTTCAAATATTCAGTTCTAGGAACAAGCACACCCTACCTAGCCTACTCTGCCACAGCAGGTGCAAAAAACAAGTATCCAACACCTACACCTACAGACAGCACTTTGAATCACTGCCCACAGTCAGGCAGAGAAGCTGAAGTCAGTTTGCTCTAGCTTCTTACTCATCCCACCCACACTGATGGCATCAAGCTGCAATCTGAAGTCGGAGACCCATCCAAGTAGGCTTCTCAAAGAGGGGCCCTACATACAGCATTCAACAAGGGTTAAGCCTGGATTTGCCAAATGCAGGCATGTCCAGCGCAAGGTGGAGCTCACTGAAAATGCCTGCGAGCTCTCAGCTAGCCACACACAGAAACACTGCAAGCTGTAAATGCAGCCCATGATGTATACAACAGCAGAAGGACAAGAGGAAAGGGTCAGCTGACAGCCAACCCAGCCAAGGTGGACATGCACACTGCTGCATCTCAAAGGCACAACACTTTTCACAGGTTAAAGCAGAGCATTTGCATCCATCTGGATCAGATTCACTAGACTAATTTCAACTCACTTTTTTTAAAGAGGCTGAGGAGCCCAAGTAGGTGTATTTGTATTGACACTACCCAAAGCATGTCCCTCTGCTACCAGCTAACAGAAGCCTTGTGAACAGAGGGGAACAGTGATACCATGGCCTTCCTACCATTGCATCAAGGAGAAAAACAGGGTGGTTTTTTTAATCCTTTCAGATTTTTCATGCCAAAG
>WAAD01009210.1:193777-223140 GCA_013389945.1 Fregata magnificens
TAATAGCAATCTATATCATATAGAACACCAGCCACTAGTGATTTAAATTCTAACAGATTTTTAAAAAAGTTGCAAAAAATATAGAAAGAGCCCTAAAATATGCATTGGCTTCATGACAGTCTCAGTACTGAAGAGCATCACTATTACAGAGACACACTTGTGCTCCCATCTGACTCACCTGCGAGGTAAAGTGCCAGCTGAATCCTGGGGACATGCAGTAGAAACAATGACACTGCTGCAGAGGTTTAATCTATTTTAGTCAGAGTTCAAGTGTGCCATTTATTCGGCACAACCAAACAAATGTATTTGCCATTAAATATCTTATTACAACATCTGCTTATTAAGCACTGGGAGTATAGCAAGAAGCAGCTGAATATTAAAGGAAGAATAGATGAGCAGTTTCAGAATACAATACAGCTCTCAGTGACAAAGGGAAAACAGAAGTGATTTATTTATAGCAACCACTTAAAGACAGCACAGTGCAACTACTTGGGGGAAGGGGAAAATTAATCAGCCTTCATTCCAGAGGGCTCTTACTGAGCCTCTTATGAAAATTCTTCTAGCTAAACAGCATCCTGGCCAGCTATTATAGTGCTGATTGGAGTGTGGGGGGCAAGTATTAACTGTACAACACATGTACATCCGTAGTAAAACTGCAAGGGACAATTAAAAAAACGCCACTTTGCTTTCTAAATGGTGATATTTAGAAGCTATATTGACAGGATAACTACCTACCTGAATTTTACACCTACTAATAAAAAGTAGGATTCTTATAATCCAATCCAGAGGAAATATTTATTTTCCCTTCTCTTCAACCCTCTCTACTAGAAGGGAGAAACTTGAGTGGTGCAAGGGGCATAGGCTCAGCTCTACCTTTAAGTCCCTTTAAAGGAATTTCCACAGTGTACCTACTGTTTTGGATTTGTTTGGTTTTTTTAAAGAAAATATGATGTTATCAAGGATTAATTTTTAAGTCCCTAGAAAGATGGCATTCCCTTTAAGCAACACAATTATACAATGCATTCAATACAGACATCCAATGTATTAAAATTCACTAAGTGTAATTAAATACACTATCTTAGCTGAAAAAAATTCCCCTAGAAACAGAGGAGCAGAACACTCCCAAACGTGGTGTGCACTGTTTATTCAGACTCCAATTCTACTAATCCAAATGAGAGAGAAATACGATTAAAAAGTTGTCTATTTTGAGGAGTCATTTTCACCACAGGTAAAGTGATATTTTAAATGTGTTCCCAGAGAGCAACAGTGACATCCAGTGGAAGCATATTAGCTTCAAGGTAAGCTCCACAGGAAGGTCAGATAGAGTACACTATGCTAGGAGAGGTAACCTCATTTCTCCCTGCTACATACAAAATATCATTGACTGAACACAGCTCTCCAAGCACAAGCACATTTCCCTAGACTGGAAAAGTATCCCCTCTTCAAGGCAGCACTGAAATTTCTGGAGCAATCACATTCTTCAAGACTTGCATTACTCCACATCTACTGTCCAGACCAGCATAGGGTAACAACTAGAATTAGAATTCAAGTTTAACTAGTTTTGTGAAACAATTCATAGGACCATTCATCCCTGCTCACCTCTTATTTCAGGATTCAAGTTGTGATAACGGAAGGGGATTTGGGAGGGAGATGGAGAAAAAGAGAAGGGAGGTGAAAAAGAACATTACTTCCCTTTCATTTTTGTTTGCATTTTTGCTTCACACCAAAAGGTGAGCTGAGTTAGATAAGCAAGAGGCCAGAAATGATTCAGGCAGAACCCTTCTCCCTATTGGTGCTACTAAAAATACCAAGTTAAAACATTAAAACTTGGCACCTCTACAGTAATGGCCATGTTTTGCCATAGACCAATAAATACTAAGTCTGTGATAACCCCAAGAAGAAACAGAGTTAATAGGTACATCTCAAACCCTTTTAAATCCCAGGGCACTCTTGTGCCAAAGCCTAAGTGAACCCCTGGCAGAGGCAGGCAGATGGAGTAAGGTTTGTGTAATTTAAGTGAAGCAGAATCATATCATACAGCTCTGCTGACCAAGCTGCCAGGAAGGAAAGAAACAGAGGTAACAACTAATGGCCAGCTACAGTACTCAAACATGCATGAAACCAGCCTATCCACACATAGAAGACTGCACTTGGACTGGAATTTTCATTTGCTTACAGAAATACTAGGAGCCTATCTCTGCAAGTGATGCTGTTTGGCAATCTTCAACCAAGAGCAGGTCCTCACCCTGCTTCTGCCTGCCAGAAGGGAAAAAGGTGTTCCCCTCCTGTGTTTCAGTGACCTTGCCCTTCTGGTTCACTGTCTGTTGGTCTGTTTAACTTGCCTCTATACTCTGTAAGTGTCACTTTTAAACCAAGGCAGACATTAGTATCATGGTGTTCGAGGTAACTTCAGCTAACAAACATCTATGTGAACTGCTAAAAGCATCGGAGCTACATGCTATCCATGCTTTTCAGTTGGTTTATGCTGAGCACGACTATATATACCATGGTATCAACTGGTTGTGTGCCACCTGAGATCAGGCTCATGTTTTTTTGTGCTATGTGATCTTTGTTTTATACAAAAAGTTGAAGGAAAGTAGATCCCTGCACTGATTTCCAAGGAGGAGTGTATCTGGCACTGGAAGGAACAGAAATCACACTTCCTGATAAGCTCTGGCAAAGGGGATGGCCACAACCCCAAACCAGTAAGGAATGTACCTCTAATAAAGCTAGGGTTTCTGAATGACTAGTAATTAATGCAATACTACATTAATTCAGTCTTACTAAGGAAAGATGATAAAAATAATAGGAACTAATTTTCAATAGTCAGCTCCTCTCCAATTTGAGTTACCTTTTAAATAGCTAAAAAGCCCTCTACCAACATCAAAGAAGAATGGGAAAGTTTCCATGTATTACATTTCCAAAAGCACAAATGGCATTTCTGTGATGAGTGAAGATGAGAAACAGTGATGCCAGACATTGAAAGCCCAGTGAAAGAGTGCATGGACAGGTGAAACTTAATGACTACCAGCTGTTTAAAAAAGCACATCTGTATTTATTGAGAAGGAAAAGCTAAGGGTAGCCTTCAATATTTTAGATTTGTCTTCTCCTACTTTGCATAGGCATTTTACCTCCCTTAACCAATTCTCCCCTCCCATTGGTCCTAGTGTTTTCTTAGGAGATACGAATAGGTCTTCCACAACTTAGGATTGAATACTTAAGCTTTGTTGTACAGGTGCTGCTCAACTGGCTATCCTAACACTGCTCCTGGAGGATAACACCACCAAAAAATCTCAGGGGAGCAGTTCTGTGTGGAAACAAGCCACTACAGGAACAAAAAGTAAATATGAGAACCATTGGTAAAAAATTTCACCAAGAATTGAACTACTGTTCCCTGGCCCTGTTTAAGATCGCTCTTGGGAAAAGCTCCCAAGAAAAAGCAGACAAACCTTGAAACAAAGTTTTTATCATCAGCCTTGCGTTATCCAGCTCCATGTTCTTTTACACCAAAAGCAACAGTCTCCAAGGCAAGAAGCAAAAACACATACAGTGATCTCCTGAAGTGTAAACAACAGCTTCCAGCTCATTTTCTTCATCAGAATAATTCGCCTCTTTCTAATGAGGTATGTATATGCTATGAAACATACATATTATGTGCATGCCTATGTATGTTACTTATGTGTAAATAATGCATGTTATGTACATATACACATGTAAACATATGCAGACACACATATTGTAACATGCCCATTTGCTATTACTCTTGCTTGAAGTTTGGATTTTAGCAGAAAAGTTTGAGACCTTAGAAACTTTTAAAGCTTGAGCCATCTTCATTCATCTCAAAGCTGACACAGAATAGCAGCTTGGAAAAGAAACCATAAAGCTTGCCTCCGTCTCTTCTCTCTGAATTATGACTCAAGCATTAAAACAAGCCACATACAGCGGCAACCTAAGTGGGTGAATTTACATTAATTAGCCTGAGATACTGAACTTAAAAGGCAATTTTTATTCTGACCAATAATGACTTGTCAGGGCTTGCCTTATTGTTCCAGAGCCTTAAAGAACAAATCTATTTGCTGTAAGATGACAGAAATTAAAAGCTGATCCTCTTATTTCTGCAAAAAAATCTTGTCAAACAAGAACACAAGGGAAAACGGCTGTAGTAGCATGGCTGCTCCCATCCACTAACAGGCAGAGCTGTTGCAAGTTGTTGCAGTCATTCAGAGGCTCTTGGAAAGTCAAGCTGAGGGTGCCTATACTCTGCCTTTTCCTCTCTCTCAAGCCCCTCATCAAGATATGAGAACTCTGATAAACAGCCTGCAACAATGTGTAAAAAAGTGTTAACGCACAAAATCAGAGAAGACATAAGCTTTCATTTGTTTGTCATGTGCACCCTTTTCTCCTTACATTGACCAGATCAAGAGAAAAGCAAACCCAAAAGTTTCAGGGGAAAGAGCAACAACATAGGGGCAAAACCCATCAGCTTGTGAAAAATTCAGTTTCACACAGCAACAACACAGCTGAAATGGAGTATTAGAGGACTAGCCATTAACAGAGGCTTCCTGGAATATCTTCCAGAAAGAAGCTCTGCTGTTAGCTGTTTGTGAGGTAGGCACTCATTTAGTCAAGTGAGAGAAAACCATTTATTTTGCTCTGATGCAGCCTCACAGTCAAATTAAGATGCAGAAAATCAGTGAGATCTCCAGTGAGGCTCTGCAAAGAGCCCAGTCAACCGATATAGCTATGCAGTTCTGCTCAGATAAACTCGGGCTTTCTGATATGAAGAAACCTAGTACTGTTGCTAGACTTCATTCTCCAGTGAAGTAGAGCTAGACTCTAGAGCTCAGCTGGATGCAGACTTTTCAACAATGAAACCAAAGGGTTACTCCCTCGGGGCTACCCACAAAACGGATGATGCAACACTGATGTCTTCCTGCTTGATGATCTGGGCTGGAACCAGGTTATCTGTACCAGGGTGAAGGAGTTCAGGTAGGCCTGTAAACATACAACATAAGACCAAGTTTCTATCTCTTTTGTTAATAAGAACGTGCGTTTATAAATGAATGGGCAGTGTGCTCTTTCTGGCCCACGTTAGCCACAGTTCCTACTAACCATACTACCACAATGGGAAGAATTATTATTTTCCCAGTCTGAGGATGCTGAACCAGGCAGGAAGAGATCAAGCAAACATTCTCAACCAGCCAGGCTTTCTCACCATGACAGCTCCTTTAGTCACCTAAGTGTCTGGTACCTCTTGGGGCTTAGAGTTCATCCCACTAAATCTCTGGTTTCCAGCAAGATGAGTGGAAGACACCGCGGGATCACGCTTCCTGCAGAGAAAGAACTACTAGCTGCTCTTGCTAAAAGGAGAACATGAGCAATGAAAGAAAATTACATCCTTCTGGTTCTCACAAGGTTTACAAGCACAGCCTCTTCAGGCACAGGCCAATGTAGAGGCCCAGCTTTGTCCACACCACAAAGGAGGGAGAGGAAAGAAGCCTCTTCCTCTGTTCCTGTTGAACCTCTGTCTCCTTGCAGAAAAAAAAAAATACAAGGTCACATATTGCAATAGGCTTACATGAGCAGGCTTCCTTCAATGACAGAAGAGCGAAGATTAGGCAGCTATGAGTAACCATCTGCAACTGCACTGCTTGTTAAGGATGTGGGGAAGAACTCCTGAGCACCCTGTGATCAGTCGTAGTAAGACTCCTGCCCATCCCTCTAAAGCTTCTGCTCAGAGAGCCAAGCAGGGTAGAGAACAGTAGAAACATCTTGAGCACTCATCACACTGTTTTTCTTTTAAGCAAATAATCTACCTTCCTATTCCAAGAGGAAGACAATCATGTACCAGACTAAAGCTTCCTGGAGTGGGAACACATCCTCAGAAAAACAAGAGGGCAAGCAGATCAGGAAAAATAATCATTTTTCAGACCACATTTATCCTGAAGGTTGAAGATTGGATCCCCTGCTGTTGAATACAGGATTCCTTCCTTACAACTCTTAAAAATAAATAAATAGAAGGGGGTGGAGGAGGCGCAAACGACAACACACATTCACATCCAATTGTGAATTGTTGCAGCTCTGTGCAATGAAATTGCTTCCCGGGAGGGGATTTCACAGCAAGAAAAACAAGAAAAAAATGTACAAAAGTATTCATAAGTATTAATGGATGCCAAAATTAGAGACAGTTACCAATCTGGAAGCCAAAAGGTCAAAAAAAGAAAAGGCACATCTGGCCTATGAGTAACTCAGGAGGAATTTATTTACACAAGGAACAAGTGGCTGACAGAATGAACTGCTGCAGTCAGCACGGAGATCACGGGCTGAGCACAGGAGGCACCCAAGGTCACCGAACACAAAACAGAACCAGCAAAGCAGAGAGGTGGAGTCAGCTTTGGACATTCAGTTATAGGTCTCAGACAACTTTATGATCAGATCACGTTTTTTGTAATTAGTCTCCAATCCTATTCAACAGAACTATTTTGGAAAAATTGCAATTGAAGAAATAAACATAGTCCAATACCTGAAGAAAATTTTAAACCCAGCAGTGTAGAAACAGGCCTAAATGCCTGTCTCAACCAAAAGACGCATTTGAAGAGTCACAGGCTACTTACTTGTTTAAAAGTCCTTTCCACTGAGGCGCTGCTCTTCCCAGGCTTCGCTTTGTGAAGTCTGCTATGCCATTAGCTTTCAAATTTGGTAGCTCCACAATTGAGTACCATTTAACTTCAAAGGAGCTAAAGATATTTAAAACATTTGTGCTCTGGAATTCCAAAAGAGCAGAAAGACTTCTTGGCAAGAAAGTGACAGAGGACAACTCTGCACCTCTACCCATGTCTCCCAAATTGCCCTACCAAGGGATTACCTGCTTTTGAGTCTGCACATCCACTCACATGAGCAGGTCTCTCAGTCCTACCAGGAGCTCAAAACTGAGCTGCATGTATATAAGTTATATGGTTGCAGAATTCACAGCTAAAGCGACAAGAGAAACACTTCCCCATCACCTGTAAGCTTATGTTCTGCTGTACCTACTACCTCTCTCACCAGGATACCCTTAGTTTGAGATAAACAGATTACACACAACCCTTGCAGACTGTACATTTCACTGCCTTTTGGACATCTGAAGCTCCCACTCTCCCTGTTCAAGATAGCTTTGCCTCTGGAGGTACTGCAACACAAACACGTTTTAAAGTATTTTTCTTTAGAAAGCCATATGTAAAGGCTTAGACTAAAGTTTCCTCATCAGCCTCCTCCTTTGCAAAGTAGTATTTTGCACAGAGTTACAACGTGCCTAAAGATTTATATTTAAACTTGAGTAAAGAATCTCTGTATCAATGAATATTTCCTGTTTTCCATAATATTGTGTGAAAACCTGTAGTGTAAGCTAAGTTGGTAAACAATGTTTTTATTCATAATTTTCAGTGTACAAGTTTATCTAAACACCCAAGCACTTTCTACTTGTCCATGTGACATCAACTGTTCAGCATTTGCTCATAACACTTGACCATACATAGTCTTCTTGGAACTAGTGAACAATAGCAGCAAATCTTTCACATAATGAAACAAGTGTTCTTATATACTCACATCAGCTGTAGCCACATGTATGATGCTTTCCTTGTATTTGGGAAAAAAACACCACCAAACCCTCAAAATAAAACACATTATCTGCCCTCTCTGGAAAGAACAAGTTGTATGATGAATGTTTTCACAACATATCAGATCCATGAACATGTCCTTTGATCTGATCCTACACAAATCTTCATACAGATAGACCCTTATGCTTACAGTTACTGACCCCAGGACAAGCCTAAGAGCCCATATTTATGAAGACTTCCTTTCTTCCCATCAGCTTCACACAGCATGCATCACAAGTGCTTGCCCTTAACTTTGGTTTTCAAGGCAATTATGCAACACTTAATAGCAACAATCATTAGCATTTAAGAGTAAGCATTTATTTCAGAGCTACTGTAATTCTGATCTAACATTTAGTCTCACATCTATGCTAACAGATATTTATAATTCACTTCTGACAGCTTTACTGTTTTCTTTATCACGCTTTCGTGTCTATACTTTTACACCGTAGTCATGACTGCAATTCCTGCTCATCATGAGCTTCTCTTTCATTTGCATTAGTCCTTGCACAGAGCAGTTTTACTTTCAAAGCAAGCTACATCTCCCAAGCCTCATATATTTACAGAAAACACAAGCAGGTGGGCAGAGCAACTTTGAAGTTCATGCCTATTGTTACAAACAAGCCCAATACCCTGATTCATAATGAACTTTAACCAGTGGCCTGAGAAACTAGCATCTTCTAAAGGCTCCAGTCTCCCTCCGCCTATGGAAGTGAAAATTGGTGTAGAGCAAGTTTGTTTTCAAGCTTACCAACCCTGATAGTGTTTCATGCCTCTTATCCCACAGGTTATTTAGGATTCTTTTTTCTTCCTATTTATCTTGATGACAAACTAGTTTTGATGTCTGTGTTCAGTTATTCTTTCTTACACTTGCATGTTACTCTGACTCTCCCCATAAGAAACCAGATACTAAACCGAGTGTTTTTACACAACCACTGTTTTGATTAGTATTTATGCTCTCACAACACTTAAGAAAAAAAATTATACAGCTACACATGAGAGCATAAGCTCTCCTTGGAAAAATATTCTGACTTAAGGGTGGAAACAGATTCAAGATGTGTCAAGAATAGCATTCATGTGTTCTAGGGGTACCAAAACTAAACAACAACTTATATGCCTGTTTTAAATGTACTTACATCCCAAAATGTCTGCAAAATCTCACTATTATTCAAGAAGCAGAATCCTGGCACACTAACACAGGAGTAGAGAAAGATGAAGCAGCTTCACTTTTCATTGAAGGTAAAGGTGACCTCATGAAATCAAGAGCCACAGGTGGCAGCTTCAAGTTTGATTTTGATGGGAAAAAAATAACTGATCTCAACTACACAAAACCCACCAAAATAAGTACTTCATTATTAAAAAAAAAAATCAAACATTTTGCTCAACACAAGGAAGAACTGAATATATAGTGAAATTTAAGTCTTGCAGTAAGTTGTAGCAGTGACAGTAGTCTTAAAGAGCCCGGCATAATACATTTCTAAAAGATAAAAGTTGTGAAATTTACTTAAAAAAAAAAAAAAGAGTAGACTGCCATGAATGGACAAGTTATTATGGAGCCAAGAGTTCCATGCTCAGGTTATACTTATTCCTTAAAATAACAAACCAAGCCATTTTCAGATATATCAGCTTGTTTTTAAACAGCAAAAAACATTTCATATAAATTCTAAATTTAAACTTAACCTATGGTATTCAAAACAGGCTCTCAGCCTACATTGTTTATTCTTCCCCTTCTAACTTTAGCAATTATAACTGCCTTTTAATATTAAGCATTGCATTCCTAATAACCTAATACACACAGATATTGAGTACTAGTCATATTTTTGCATTTGCATTCTCATGAACTGTAGTGAGCTCTTCGTAGAGTCCAGGTATAGGCTCTAGCATGCTACATGACTGTTCTTGCAACAGGCAGCCACAATACAGCTGATACACCCCCCAAAAATTTAAACTATGTTAGCTTTGGCAGCACCAATCAGACTGTGTGACATGAGACAAACTGAAACTCCATTCCTTTATAGCAGGACAGAGCTGCATCACACTAGGGCAAAACAATGTTCTTAACTGCAGAAGAGAGATTATACTGCTGAACTTCATCAACAGACTTAGTTACCCAAGACATTGGTCTTAATTGTGCCAGCTAGCACCCAAGTTCTCCATTGCAACCACCTTCACCCCTGCTTTTTAACCTGGGATAATTTTACTGCTGAAGGCATTCAAAGATTTAATTTACAAGTCTCTATTCATGCTCATAGCTAATCTAGTAGGTCTAGTGGAAGCATCATTTGTGCTATTCAGACCAAAAGATAACATCACATTTGCCCAAGGAATAAATAGGAAGGAAGAACCCTACTGACTATCACTCAGTCTGATCTTCCGTAAGTTGCACATAACACAGTAACTTCCCAACACTTTTTATACTCAGGTAGTACTGCTGGGATCAGCAGCTTCCATGTTGCATGCCCCAGCCAAAGGCTGCATTTGGGTGGCAGTTCAAAATACTCACTCCTTTGAAGTAATTTAGGTCCCCAAACCAAAGTATGTCTCTTCCACATGACTCAGCATGGATTCACTTTGCCCTCTGTAAAAACACAGCACTTGGTCCAAACCAATTATTACACCTCAAATAATTTGCAGTGCCCTGTTTCCCACAGGCTCAGAGCATGAGCAGAGCAATCCCTTGTCAACCAACACCACATGACATGGATTTGGCTGTCAGCCGTATACAAACAGTTGATCCCAGCAGCATCTATTAGAGGTTTTGCCAGGTAAACCCGCTTCCACAGTGGAATAGTTTTGTTGGAGGGACAGATCTTCAGGGTGGTTAGTCATTGTTCAAGGGTTTTGTTCAGCAGCTACCTTCAATGCACATCCTAAGAGGTTCTATAATGAAGAACTATGTTTTAGAAGAGCTCAGGCATTTCCTTCCTTTCCTTAAATTACTACTGGATAATATGCTCTGGTGTGGTGGTTTGACCCTGGCTGGATGCCAGGTGCCACCAAGCCGCTCTATCACTCCCCTCCTTAGCAGGACAGGGGAGAAAATGAGGTGGAAAGAAACCTCGTGGGTGAAGACAAAGGCAGTTTAATACAACAAAGACCACGTGCGGAAACAAAAGGAAAAGGACGACAAAGACCCCACTCCCCACCTCTCACCAGCAGCGACGCCCAGCCCCCGCCTGGGAAGCAGGGCCCCAGCACGTGCCGTGCGGCGGCTGCTCCCGAGGACAAAAACAAACGTCCCAGACAACGAATGCCCCCCACCTCCTCCTTCCTCCCAGCTTTTATCCCTGAGCAGACGTCACATGTTACGGAATAGCCCCGGCCAGCCCGGGCCGGCTGTCCTGGCCGCCCCCTCCCAGGATTCCGCCCACCCCCAGCCCACAGCGCGGGTGGGGGGGAACGTTGGGGGTAGGGAGAAAGGAGAGAGAGAGGGGGGCAGCCCCGGGGCTGGGCAGGCACCGCCCGGCCACAGCCAAACACTGGTGCCGCCTCCAGCCACCGACAGAGGGCACCGCAGGCTGCCAGGGGGAAATCCAGCTCCCCCTCAGCCAGACCCAGTACATCTGGTAATAACAGCAGTACAGATGGGGTAAGCTTACCATAATCTCCCATTAGCAGACACCTTGCCTACACTATTTAAGCCATTCCTTGGAATGTTACAAACTGAAAACCGTATTTCTTCCCATAAAGCCTTTCTTTCTCTCTGCTGTATTTCAGCCCAGAATTATACCGCACAATATCTTAAATTAAAGCAGATAGTTCAAAGTTAGTCCAGTTCAATAGGCGAATAAACAAAGAGGTCATTGGACTGCTAGTTTCATAGCCAGCATAACTTTAGAGTTAGCACACAGGAGAGGAGGAAGAGGAAGAAGTCAGTTTTAGCCAAAACCAGCCGAGGATCAATAAACACTTTCATCTCCTCCTTCCTTCTGTGATTGCTTCCTACCATCCTTTCCCACTCACGTAGCACTAACATCCTCTGGTTGTGTTTGCTGTCTTTACAGAGCACTCCACATGGTAAGGTATCAGATTTAGAGCTGCAGCAAGTTAGACTCTGATCTTGTCCATCACAAAATCCTATAGCTATTCCAACACCTCCAACAATGGACTGAAGTCATATTAAATAAAAACGCTACTATGTTTAAGAGAGAACAGAAGTTTAGTAGCCCAGTAAAGAAGATGGAAGTTGATAAGATTAAAGACATTGCCACAGAGCAACAGATGTTGGCTAGAAGCTTACCTTTCAACTGAGGCAATGCCACATATGCATAAAGCCCCTGGTTCACAAACTGCTTTTTAGCTTACAGCTCATGTTGAACAAGATGTACCAGAAAACAGCCACAGTAATCACATATTTCAGAATCCCATAGGTATACTCAAATGTATCAAAAATATCCAAAGATTGACAAGACAAAATACAGAAGTTTAAGTGAAGCATCACCATATGCAAAACTTATAACTCATGTGGGCAGTAACTTTGAAGGGTTACTCTAGCAATAGCCAAGACACCCAACATCAGTACTACACTTAGATCAGTGCAGCATACTGAATTACTCAGTTGCTGGATTCATCCACTACATACAGTCAGAACTCAGATGTCTCTTAACACACGGTTCAGGCAACGGATATGAACTGATATCTCCAACTATTTAGGAAAGAAGCTCCAGTATAAAACACTATTTGTCTATGCACAGAGATTTCTTTCGTCTTTGCCGACTGGCACTGAAAAGATACCATGAACAATATCGATTTTCAGGATTGATGCCAGCCTAAAGGATTCGTATCAGCTAGCAAAACTGACTTCAGCTGTAACTCACATCTGTGCTTTTTTGTGGACTATCATCCAAGCCTACCACACATTCTTAAACATGGGCTGTTAATAAAAAATGCATATATACATGCACTAAATTTATTTCCCTTTTAAAATCATTATATATCATTTTCCTATAAAGTAAGTACAGTTAAACAAAACAAACAATATGAGATTGGTTAAAACCAGACATCCTGCAGCTCAAATAAATACTAAGGAAAGATGGCTCTCTAGTTCAACTGCCTTAAAGAGCCACATGCTTTCAAGTTGCAGAAAGTGTACTGAGAAGGAACTCTTGTGATTTCTGTATGCTGACCTACCAGAGTGTGATGGGTCCCATCCACACTAGTGCCAGACTTCTGTGTTTTCAGTGCATCACCATAATCTGCTGCATCAAAGTTAGTCTTCCACACCATCACCTGCAGAAGAAAGTAATCTCTATTCAAATTTTCCATCTACATTTGCTTAAAGGTCAATTTTGTCAACACAGAGAAGAGTCAGCAGATGCACACCAAAGCTTACCTAAGAAAGCTTTGCCATTGATTAAATTAAGGATGTTATTTGTAAATATGCTACTGAATACAGACATAGCATAACTGTGTTCTCAATGGGTAAGTGACCTCTTCCAACATTCTTTGGGTCAGGAACATCATGAAGCTAGAGCTACATAGAGAACTTCAAAGTAACATGCAGAATACACCAGTAAAACCACAAATCTTAGAATACCATGCTCAGCATTACAGCACTTATCAGCCACGCCCCAAACAACTAGTCACTGGTTTATCACGAGATTAATTCACAGGAAAGGAGAGTTAGTACTTTGAGACTAACATTAGAGACGAGCTGTTTGTCAGCTAAACACTAAAATTAAATCCCACTTACAGGCGTCTTCTCTGCATAACACTATTTCAGAAGAGAAGAGAGGCCTCTAGCACATAAACGACTTCAATATATCAAGAGCAAATCTATGGAGTAAAATCCTTAGCAGTGGCTCTAAAAGTCTAAAAAAGTCTAAGAGCAACCAATCAACTATTTCAGAAGTCTGAAAGACACCTGTGAAACCAGGCAGCTCATCTTGGTTATCAGAAACACCAGTGTTTATTCTTCACTTAGAAGTTTTCATCCCTGCTTTGTGTGAAATAAAAGCTTTTTTCTTTTGTAGTTGCATAGTTAACCAACAAGACCATTTCATTGTGTAATGGGAAAAAGTGATGCTCTTTTATCATATAGATTGTCTCTTCACAGCTAGCAAAGGTGCTATTACAACAAAGATGGGCATTGCCACCTAGTCTAACCTGGTGATTAAGAACAATGCAACACAGCCCAGTGAAGATCGATGACAGAAAAATGGATACTTACTCAGACCACTACTTTGGGTTGAAGTCTGTCCATATCTTCAGCAGGGCAACTCACACTAGCTATGTTAAAACCAGCATATGTTTACAACACAGGGTGCAAATGGCACCACCTGATTCCAGTGGGCTCATACAACAGGCCTGTCTGCAGTTCAGTAATTTTTTTTTTTTTTTTTTTAAAGACAGGCTACATGTCTAAATTACACACCACCACCCCCCCAAAAAATTTCTTCTTGACCCGTAGAGGTGTTCTTGATTATTATTTCTCATATTTCTCTTGGATTCAGAAAGCTAATATTCAGCAAGGTCCATTCCGCTGAAAAAGCTTCTTGTATATACACAACTGGCAATTTAAGACTAAAGTTGTTTTTAATACATACATATATTGTACATTAAAAGTTCTTTCTTGATGCACGAAGGGAAGCACAGCCTGCATTTTCAGATACAAACCTAAGAGGAGAGAGGTAGTTCCTTCATGGGAGCTAAGAAAAGGAAAGCCAACAGCCACCCTTCCCAATACATGCGTTGGCAGAAACACACAGCCTTGAGCTACAATGGAAAGGGCTGCCAAAGTAGTCAGATATGACCCCATGCTATAAATGTACCTTTACAAAGCACCTTTCTGGGGAGGCATTGCCATTCAGTGTTTCAGTTTAACAATACCAGGTGATATTTTGCAATGAGCATTACTTTGTTTAAAGAAATCCCCACCATAGGAAAGACAAAGAGGGAGCTGATAAAACAAAAGCCTTTTTAAGGAATCTACTTTACACAGAGAAATGTTAGCTTAAGAGGATGTATTAGCCTAAAGTGAAATAAATAAAAAGTCAGCTTCTTAACTATGCCTAGAAATTGAAGACAAATAAGATTTCTGAAGTTTTCTACTGAAAATAAGTAACAATTAATTGCTATGTAACTGCAACTTCCAGCTACATCAGGGCTTTTAAGGAAGAGAGAAACAACAGCAGAAAGGTATATTCATTTCTTGTGTTAGATAAAGCATTTCAAAAGCAAACTTTAATATAGTGAAATTTTAAGACAAAAAACTACATGCACCTGTTCAAAACAGTCTGTTTAAAGGCTTAAATAAAAAGTGGTCTTAAAGAGACAGGATGACAAGCTATGCCACCTATCTCGGCAAGTCTATAATATAGAGTTAAAACGCAGCAGCTCAGGAAACTGTCGTGAGCTACAACCCTAGGACTGGTTTCCTCCTTGATAGCATACAACTGAAAACATACATTACATAGGGAACCCAAGCAAGTCATTTCAGCATGGTCCAGATATACTGGGTATGTTTTTGCTTTCCCCCACTGACAACAGAAATCAAAACCCAGCAACTCTTAAAGAAATGTGAATCTGGATTATAACTCAGAACCAGAAGTAAAAAGGAGAGATCTCCCCTGCTGCCCCAACTGCTTCAGCAGTATGAGACACCCAGGCTCTTAATCCTAGCGTACATATCAAGGTCAGCAGAGAAAAGTCCAACTCTGACCCAAAAAGCTGTGCAACCGCAGCATTAGCACAGCTTTGCACCACGCTCCCATTAATAAAAGAGACCTGCAGCCTATATTCGTGTCCAATCAGATTCAAAACCATCTGGTCTCAGTCACTGAAGATGGCTTAGCTACAGTGTGTCAAGTAAGACTGAGAGGACAGATCCGTGGGAGGAGGAGAGCGTTGAGGAATATGAAATACAGAGCGTTGTAGACCAGTGGGGCCTGGAAGAGTATTCAAGGGAAGCATCCCTGCCTGCTTGCCTTGCCCTTAGGCTTGTGTCTCAGAACTAGCCAGTGGCAGATCAGGAGATGATCCATCAGCATAGCCCGCAACNGAAAGGCCCATAACAAGGGCTGTATATAGAGTAATATTTCCTCTGTTGTACATATCTGTTCCCAGATAATCCAGCTGAAGAGCTTCCTCGCTAAGAAAAGTCTATGTTTAATATATCTCACTATTTTTTAATATTTGTTTTCTCTTTGAAACCAGTAATATGCCTAGAAAACAGTAACAAGGCACAAAACTATCAAATTAAACCAGCCACATACCTGTTCATCAGAACCTCCAGAGGCAAATAAGTCTCCAGCCCTTGAAAAAGCTACACAGGTGGCTGGCCCCTGCAAATAGATTTAAAAGATAGGTTTAAAAAAAAAAGTGAAAGAAAACAAAGTGTTATAAACCTTCATCTATTACAGCTTTTCACGGTATTTCTCATTTGACATCAGCAATCTAAAGGCAAAATTTAAAAAGCTCCTATCTGTCAGGTAAGTGGGCCACAATTAATATAGTAAGTGTGTGCCAGTGAGCTTAGCATTTCCCACATTTTTGCCCCCAGTTTAAGACAACCACTTTTCAATATCCATGGCATTAAGACAGATAGGAACAAACCAAGTTTTACAGCTTCAAGCTTTTCCTTCTTCCCTCTCAAGCATTCTCACTTCCCTTTAGAATTAGAAATACCTAAAACTCCTGTTCGTCTATTAAAAGCAGTGACACTTGCATTTTGTTAAATGCAGCCTTCAGTTAGCCACCTGATGGAAAGGTTTGAAGTGGAAAAGGAGGTTTAAACACAGATACACACAGAGCAGCAAAGGGCATATTGAGAAAGATGTTAGAAGTAAAATACCCTCACACCTGACAATTCTAGGCATTCACAAATCATAAGCCACATCCCATAAAAACGTAAGTTTTTTTAAAACAAATTTGAGGAGTGATGAATCCACCTTTCAGGTTCCAACTGTCAAGCCTTCAGAATTTACATTTACCAAGCTCCTCCTCACACCATGAAAACTAGAGCCATGAAAGGAAAATGCACTCAGCCAAGATTTTCACATAATTATGGAAGTCCAGGGGTCAGAACTTCAAATATTACCCAGAATCTTCAAGACACCGACACCACAAGACAACATATTTCATGGACCACTGTGCGCACCAGATTCACCATGGAAAACGGTATCTTCTCTCCACATGCTTTCCCAACAGCCTGTCTTTGAAAATACAGAGCTGTCACTAAGGGACAGCATAAAACAATGACTGGTGATGAAAATAGCCAACAGGTAGGGCTACAGGCAACAAGTGAAAGAATCAGTTCTACCATGAAGGAAAAGGTTTGGGGTTTTTTTTTTTTTTTGTTTTGGTTTTTTTTTTTTTAATATACAGTCATCACATGCTCTCCTATACATTTCTAGGATATTCCATGCAAACTGCTTACTGCAAAAGACCCAAGGCTTAAAGCTCTTGCCCACTCCACAACATAGCTGGTCAGGCATGTTTTCAAGTTATCAACCAAAGCAATCAATTTACATTAATTAATTTGGCCAAGGTTAGAAGCATTTTAATTCAAGGAATCTGTACAAGCAGAACAACTGAATGCACAAGATTCAGTATGCAGAGCAGAATCCAATTACTCATTTTATTTCAGACTTGACAGTCAAGAACTCCACAAAGTACAAGACCACTGTTTCCAGAACAGGAGGAGGAAAAAGTAAAGCCTACCTGAAGAGCACTGGAAAGAAGATCAGGTCACTGAATGGCAGAACGAGCAGCATCAGCAGAATATACTGTATTTGTATATTAGCTTCTACTTAGATAGTACTGCAGAATACAGCAGAGTTTTACAGGAGATGGTTATTCTCTTTGGATACCAACTAGCAGGCAAAATCACAGGGGCGACATCCAAAGCCATCAAAACCAAAACCAAATCACTGCTTCATATCCCCTTACGTGTAGGGCATGTGGCCAAGAAATGACAGAGGCTTCAAACCAAACAAGGACTTGCAGTAGCACAGGAGAATGCAAGCAGCAGGCAGGCACTCCTTACACCACCATCGTTTGCCATGTTTAAGCTACAGGCTAATGATCTATGCAGGTTTGTGTTAGTTTTCAGGTTTTTAAACTGAAGAATGGAAGGCTGGATTAAAACTGCTTTTCTTAGTAGTTTCACAGAAGACATGCCGGAGTTAATGCGTTCAGGATCATCTTTGTACAGCACAAGCACTTGCATTTTGAAGAAGCCTTGCTCTTAGAGCAACAGTCAGTTCTGAGAAACTTTAAATGGTGCTGACTGCTGCAGCACTGCTTGAGTAAAAGCATGCATTTCACACCACATCTATTTTAGCATGTTTTCAGCCTTTCAGAAAGCATGCAGGAGGATGCACATGCAAAGGATGAGGCATCCGAGATACACTTAAACAGAGCTGGGAAATCATTACGTGTGTTCAAGTACAGGCACAACAGACAAACTGTGCTGCTTAGAATAAACAGCCGAGGACGCAGCTAGTGAAGTTTTATGTCAGCTACTGAACATGTTACTTTGCAGACTGTCCTAAGCCTGAGCTTTTTCCCAAGCTGAAATGCGCAGAGGCAGGACAGGCACTTCCAGAGGCTGCCTACAGCCAAGTTTGCTGGGAAAGCAAGCTGAACTTGTGACAGGCTGAAACAAAACACACACTCACAAACAGCCAGCCAGAAAAGTCACAACACAACCACCAGAAAACCCTGCCAAATGCACACACACCTCCTGACAGAAGTAGAGTTATCCTCTTTCAAGTAAGATCCTATATCTCAGAAGGCAAGTAAGAAGCTTCTCCTCACCCTGTATCAAGTTGCAAGGATGGACTATTCCATTAAGAGTTCACATCTTCCCAATGGGCATTGCATAGAAATCTCACATCTAGTTTGTTTCTGGTTTCCCTTCTTTCTCTCCTACCTCTGTAGGAGTGCACTCATCATTATAAATCCTGAAGGTAGACAAATACCCAAAGATTGCATTTGGGATAAACACCCAACTCTCTGCAATCTGTGTCCCATAGTCCTGTGTGCTTTCAAATATGCTGGCACAAGGCTATGCTGGCAAAACTAGTCTTGACATGGTCACTCCCAGTGTGAAGAGTTTTAGCTTCCTTAAAACCCATTAAGGTATTTCCATATTATCATTTCACCTGCAGTGATTTCAAAAGGTTTTGAGGCCTTCTAATAGCAGCATCTCACTCAAGAGATCTTGCCAGAATTGATCTAGTAGCAGCAATTTCAAAATGCATGCACAGTCATTAGCGTGACTAAGCTTGTTCAACTAACATAGCACTGAATAGTGCAGATATTTCAAATCAAAGACATCGCCATCAGTCAGCTAGGACAAAGTGTGCCTCTGCTTTCTAGTCCCACCCACCTTCCCCAGCAGTTCAGTTCTCTGACCACACTGTCAGGAAAGGAGATTCTCTAAAAAAATGCAAAAGCAAAGACAAATAAGCAATAAGGAAGGGCAGAAACAAGTACATAGCCAGAAAACTGCAGAGTGGTGAACACTGCTCAAAGATAACAGAGCTGAGGATACAGAAGCTGCACTCTGACTGTAAAAAAAAAAACTAGTGAGGTTGGGAGGCTGAAAAAAAAAAAAAACGTTCAAGACATTGCTTAAAGCAAAATGTTCCGCAACAAACACAAGTGAGGAATACTGGAGAGGAGCAGTGTTTCACAAAATTATTTCTATCTAAGTATTTCAGTGTATTTAGACAAAATTTATCACAATACAAATCACATCAAAACAGGCAATGAACTGACTCCAAAGTCATGGCATTCTGAAGAGAAAAAAGTTCAACAGAACATATTCCTCCCAAAATAGAAACTGATATCAAAGACTGAATGTGCCTTTATAAATTGAAAGAAGGGGAACAAACAAGTCTGTAGACACAACATCCTCTACAGATTTGTTGACATAAATTAAGTGAAAAGTATTTTTGCTACATACACTTACAGCTCTTTTCCCGGATCTAACAGGTTTGCTATAGCAACATACAAATAATAGTTTGCCAAATACTCTCCCAATTTAATATAAACACCCAAAACAAAAATAAAAAGCTACACATGACAGTGATTAGACACAGCCTAACTCCCATTTGTTCCAGGTAAGCATAGCCAAGATCCAACAGGTTTCTGATGCAGTCTTGGACAACAGGTACATGGTTGGAGACTGAAGAATTCAAATCTTCCTTCAGATTTGTTTTTTTCCCCTTTAAACTTACTGGTTGCATCAAAAGTGGCAGAAAGCATCAGTTGCATATTCTTGTATACAAGTTGTACAGAGAATTTTAAGCTTATTTCCCATGCAATTAGAACATGTGATGCAGCAACCTTCTAAATGACCACTTTATTCCTCTTTCTGTAGCAAGATACAAATGCCCTTCTGTTAGTATTTCCTGAGGGTTCAGAAGGTCCAGTTCTGCATCCTCAGTGTGCTAGGTGCTGCACACAAGCTGCTAGCACCAGTCCCCAAATTCCTACACCTTCTCACCTTAGATTAAACAGCAAACAGCAGAAAGAAGGGATTGAACAACGAGATACACCAAGTCAGCAGTAAGGAACATTTCTATTTAATCCTCAGCAGGCCAACAACATGAGGACTGTTGAGCTTTTATGCATGTCAAAGTTTGAAATTATAATAATAGTTTTGGTGATACTGGGAGAGAGCTGCAGAAAGTTTGAGGGGAGGTACAGAAGAGAGCAAAAAGTCATCCACTGGAAATGTGGAGTGGGAAGAACATTGCCACTAATCAATATTCAACCCATCTCCTCTAGTGAAAGAGAAGTACCAGGCAGGGTGGAGATAAGCCTCAGGGAGCCTTGAAAAGGACAAATTGCTCACACACCGGATGCAGCAAAGAAACTGGAAACAAAAGAGAAAGCCATACAGAAGGAATGATAACAGGATCAAACCTAGTCCTCTGCAGCAGCGTTCCTAATGAACAAGATAGCCATGCCATGGTAGCTGAAACACCAGGTGACATCTCACTTCTAGCTGCATATGTAGGTAAGAAGGATGAAGCACAGCACTTTACACAATCTAATTTATGTGTAGACTACCCCCCAGAGATAGAGATTATACCTTAGAATCATAGAATCATTAAGGTTGGAAAAGACCTCTAAGATCATCAAGTCCAACCATCAACTAACACCACCATGACTCCTAAACTAGGCCCTGGAGTGCCACGTCTATACCTTTTTGGAACGCCTCCAGGGTTGACGACTCCACCACCTCTCTGGGCAGCCTGTTCCAATGCCTAACCACTCTTTCGGTAAAGAAATTCTTCCTGATGTCCAATCTAAACCTCCCCTGATGCAACTTGAGGTCATTCCCTCTCATCCTATCGCTAATTTCTTGGGAGAAGAGTCCAACACCTGCTTCCCTACAACCTCCCTTCAGGTAGTTGTAGAGAGCGATAAGGTCTCCCCTCAGCCTCCTCTCCTCCAGACTAAACAATCCCAGTTCCCTCAGCTGCTCCTCATAAGACTTGTTCTCTAGACCCTTCACCAGCCTCGTTGCCCTTCTCTGGACAGGCTCCAGCACCTCAGTGTCCTTGTAGTGAGGGGCCCAAAACTGAACACAGTATTTGAGGTGCGGCCTCACCAGTGCCGAGTACAGGGGCACGATCGCTTCCCTAAGTGATCTCCTTGTTTTCCCCACTTCCTACAGAAGGAGGCTAGTGATCACAAGGCCTTTATTGCCCTAGCAATCCACAGGTTGATCAGCTTACACAAAACATTAAGTGTGGCCTTAGAAAAAGACGTTCAGATCTATTCTGAACTGCTCGAATGCATTCATTGCCCAGAGAGGCAGGATCCAAAGCCAGGACACAGATTACAACACTGAATGAGTGACTGGCAGGATGCTAATAGCATCAGCAACAATTGACACAGGGATGACAACAGACAACAGGAATAGCATCCCTGAACACAAAGCTTTCAAAGGTGGAGCTAAAAATAGATCCCTCTGAAATAAATACTTAAGAGAAAGGCCAAGAGTTTAGTTTGGTGAAATGGAAATATGCCTGGAGCAAGCAGTCATACCTGCATGCAGATAGCAGATGAAGGTATACTATCTATAAATAATAAGTGGACAGACACAAAGAAAGCCCTCTTGAACACCATTTCCTCCCGCATAGAACTGCTGGAGGACAGAAGGCACATGATTTCAAGAACAGCAGGGCCAACACCAACAGTCAATTCAAGTCAAGAGAGGCCAGACTTGCAAGCTTCAGCTAGGAACAGAGCTAACATTTTGGCTTCAGCATAACAGAAGAAACAAAAGCCAGGCTGGAGAGGGTCCAGGAATAAACCAGAGGAGAGTAGTTTAATGATGCACAGTCTGCACAATGAAAGGAGAGGCAGAGAGTAACGTAGCTTGAGAGACAAGTGAGGTCAAGGATGCCAGTAGATTTTTTTTTTTTTTTTTAAATCCTGGAAGAAGCTAATGCATACCAGAGAAGAGCCAGATAAGAGAGTAAGGGAGGTGCCAAGAGCTGGAACAAGGCATATCTAGAGGATGCAAATAGTTAAATTAAAGGAGAGCTTCCTCTTCCGCTGCCCACAAAAGGAGATGTAGAAGCGGGAAGATACAAACCAGTACATTCAGTCAAACTCTCCTGGAATAGATTAACCAGCACAAAGAGAAAAAAGGAGATACAAGTGGTGATGAGGTCTGAGAAGCAAATCAGAGGCAGCAACAAGCACACTGGGAGCTTAGGCATGGGATAGTCAGTTCAAGGCATAAAATAAGTAATAATAAACAGAGCAGTCATTACCACTGTTCACAGTGCTTTCAACTGCTTCATGGCACAGGAGAAGAGGGCAAGTCACACTTGGACAGATGGACATTGAAATGACAGAGGGTAGAGCAGCAAAAGAAGCAAAGAAAGTGATCCAAGACAATTAGGAAAACACCAAGAGCAGGTAAGAAACTTGATAAATGCATTCGAGTGCCAAAGAACACACAGGACCTGAGACGAGGTGCTGATGTCATGTGTCTTTCACCTATCATGTGTCTTTCACCTATCACTTTGTTTCAAGAGCATATAAAGCAGTGAAGAGAGTTCAGTGAAGACCAATTCAAACTAACAGACTTTTTGGTAAGGTGGAAACAGTATCTCAGGATCAACGACAAACTTCCCGCAAGGAAACCCACAGCTATGAAGATCTATTCAATCCCATCAGAAAAGGTGAAAGACGGTAGCAGGAAACATAGTAGAAGAAAGCTGAATTCAGAGAAGACGACAGAGGCAGGAAGAAATACAAGGGGCAAGACAGGTGACAGTTACAGACACTTGTTTCACAGGCTGATACAGGATGCAGCACGTATCCTGCAGAAGAAGCATCAGACAGGAAAATCCAAGTCTTAGAAAGAGACAAGAGCTGGGGAAGAAAAGCGTGCTATGAAAGCCATGGATGCTTGTTTGTCTTTTTACAAAAAACACAGATACCCCAAAGACAACGTGGAGAGGGGAAAAGGTGTCAGCACAGGCATTGCACACTGACAAATCAAGAGGCACAGGACAAAGCTGAGTATTGTCCTCAAGTGGGGATAGAGTGGAAAGCAATAGGGGCTGTGGAAAGAATCCACATCTCTAACGGTAAGGACAAGAAAAGTGTTTAGATGAAAAGGGCAGATTCCTAGAAACTGCACAATGGGGATGATAACACAAAGGAAAGAAAGGGAGAGTGAAAGGGAGCCAAGGAGAAAAGCACAGGGGACAGAGATGGCAATGGCAACAAGGGATGTCTTTATGCAGAATACCTCTGACAAGAAGTCACAAGGATTCTCAGTCGACTGAGCTTTGAAAAACTCCTGTATCACTACACAGAGCAAGATCGTCATGCCTGTACCTTCCTGCACCAGGGGGAAAGGGCCACAGCTAACATAGGGGAAAATTTATGCTTGCACCTTATCATTGAATCTTCAGTAGCTTTTTAACTCCTGAAAGCTTCAGTTTAAAAAAAAAAGGAAGAATAGAGCGCTCATATTTCCTTTTTATACTCAGAAATGCTAATCTAAAAATCAGTTGCTTGTTGTTTGCAACATACCCCTTCTCTCCCTTTGCTGGTCCAGTTCTGTGCAGCCCTGAGATGTCCTCATATCCTTCAAAGAAGGCTAGGCCTGCACAGATGTTTAATGCCACTTGGGTAGAGCTTGCAGCAGACAGTCAAGAAGCACATTTGTTTCTTGTGCACCTGCTCAGAAGATCTTGCTCTTTAGTCAGCCAGCAAAGCAGAGAGCACTTATGCCACCCAGGTAGGTAGAACACAGCTACTTCATGGTTCAAGTCAAGGTTGCTTGGAGAAACGTAACCTTGCATTTTCTGTCTTCCTATTTATAAATATACCCATGCAGATGTTTTCTAAATATTTACTGAGAACTTCCATTCCACTAAGGAAGTCAGTCTGGAAATGCTCTAATCAAGTCACCCCAAAGGGCAGACAGGCACTGTGTACATAACCTGCTCTCCTCTTAGCAACTCTCCGGAGGTGACTTACGGGCCCCAAAACATTCTGTTCCTCGAAGATGATTCAGTACCAGAGGTGGACCTACATACCAACCTGGTGTCTCATCTGTATGGAATTAGGCAAGAGTACTTTACAGCTTGAAGCACTCCAAAACTAAAATATGCAGCACAATACAGAATGATATTTCACAGCTGCAAGATGTCAGCTTCAAGCTGCTAACTCCTGTCTCTAACGATTCTTCTGCTACAAGGGGGCCAGCTACATTACAATTAAAGACAGCAATGTAAACTTGGCAATCCTGCCTATATAAACTACAGCTAATCAGCTGCTAACAAATTCCTGGCACTCCAGCAGTTGCGTCAAAGTATGTCTAAAGGACCTTACTTTTTTTTTCCCCTCAAGTGTCCACTTGCATGCAGCCTTCCCAGAACAACATAACAGCAGTCAGCTGTCAGAGAAAGAACAAAGTCTCAACTAGCATATTCACCCACACAAAGTCACAACTCAAGAATGTCTTCAGAACAGGCTGTTCGTTTGGTGACCAACCTATAGCCCTCACTTAAAAAGGCAAGTCTACTTAATGACCAAAAAAATCCACACCCACTTCATTTTTAGCCACTTGGAGATACTAGCAGAAGTCACAGTGAGGCTGGAAAAAAAAAAATGCCCTCAGTATTAAGTAGCCGGGGTTTATCTATAAGCAGAGCAGGCTAGAGAAGCAGCTAGTGCAGGAATCCACTCCAGCAGCCTCTGATGAAAGCAGGGCCTGTTGTCACTGCTAGTTGCTTACTATGACTGAAGCACAGGTTATCATATAGTTTTAGTGGAAAAGCAAGGTACCTATTAAATCAGGCATTAAAAGAACCAACCCACAACAATACAGCACGTGCCAGCCGACGGAATGCCTGCCCAGCACTATGCAGTACTGGTTCCACAGCCATCTCAGTGCAATACCCTTAAAGATGACCAGAAAGCTTTTATATTTCTACTTGTTTCCAAACTGAAGGAGGTGTAATCCCACAATGGCAACTACCCTTCAGCTGTGCCAGTGTCAAAGCATTTCCAATGTCAGTTAGATGCCTAAGGAGGGAGTGGCAGATGTCTAACTGATCTGAAACACCGGGCGGGGTGGGAGCTTTACAGAGCTTTAACTCTACTTCTGAACAGATGATTCACAAACCAACTGTTTTGTAGAAGCCCTGAGTTAAGTACAGCATCAGCCTAAAGGGACTTTCTATTGTCTAGTTCTGCAGACTGCCATCACCATAATCAGTTTTGGACTCTCATTCAAAGTAAAACTTTTTTTGTGCCACTGCACTCGTCAAGGAGCAGCATACAGCTCAGAAGGGAGGAAAATATAAAGCAGGTTCAGCCTCCTGCTGAACAATAACCTGGCACATCCCTTCCTGAGGCAAGGATGATAGGTGCAAAGATCCACCGTCCCTCCACACTTACCCTTTTCCAGAAGGCTACTTCCTAAGCACTCACTTGGCCAACTAACACAAAAGACAAATATGAAAATGAGATTAGGACAACACTTAGAAGCTTTGATAGGAGTATCCACTTAGTCCAGTTTTCAAAGTTTTATGCAGTCAAGGTTTATGTGTTAGGATAGCCAGCATTTATTATCTTTCCCTCATTTTTTTCAGCATTTGAACCCTTTGGTCAGTTTTAATCAGATCTTAGCATGAGGTAGAGCTTTAAGTATGAGGTTGTCCATTAACATTACAAAAAAGGAGAAAAGTTTACTAACCCGTAGTATAAGAGAAGTTACAGAACAAACAACCTTTTTAGACATCAGACAAGGCTGATCACTGAACATCACTAAAAGTCACACGAAACCAGAATTATCAGTTTTGGAGCTTACACAGCTACCTTTATTGCCCAGAACCATCTCCACCACCCCCAACAGCTTCAGGCTGTGATTTTTCCCCAGCTAGTTTTGATGCATTAAGACTCAGACCCCATTTAACAGAAAGACAAGTGGGTTAAGAATTTCTGTTCTCTTTGTCCCTTTGGAAAGGGAACCTTTAAAGCAGGTCTGCTTTTTCATGCCTTTGAGCCCCACTCAGCATAGACAATGAAATTAGTCTATTTATTTTCATTTAACATTTAAAAAGAGAGCTCCAAGCATTCATATAACTAACCTTACAAGCAACACATCCAGCAGCATAATACTAATAGGCCAATCAGTTAAACTTAACCAACCAGCAGCATTTATCACCTTCAATTACTTAATTCAGACTGCTAACAAAATGGAAACATGTTCCCAAATCACATCCCAAAATGTATTTCCTCCATTTTACAACTACTGTCCCTAAGTCTCCAGTCAGGTATTTATCTTCATAACACTTAAGTCAGGGGGCCAAGTGTTATTTGCACCACTCTAGAGCGGGAGTCAGAGCTGTGGTACAGAGAGTGCATGACAGACCCAGAATTAGAGTCTGGGGTGCAGCTCTGACTGTGCCCCTTAGGACTTAGACTTGCATCCTCAATACTGGAGCTCCCTTTCCGCCTTGTTTTCTCATCCTCTCCATTCCTGCCTTACCTCCTTCTCTCTCCATAGGCCTTCCCTTCAAAACAGTCATGATCTCAAAGATTATTAGTAGTACTAATCATCATCATTTTATGCAAGGAAGTTTTCAAAATACTTTTGGCCATGAAGAATGAAAGGCTCAAGCACAAATTTGTGCTGTTTGTTATGGGTTTGTACATTACTGTATAAAAGGCTTTGTCTCACCTGGTGACCATGAAGAGTATACAGAAGTCTTCCTTCTAGCAAGTCCAGAATTTTAAGAGTTGAGTCATTGGAAGCAGTAACCAGATAGTTTCCAGAGGGGTGAAAGGAAAGACTGTTTACCACAGCACTGTGCACTAAAGATGGAAAAAGCATACATAATAATCACTGAGACCAGTCTGCATAAGCCCAAGGCAAAAGAATAAAATAAAAGTACAAGCACATTCCAATTTTCTGTTATAAAGTTTAACAGGAAAACTATCATGGGAGAAACATTCCACAAAAACTCTTCAAAGCATAGGAGAACAAGGACAGTATTCAATTTCTGTAGAAGTAGGCACTACTTTATTGAAAGGAAAAAGGAAGCTTTGCCAATTATTGTGGGAGATTTAAGACTACAAAAGCTTCCAGCATAGCCCCAAAAAGTAACTGTATGTGCAAGTGAGCTATATGGTTCTGAGAGCGCTGGACGTTGACATATTTTACTAACATGGAGCTGCTGTTCTTGCTCCCAAGTGGTTCTAGAATAAACTCTATATGCTGGTACATTAAGGAGAAGACTGAAATTACGATGAAAAGAAACTCAAAGTTGGCATTGCACTGGTTCTTTTGGTTTACTACCCAACTCTAACCAAGACTGGGTTTCAGAGAAACTAGGAAAGAACAACCAGCAACTTGAAAATGGTCCAGTATAAGCATTATTCTTTCATCCATCCAATTCACCTCACCAAAAATTTAAAACAAGTATGAATAGACAAACTATCAAGAGTGTGAACTTCCAATAAAGCCATCCTTCCTGCACGACAATGAAGCCTAAGGGTTATTTTGAAAAGAGATAAAGAAAATGCTCTAGGAAAAAAAGTCAAACTACACTTTTAAGTTCATTGAACATCTACCTAATACAGGCCTTTTTTCCCCTCCACGAACTTTTACAAAACAGGCTATTGAACATATTTATTTATGAGAACATGCAGTACTTTACATATGCACAGCTTTCTGAGCGCATGTGACATTACAGAATATTAAGACTATGCTTGAAGAGGGTTTTAACTATCCAATTATTCTTAATTATACTATGTGCCCTCCAAACGTTCTGGTATCTCAAATCTACTACTAGTACATTCCTCCCCAACTAAGTTTACACTCCCTTGACAGCCTACTGTGCATTCCAAATCCAAACTGCATGTTAAAAACCCCTCAAAATCCAATTTTAAAGACACTAGAACTGCATATTGTCTTTTGCAGCTGCGGATTTGAAGCAGAAATCTGAAATAATCTTACTCAATTGTAAAACAGAATGCATCTACTTTTTAAACTCTCAGAAACACTAGATACCTCAGCTTAAGTTCTGAGAACATAACTCCTCTTGACCTGGACTATTAAAAAACACAGAAGAAAACATTAACTCAACACAGGTGACTTCTAAACAGTTATTCTTGTTGGTGAATTCTGCCTCTATCACACAGCTAGATTTTTCCTCTACCCCCCCTCCCCCAGCCCCATATTACATTATGTATTAAAGGAGAAAAGTCTGCATGGAGCTTTTCCTCCTGAGAGTGCTAAATACATTTCTTCTTTGAAAATTTTATTCTGAGTGATTTGTAATATTCCTGACCCCATTAGTATCTATATTCAGATAAAGGCAAACATATTTTGTCAACTAAGGCAAGTCCTGAAAGGAATCACACCAGAAACAAAGTTAATGATATACCCTCCAAGTTCCAGTTAGTGAATAAAGTATTTCCAGTTTCACCAAAAAAGCTTTTCATAATGGAAAGAAATCACACAGACTGTGGCTGTACAAGCAGTCGCAGCTGCTGTGCCCAAGGAGTTCTTGGCTGTCGTAAGCTCAGAGAAAACTTCATCTCTCTTCTGCCAAAACAGCTCATACCTCCCACAAGACCATTCACAACACCCCTCCAAAAACCTGCCATCACATCCTGCAACATCACTTTATTTCATGTTGTAAATAATAAACACAGTGCAGCACAAGGTGGCATCTCCCAGCGACTTGCTGCTACAAGCCTACCCTTCCACCAGCCAAGACCTAGAAAAGTAACAGCCAGTTAAGGGACTTATACTGGGGGGTTAATTACTAAAATAGAGTCATGCCAGCCTATAGAGTGACTGAACATAACTGTCCCAAGTCTGGCAATACTACTTTTATGTATTCTGTGAAGGTAACCTCTTAGTAACCAGCAGTCAGAAGATAAATTAGGACGGACTTGACACAGCCACAGTCCCCAGTGAACAGATAACCACCACCCAGCTCTAGCTGAAGTGTATAAAGCTAATAATTGCTCTTTTTAAACAGCACTAAAAAAAGGTTAGAGCTGTTTCCATAGACCTGCAATAGAGGTGCCCCACACACAACTTTGCACAAGAAAAAAAAAATGTCAGGCAATAAACATCAGCCATTTTTGTAGGGGGATGATCTGCTGTACAAAAAACGTTAGCACCAAGCAGAGGACTGAATAAAGCATCTGTCTTTTCTCCTGTACAGTAAGTGTGACCAGAGCATACTTTACTAAAAAAAAAAAAAAAAAAAAAAAAAAAAA
>WAAD01009210.1:223174-238928 GCA_013389945.1 Fregata magnificens
AAAAACCACAACACAACCCACACCACACAAAAGGTTTTGCAGTTTGCGCTCTGCTTCCAACTTTCATGTACAGATGTCACAGTTGGAACAAGTCCTGGCAACAAGAGCAGCACTGCCAAAAGACTAATCAGTTTTGGAAAACAACCCAACTTTAACACACAGGAGTCTGTGGCAGGGCAACTTATCTACTAACTCTTCGATGCAACTCAATCTTTAAAATGGATTCCCTTGAAATCAGGCAGCATAAGCATGAACTGAGGGAAGAGATGCCCTCTAGTGGGACTGAGATGGCAGCTTCACATGGGAGAGCCACAAAACTAAATCCAATTTAGCCAAAAGGCAAGTGTATAAACCCTCGGAAGAGCAACTTACAAACACATCTCCAGAACGTTACAAATGCGTGAGTTCGCAGTCACAGGTGCATGAAGTGACTGCATACAGCTACCACTGCAATTTTAGGCTTCTTTGGCTTTTATAACTATTTCATGGAATCATAGAACAGTTTGGGTTAGAAGGGACCTTAAAGATCATCTAGTTCCAAGCCCCCTGCCATGGGCAGGAACACCTTCTGCTAGACCAGGTTGCTCAAAGCCCCATCCAGCCTGGCCTTGAACACTTCCAGGGATGGGGCATCCACAACTTCTCTGGGCAACCTGTTCCAGTGCCTCACCAACCTCACAGCAAAGAATTTCTTCCTTACATCCAATCTAAATCTGCCCTCTTTCAGTTTAAAGGCATTACCCCTTGTCCTATCACTACATGACCTTGTAAAAAGTCCCTCTCTAACTTTCTTCTAGCCCCTCTTCAGGGACTGGAAGGCTGCTATAAGGTCTCCCTGGAGCCTTCTCTCCTCCAGGCTGAACAACCCCAACTCTCTCAGCTTGTCTTCATAGGAGAGGTGCTCCAGCCCTCTGATCATCTTGGTGGCCCTCCTCTGGACTCGCTCCAACAGGTCCATGTCCTTCTTATATTGAGGGCCGCAGAGCTGAACGCAGTACTCCAGGTGGGGTCTCTGGAGAGTGGAGTAGAGGGGGAGAATCACCTCCCTTGACCTGCTGGTCACGCTTCTTTTGATGAAGCCCAGGATACGGTTGGCTTTCTGGGCTGCAGGCGCACATTGCCAGGTCATGTTGAGCTTCTCATCAACCAACACCCCCAAGACCTCCTCCTCAGGGCTGCTCTCAATCCATTCTCTGCCCAGCCTGTATTTGTGCTTGGGATTGCCCCCACCCACGTGCAGGACCTTGCACTTGGCCTTGTTGAACTTCCTGAGGTTTGCATGGCCCTACCTCTCAAGCCTGTCAAGGTCCCTCTGGATGGCATCCCTTCCCTCCAGTGTGTCGACTGCACCACACAGCTTGGTGTCATTGGCAGACTTGCTGAGTGCACTCAATTCCAGTGTTGTGTTGCCGACAAAGATGTTAAACAGTGCCGGTCCCAATACCGACCCCTGAGGAACGCCACTCATCACTGGTCTCCACTTGGACATAGAGCCGTTGACCACAACTCTGAGTGCGACCATCCAGCCAATTCCTTCTCCACTAAGTGGTCCATCTGGCAAATCCATGTCTCCAGTTTAGAGACAAGGATGTCATGCGGGACAGTGTCAAACGCTTTGCACAAGTCCAGGTAGATGACATCAGTTGCTCTTCCCTTATCCACCAACACTATAACCCCATTGTAGAAGGCCACCAAATTTGTCAAGCAAGATTTGCCCTTAGTGAAGCCATGTTGGCTGTCGCCAATCACCTCCTTATTTTCCACATGCCTTAGCACAGTTTCCAGGAGGATCTGCTCCATGATCTTGCCAGGCACAGAGGTGAGACGGACTGGCCTGTAGTTCCCCGGGTCTTTCTTTTTTCCCTTTCTAAAAATAGGGGTTATGTTTCCCCTTTTCCAGTCAGTGGAAGCTTCACTGGACTGTCACGACTTCTCAAATATGATAGATAGTGGCTGAGTAACTTCATCTGCCAGTTCCCTCGGGACCTGCAGAGGCATCTCATCAGGTCCCTTAGATGGTCTTGAATGTGATCATCTCCTACAGTGCGCTCTTCATTCCCCCAGTCCCTGCCTTTGCCTTCTGCAACTTGGGTGGTGTGGCTAGAGTGCTTGCCAGTGAAGACTGAGGCAAAAAAGTTGTTGAGTACCTCTGCCTTCTCCATATCCCGGGTAACCAGGTCTCCCACTGCCTTCTGGAGAGGTCTTCCTTTTATCACTGACATACCTATAGAAGCTTTTCTATTTCTAGTCCAAAGTTTAATACACAATTAGCATTTACACAGTAGCTGTTAAAAATAACACTCATAACAGGAAAAGATTACTTCAATAGCAAGCATGTCAGACTAAAATGCCATTCAGTAAGGGTGGGATACAGGGGAAATATATAACTCCAAGACACCAAAAATAAACCTGGTAGCCAAACAGAAACCACATTAGATTCAGACAATTTAAGAGCAGTAAGTGGAAAGCAGGAAGAGATTATTTTTGAGCCAAGTTATACTGTTGCTGGAAACACACACTGCAGATCTTGCTACTGTTGAAAAGCTGATAAAGTACATTACAGGACAATCTGACACTGTTCAAGTATTTCAACATACTACCTATTTTAGCAACAAGATTTCAGAAAGGTGTTTCCAAGTTTTGATATGGGTCACAAGTTAACAGTACTTATTACACAAAGACTCACACTTCAATATTCATCATTGTAATGCTCAATACTGATAAACAGTCCTCAGAACGTTTGATTTCCATTAGATCTTGTTAACTATTGGAGAACTGGAAGTGATTGTGAGCCCATGAGAATAACTAACCATATTATATCATATTATATTCATATATAATCATATTATATGAGAGTTCAAGGAGCTCAGGCAGGTTTACAGTTGAAAGAGTTCAAAGAGTGCTCAACTTGACTACACAGGGAGAATGAATACACTTGAGAGGAAGACCTTGCATTTAGAAGCCAGGAATAAAACACAATCCCGGCACAGGAAGCTGATGCCAGAAATATGATTTTTTTTTTTTCTACCCAAGAAAAAACCCTGTTCCAATGATGGTGGCGTCACCATTGGTGCTTAACAGTCAGATCAACTGATCATAATGGTGTTGCCATTTATATGTAAAGAGCAAAAGAACAGTACTCTATATACAGCAGATTTACGAAAGGATTCTAAAATTTGCAGACTGTTCCCACTCCACAGCAACCTCTTTCGGGGGAGCTTTTATTTACTTTTTTATGGAACCCAAAGGACTTTCATAATCTTAATAGCTTCTCTCCAGACAATCTGCATTTGCTTCCAGATAAGTAACTCCCATTGCTCTTATCTACCAGAAGAGGTCTAGTCTTTCACAGGTTGCTGTGAAGATAGACAAACAGAAGAACTCTGCTCCTTAAACACTGCTACACTTCCCCTGCCTTTCTGTATCAAGGGAAACTAGAGAACTTGTACTGAGAGACTATGCAAATTCTTTCATCGCCTTATGAGTAAAGGGATACACAGTCAAAAGCACTTTAAAAACCAATTCTCATTACATAAAGCCAGGAAGACCAACAGCTTTAATTTAGAACTCAATTTTTGTCTCTTAACTTGCAAAGTTAGCAGGAATCAACTGCAAACCATTTTACTACTCTGTCTTTTCTGCCTGGCATTCAGCTGTGAGGCTGTCACAGCAGGAACTGACAGTATCTGATGTGGATAGCAGAAAGAACAATACACCAAGATCCAGCCCCATATCTCTGATCTGCTTTACTAGCATGCCAGAAGCGGTCTTCATGAAAAGCTAACAAAATTAAGCCGAATAAGCTATCTGTACTTGAAACAGTGCTTGAGTACATATGCGAATACACTACAGCATCCTTAAGAATCGTTAACAGTAAAGGAAATAAAAGTCATGTTTAGGCTCAAGCAATTAACATGCACAAAACAGTACAATCAAACTCAAAGAAGCTTGCAGGGATGGGAAAGGACCCTCTTCTATCCAGTTCTACCAAATGGCAGCACTAATCAGTTTGACAAGAACAGGTAATGGGAGGAGATGTCATTTTGAAGCTAAGGGTAAAAAAAGTAAGACTCCTAAATATAAAAGCTAGCTACTCCAAGGACAAGCCAACCTGGACAAGTCATAACAAAGTCAAAGCCAATTCTGGAAGCTGAAAACCAAAGGATATACTGGAGAAAGAACTGTAAACATGGATCATGGTATAGAATTGCAACTGGTTGATTTTGATTTTCCTCTTTTGTTAACTTCTGAATGAAGTTCTAAATGAAGAACTTAAACTTTTGCTTTGCTGGAATGCGTCTGACTCCTCCTATACACTTATTTGGAGGCAAAGGCCACATCCTTTTTACTGCATATAATTTACTCAAGAACAGTGAATACGAGCCAAGTGGCATTGCAGATAACACCTGCAACACAAGAGTGTCAGCATTGGAGCTTTTTCACCTTTTTTGATAGTGGATGGAGAAAGAAATCAGAACAGAGGTGTTTCTCACCAATATGTGAGAATCAGTCTTGGAGCTAACAGAAAGCAAAGCATGATGTTTGGTGAAAAAAGGCTTCCACTGGCAGGCCTAAGCCAGTGCCTTTCTGGAAAAGCAGCAGGTGATGGAGAAACAGTCCTTGTATTTCAGAGCAATTAATATCAAAATGTGGAAAGGTCTGATTTTTCTAAGATCTTAACTTGCCTTGATAATGTTGAAGAAGTCTATTCATCCTAACGTCCCACACTTTCACTGTGTTATCTGTACCAGCCGCAGCAATGCATGTACCACTGGGATGAAAATCCACATGATTCACAAACCTGTAAATTGCAGTTAAATCCAACTGTTTACATTCAACTCTTGCTAAAGATCAAAAAGGTCTTTTCAAGAAGGGAAGCTGCATCATGATGCATTGAACATTACAGAAAGAAGGAAATAACCTGAAAATTCTTATTGTTAAATTTTTCTTAAGACCTTGCTTATAACCCCAAGTAGACTGCAGGATTTTACCTAAGCATACGGTCTTCAACATTTTGCATTAGAGATGTAGGAGCTGTAGATACAAGCGTCCTGAAGTCTGATTGATCTGACTGTCACAACATTTTCAAGTGTTCATTTAATGTTTGCATAATATACATCATCTGATAAACTAACAGGATTTCTAGAGTGGTGTGTACAAGATTGAACAGATGTTTTTCTTCTATTACCCTTAACTAATTTTAAGATGGAACTTACTGAATTTGTGCCTGAAATAATATGTTGCCACTTAGAAGGTAGCAAGGCTGAGACCAAATTCCTTTCTGGACTTGTATGCAATCAATTCTTATTTTGAACACACAAGTACAGTAAAACCTTCAGAACCTTCAGTGAAAAGCATCTTGTAACTCCTCACCCAACCCATGCAAGAAATTGGATAAAATTAATTACACTGAGTATTCTTTAACAAATGCTGAGAAAGCAGAGATATTTCAATTGGTTGTTTGGACAAGTTACATTCTTAAAAGCACTGGAAAAAATAATGCTGTTTGAATTTGTCTTTAATATCATTGTATATTACCTGGAAAGAACAAAACTTTGTACTTAAAAATTCAATGCAACAAGAAACTAGGAAGATTCCAGTATCCGTTCTCTAAGGACTTGTTTTGTGTTTCTGGACAAGTTAACTTTTGCTGTGGCTCAATATTCTCCATGACAAAAATCCCGATTCAACAGCTGTTTTTCTGAATACAAAGTGGGTTTTGGAATAACTTTGTTATTCAAAGTTTGAGAATGAAACAAAGCATTGCATCCAAGTACCAATCTGTCAATACACTTTTGATCTTTTAATTTACTTCAACTCAGAGCAAAATAAAAAAGCTTAACAAAGCTAGAAGAAGAAATAAAGAATTTAAGCATCTCCAAAAATAAGCAAGCATAAAGAAACTAAGGCTTGGTGTGTTCAACAATTATCAAAATATAAGCTTCAAGGTTCCAATCTGGACAAGTCATAAAAAGGTCAAAGCAGTTTTAGAAACTCTGTTGCATCTCATCCTCTGCTGGCTGCTTTTGTAATAGGTACTAATAATTTTTTTTTTAAAGAGGTAGAAAGGATTGTCAGGACAAGGACCTCTAACTGCAGTCACGAAACAAGGCATACATTCACCAGGCATCCCCATTTCAGCAATCACAAGAAGGTCAGTCCTCGTGCACCACCAGGTACTTACCCCCCATGCTCACAGAAGGAGTGTATACATTCTCTGCTGGTTTTATCCCACAGTTTGACAGTTTTATCATCACTGGCTGACACTATTAATCGTCCATCAGGAGAGAATCTAAGAAAGAGTTATAGCAATTAAGAAGTGCCCCCAAAAGGTGTACAGGGTCAAATGGATTTAGCCAGCTGTTAAGGTATGTTGGTAAACACACCTAACTAGTCACACTGGCATCAGAGAGACTAAAAATCCAGTCACTGTAAGTTGAAGGGGAAAAAAAGCAAGCCATAAGTCCTCAAACTATCCCTAATTCCACAGGCACCTAAAATAATGCTCAGGAAAGTCTTCAGTCTGACTTAAGATCTCCTGTCCTACTTGTTTAAATTTAAGTGTATCTCAAGTTGTTTCTCTACCCTGATTCAACACAATTCCTACCCTTGCCACAAACATTCAGAGTGAATTCAGAATATAATTGCTCCCAAGATAACAGCTGCAGCAAGAGAAGTGTCATCATTCTAGTGCCTTGGAAGAATGTATTAAGCTTTTATTGCAAAATTTCATATACAAGACAGAGATCAATATATCTCTTCAGAGGCATAATTTTACAGGATCAGGACTTGAGTCCCTAGAGAACATCACCATACATACTGGAAAAACATTTGTTCTGCTCTACTGTGGGCATCTATAGTACTAGCAGTCACTGTCACCACCATGTTCAAGAACTATAATGAACTTTTCACCTACAGAGAAACTGTGGCTTTATCCTAAATACATATGTACATAAAAACTCCTCAGAAAACCTGAGATGGAAAACTGAAAACCAAATCTGAAGACAGTTATCAGGGAATAATGTTTTTATTATGGCAGCACTTTCAGCATTTTGGAAGGAGCTCAGGCGATCATTTTTAATTAGAAGCATGACAAGTCTAAAAGTAACTAAGCTGAAATAACAATTATAATATAAATCTCTCATTTTGCTTGTTAGCTACTTCAAGATGCAAAAGTCTCCATACTAGGTAAAAGCAAATCACTAAGCAGGAAAGTCTCTGCTTGACAAAGATCACTGAAGAAGCACAAAGTGAGTACATAACTATTATCCAAGGGAGTTCTCCGCAGGTCAGCAATATATTTCAGTCACTAGACACAGTTGAATCATCCTGAATAGAATGAGGATGTGCTGCACAAGATCACGATGCTCAGTCTCTGCTTTGAGGAATAAATCCCTATCTATTAATCAGAAAGCCAAACTCACCTGGCACAGCGAACCCAGTTTATGTGTTGACTAAGTGAGAACAGAAACTTCTGCCTGTGAACTGTCCACACTTTGACCGTTTTGTCATCAGAAGCTGTAACTAAGGACTGGCCGTCGCTAGAGAAATGAACACTTCTTACAGTTGCCGTATGAGCCTTGAAGACAGTAGATTCTCCTTTGCTATACAGAAGGAAAGAATACTTTAAAACTGCACAACAGGACAGCATAGACATTATGTACCTGAAAACACAAAGCTTTTGTATGCTGAGCAGTGCTATTAACCACCATTTCTAGGGGAACTGCATGTGCCTACATTAGGAAGAAAATATTGATCAATGCCAAACAAACTCATGCTTCATGAGCTATACAGAGTACACAGCTAAAACCAGTTGTTTCAGTTCAGTACTGGAGCCCAATCCAACAGGAAACAACCCACGTTTCCTATAAAGGGGCAAAAATGCTATTGTTAATTTGTGCAACCATTTAAAACAACATTTATGGAAACATCAATATAAAAGAAGATGCTGAGTTTCTGTAATGTTTTTAGGTGCTTTGCTGCAAGGCAGGTGAGGAGGGAGGTAAGTGTCTTCACTGTTCATCTAGATAGAGCCAAGCAGGCAACCACCTCACAGCTATTCCTGTAATGACCCATATGCCAGCTGAACACTTCTGATGCAGCATCACACAAGAAATAACACAACTGAATTCAGCATGCCTGATGTCATAGAACTTTGAGCAAGATACCATTAACTCAGCCAGGCAAGACAAAAGACAAGGTATGGTTATTCTTTACCCATAATTTCCAAAAAAATGCAAGAGGCATTCTTCTGGCAAATAAACACAAGGCATATTTAGAGATCCAACACGTATATGGGACTCTTGGTCCAAAAAACACATCTCCAGCATGTACTGTACTACCAGGAGCTCCACATTCACAGACATAAGAGAACAGAAAGACACAGTAGTTTGCTCCCTTCTCCATTAGGATTTAACAGGCTTTATACTGAGGCTAAGGACTATTAAAACTGTAAAGGCCAAAAAAAAAAAATCAAAATACTATATACCTTCCAGCAATATTCCCTCCCTCCTCAGAAAAGGTCAGAGCTGCCTAGTTTTATTTAATCCTTTAGCTGCCAAGAGGCAAGGAACAGTAAAGGTTACTTCTCAGGAAAGTTTTCTTTCTATCCAAAACCACAGAACATCCCCAAGTCTGATAAAAACTCATGCAGAAACATGAGATTACAAAATTCTGTCAGCATGGCTTATAAAAAACAAATCCCAAAGACAAAAGTCCACACACCAGTGCAGCATTTACTCCTTCAGTAACATATCGCCCTTGAAAGGGACTGCAAGTTTTCACATTCTTTGGAAATAAAATCCTGGCCCACAGACTATGGGGCAGGTTCTCCCTTCCCTTTTAACGACAATGCAAAACTGGCAAGCTCAAGGTCTCAAACCTGATTCAGCCTCAGTGGTCTTTTTTTGTTCTATCTAGAGAAGGTAAATTGACAAAGAATACTAAATAAGCACAGATTAGAGGTGCCATGCACCGAGGTATTCACAACCGGCATAAGCCTAACAACTCCCTTTCCACACCAGCCCTTTTCTGACGCGACAACCACAGCTCACATCCCAAGCAACCAAGATAGAATCACCCAACACATCATTTAAGTTCAGGTTTCCCATCACATACTGGTCCTTTCTTAAAATTTATACTTTAGCTTCTGAGAAATCTAACAAGTTTACACTGTAATTTATTTTCAACATTCTGTGTTAGCAGCACAGCTCTGGAGATAGCAAAATGACACTTAGTCTCTTTATAGGAGACTGAGCAAGGTTAAATTTTAATCATAATCCACCTTGTGCCTTTTAATAATATATATGCTGACATGTCATTGTGATCATTTCTTCCAGGAAAGTTTAACTAAACTGAAATTAATTATAATTGAAGTTACAAGCCGCATATTTTAGTTCAATTTCACTATAAATTAAGTTTTAACTTTATGCAATTTCTACCATATTTACTATTTAGTCACTCCACCATTATGAAAGCACTGAGACAGTTCTGTAGCTGAAGGATAAACTGAAACTTGCCCAAAAAGCAGGGCCTACACTTTTGTCACATGTGAATAATAGCATATCTGCCCCAGATGCAGAACTCATTCTTAATAAAAAGTGAGTGCTAGGAGTTTACATTTACAGGAGTTCAGGCATTCTGATAGTTTCAGGTGAGCATCATGATGATTAATGGGTAGGGAAAAATGAGGACATCAATCTAGTTTAACTTAGAGCAGGGTATTACTCTAGCAAACATTATCATAGATATTTAAAAGTCACTTTTATCACAGATTTTAAAAAGTCACTTTCAGAACCTATCAGTTCCATGGCAGAGTTTACTTACGGTTTAACAGATCATCAAATAAAGCTTCCAATGGGTAATCATAACCTGAATAACTCAAAAATAAACAACTAGAAATGCTTTCCCAGCTTCCTGAAGTGACATGTTTATCTTAAAGTCAGGGTCTGGTTTTTGTGTGGGTTGGTTTGTTTTGTGGGTGTTTGTTTTTTTTTTTAAATCCCTTCTATTTGCTACCACAATCATCACATCTGCTTCTGGACACAATCCTTTAGCCTTTGATAGCAGCAATTTACATCCTCACAAGCAAAGGAACCTCAAATACCTTTATATATGCCTGTCCATTCAGAAAAAAACCCAATCCCACTGTTTAGTGTGGGAACCAAGAGACCAGAGGAAACACTGGCAGCTGCTTTTCTGCATCTCAGCTGCAAAAAGCTTCTCATTACTTGCAGCAAATTTTCAAGCAGAAGTTCTGCAGCTCTCTCCTCTTTCTGTTGTATTTCAACTAAGTGTTCCTTGTTGAAGACATATCACTTAAAACACATCGCAGAGTAAAACAATAGAAGTCTCTCAGCCAATGATTGTCAAGGACTTGACAAGCATTAATGAGTTAAGGCAACTAAACCCTCTACTCAAAAATGGAAACATCAAATACATATTAAGATGGCTAAGTTATTGAAAGGGTAAGTAAATTCTTGTTAATCATATGCAAGCTCACAAAGAAGTCAACAGACAATCCAAAGTAGTCTTTCATCTTAATAATATGCCATCATTTACTATCAGTGGAACACAGACTTACTAGTCTGAGACCAAGAAATAAAGATTAAAGGTACCTAACTTTTGTGGACTACAGCAAGCATGCAAGCTAGTAGCCTCCACCCTGCTCACAGAACACGTATCTCCATCACTAAACCCCAGCTTGTATTTCAGCATCTTGCTTAACACTGGCAGAGAAGCAAAGGATCAATTTGCTAGGAGGAAAGACAGACTGGGGGAGGAAGGGGAAGAAAAATCCAATAATTCACCACTTATAAGTTACGTTAGTGACCTGTTATATTAGCATAGGAAGTTAATACTGACTTTAAACCTTGCAAAGGATTTTTAGTTTTGTTTCCAATGCAATTTCAAGACCAAATTACCTCTCCTATCACAGCTGCCACATAAAATGTTTGTTCTTTCCTTCAAACAGATCCCAGTCCCATAGCTGGAGAACTGCTATCAAGAAGCAAGGGGAAATCCCAATCCATAATTAAAACACAAAAAGAGAGACAGAAGGGAATAGATACTTACACACTGGGAACCCATAAACGCACTGTTTTGTCTCTAGAGCCTGAAGCCACCAGGTGACCAGAAGGTGAAAACTGAACACACATCACTGCATCTTTGTGGCCCACAAAGCGATAGGCTCTCATCTGAGGTCTCATACTCCAGATCATCAGGCACGAATCCATTGAGCCACTTGCTGAAATAAAAAGACAAAACAAAACCAAACTTGCATTAGTTCTCCTCCAATTACACTGAAACTACATTTCACACTCAGTTCGCCATCACAGCTTCTAGCAATCTCAAGCACATTGTCCTTTGTACTTCACCAATGTATTGCATACTGTATATTTCATTAGTAATTCAAACAAAACAAAGTCATATATTGGCTTGGACTGACAATTCTAGTTCCAAGAGTCAGTTCATGGAACAGCTGCAGAGGCAAAAGCCACACCAGTTGCAAAACTTCTTCCAAATACATACACAATAAAGAAACACATAGAAGGTCTGTGGATGAAGGTTATCTCATCACTTTTTTATTGGGAAGCAGATGCAGCTATCAGCTGCAGCACGTTAAATATCAAGTAGCACACTACAGATGAAGCAGAGAAGCCCTGTGACAGTTGGTGACTTAAAGGCAATCCAGGTACATTCCCCTCCAACATCTCTCTCTCATTGTTACAAAACGTTGATCAAAGCCAGCTCAGCAGTTCTTAACAATTTATGAAAAATCCAAGCTTGCAAAGAGATTAGAGCAAAGTTCAATTTGCTATTAGTAGGAGGGGTCAGCAGGACTTGGTGGTAGTCATGAGAGGCTTTAAGGAACTCTGGAAGGAGATGAGGTCCCTCCATCTACTCACACCCGCTCTTCCATTCTCATGCCTATACTAACCTGTGGAAAGAAAACCCAACCAACAACCACCACAGCTGCCTTTACCCTTGGGCTTCTGAGAAAGGAATGGAAGAGGGCAAAGGCACTCTCCAAAGACAAGAAGGAAGAGACAGGGCTGGAGGGAGACCCCAGAGGGCAAAGACGTTACTTACAGGAAGGTGGCTGTCGCCCAGGACAGATGCTGCTTTTTCAAGACCTCCCTCAGCAGCAAGAGCAAAGGGTCACACAAGTAGGAGGCAGAATTCAGGTGTGCGTGCTATATCCATTGTGAGAACAACCGATCCAGTCTTCAACAAAGGTTCCCTTCTTTGCCTTGCGTGCCCAGCAGGACACACTGCTTGCTGTAGACAATGGCCAGCTCCAACCTGACAGCTGCACATCTCAAATAAGAGCTTCCAGACATCTCCATGACACTGAACTTCATACAAGCTACATCCCGCTCCCTATCTGACAGGAGCAATATCAGTCCCTGCCAGGAATACCAGGCAACAGGTTTCCCAACCGCAAGAGTAAATTCCACTTCAGTCTAAAACTCCCCTGCTCAGGTCCCATCACCACCTTCTGCACAGTCAAAACTGAAGAGCTGCTCGTCCATTAAAGCCCGACATATTGTGTGAAGTCTGCAGCGCTGGGACTCTAGTGATTTATAAGAGAGCAAGCACGTGCCTGTGGCAACTTAAAATCTCAAAGAATGACAGTAAAAATACCCCTTCAAATCAATTTTAGTGCCTAAATAACAGAAAACTTTGTAGATTTTCCCCAGGCAAATACAGAATATACACATCTTAGCCTGCCAACAAACCCAAGCTGCATCTCTCTACCCGAGTGCCAAGTGGGGCGTATCTCCAGGAAAATCTTAAGATGTTCCTAGAGAAAAGATCAGTTTGGTGGTAGGTTCTGATATGCCAGTATCATAAATACAAGAATATTTCAGTTTATTAGCGTTATGGCAAAATACCAAATAGATTTTGCTGGAAATGTCCTTCTATTTCACAGTGATTTCAACACAAAAGTAATAGTCATCTCTTTTCCTGCTATTGATTCGGGATTAAAATATGCCCATTTCAAACAGGATCATTCATTATGCATGCCCCCTAAGGGGAAACAAAAAACCTTACATATTTGTCCCTTCAACTGTTGGTTTTGTATTTCATATAGGCAACACTTTTCCTTAGTGATATAAAAATTTAAGAGGAGACAACTGTGTAAAAATAGATGGAGCACACAGCCTAATGTCAAGAGATTTGAACTTTAGTTGTAGCTATACTAAGTCACTGTCTGGCAAGGATATTAAGTTGCAAGATCACAGCTTCCCCAGAACTGATGTTAAAAAATTTAAGAAAAATAATGCTCTGACATATCAATAAAGCACTTCGGTATGATACTGCTTATGTGACTTGTTGGCAATAACTATTATCATTACTGGATTGGGCAAGCAATCTAATGGAATAAAAAGACTGAGTCCTCTAGGTTTGGTTGGGTTTTTTGGGGGGGTGGAAATGGGGAAAAAGAACTTTAGAATCTCATAAGAGTCAAGTACACACGACTGACCCAACAGTACTGGGGAAAAAAATTTCTTAGAATTTGTTCCCTTTCTTACCTGATCTCATTTACTAAAAATATTGAGAGTAATCCTTTCATGGTCTAGATGGAAGCAAAGGTCCCCGTACTACTTCTGAAAGGCCATTCAAAAGCAATACTAAATTACATTCAGAGCACCCTTGCTACACAGCTTGCTGCACTGACTGGATAAAGTTTTAGGGATACACAAACAGAATCACGGATGCAGAGCAAACTCTTGCTCTGCAATCAAAGTCGCAGGAAGTGGAAAGGAAAAGACAGCAGACAGCAATAAAAACAGCAGCAGGGAGACAGGAGGTCCAAGACAAGTTTGATTCATTTTAATTTCCTTGCAGCTTCCAGAGTGTTGTCTAGGTTGCAAGATCCAGAACAGGATTACTACCTGCTAGACTGCTGCATTTCTATTTATTCATGCCTGGTGCTCACTGCCTACCATGTATGTTGCCACAAACTATCATTTCTGCCTTATCTTCTCTGCGAGCCAAAGCAATGTTCACCATGCCACACAGACTGAATGGCAACTTCACTAAGAGCCAAAACCCCTCCTGCATCCTACTCAACGCACATGCAGTGGGTTACTGAATAGCAACTAGGACACAAGCCTTGGCATAACCACAGGCAGCTGTCTAAAGGGGGAAAAATGGAAGATGGAGAAGAAAAAGTAAAGTTTTTACCTTAAGTTGACTGCATGGTAAAGCCAGGCATGTGAAATGATAAGCAACAGTAGATGTCCCTAAAGCTCTAGCAGGATGCACACAATCTGCCACCCCTATGGTTCAACAACAGGATTTTTTTCAAAGCACACAGAAATGTTCATCCTGAAATTCCCCAAAATCTCTTCATCATGAAAACAAGTTCTTTGCTCTTGTAGAGCTCAGTACCTCCACTGCTCCCTCCATTTAACTAAAGCAGAGAAACTCTTTCTTTATCGTCTGGCTATCAAAACACAGAGACACAATTTACCCAATTGTTTCTTATTGAGACTGAAGTCCACGCTAGTGACAGCATCTCTGTGGCCTTTGAAGTGTCTCTCCAGGGACGGATCTTCCTAGAAGACAACAATGTTCAGACACTATAGATTAAGAATCATCTTTGCACAATAAAACCATTTTATTTCTACAACAAGCAAACCAAGCCACATATTGATCCCACAAGAGCCGAGTAGAGATAAGAACACTGTGCAACACAAAATGAGAATGTCACATGTATCAACAAACTTTAGAAGATGCTGATCCAAGCTGATAACCCCCCTGGATCTTAGTTGACTTGCACAAATCATTCATGCATTTTTACACCATGCTGCTGGTGCAGAGACCCCAAAGCTGACTTTGGAACAGATCAGCCATGTCAACGACCACCTGAGCAGGCAGTGAAGCTCAACTTTGCTCTGACAGCTGCTCATCTCAGCCCAGGGGTAGCCAAGAGGCCACTGTTTGCACAGAAGGGACAAATTTGCAAGACTTAACACACCTGTCGAAACAGACAAGTAGAATGAGAACTGCAGCAAAATAGACTGACCCACTACTCTTCCCTGATGTCTGGGGAACACAGCATATCCCTACACAGCACCTTGCTGCAAAGGCCAAGCAAAGCCTGAGGTCGGGGGCGGGGGGGAAAACCAAACCCAAAACCACTGAGAGAACCATTATAAGAGGTTGTAACACTTGAAAATTGTGCAGACTTCAGAACAGGCTGATCAGCCTTCAATCCCTGCTCTCACACATACAGCCTCTGCCTCCTTGGCAACCGCCAACACAGCCCACTCGCCCTCAGGATTTGACCGCAGTGCCAGCCTGCTCAAACAAGCACCCAGCCCCAGAAGAACAGGGCTGACCTCACCCCACAACACCAAACACCAGCCCTCCCCAGATCCAGAGCTCTCCCCACCTGCACCAGCCCCCCCCACCAGCCTAGAGGTGCCCCCACACAAAAACACAGTCCAATCCCAGTTGTAACAGCACCGCAAGGCCCAGGGGTGGCCCTGCCAGCAGCACTAAGCCCCCCCAAGCCCAACTCTGTCCCCAGTTCCTCCCCAGCCCAAACTACATGAGGCCACCCCACAGCCCAAGCCCAGGTAAGTCCCTGCTGAACAGCCCAACCCCAGCAGCACTAAGCCACCCCCAAACCCAGAGCTGCCTCCACCACCACGGCAGCGCACCCCAGGCCTTCCCCTGCACAGCCCAGACCCAGCAGCACCAGACCGCCCCCGGCCCAGCACCAGGCCTGCCTTCCCCC
>WAAD01009212.1:30096-53942 GCA_013389945.1 Fregata magnificens
CTAAAGGCAGCAACAAGGTTCTATCAAGCAACAAGAAAGTACAATAACAGAGGTGAGTAGCGGCAGCCTGTACAATCAGGGCTTTGGTGCTGACCCCTCACACCGCAGGTAAAAAACTTAGACTAGACTTAGACTTCTGCTTTATGCTCTTCACCTTCTCTATGTCACTGTATGACACGTGAGCAGTGCATCTCAAGCCAATCAACTGCAGCACAGTCCTACTGTCTCACAGAAATGCTTGAATAACGTGCAGAATAGGAAGCCATGTGACAAGAGGGAGAGCTACTGAGAAAAGAGGAATACAAACATCATTGAAGGCTTCACAGCAGCACCAGGGACAGGATGAGCTCGGAAGTCATCTGGAACCTCAGAGTCTGGCAGGAGCCACTTAGTGTCTGAGCAGTAGCAGCATGTTACCTCTAACGTCAGCTCTGCCAACAACCTTGCTTGCCATGGAAAGGTACAGCTGCCCACATCTTCTTTCTTTGATAAATTAAATGGTTAACAAAGCAAGATCATTGACAAATTGAAATGACCTAACAACTGTGAGAACAGAGGCAAAGAACAAAATCCCACACAGATTTTCTGTTGCTGAAGTTGTAGCCATAGGTTAGAGCAACTCATCAAAAGTAATATTAATGCAAGTGAAAGGAGAGACCATGCCAAGCCTACCACCTGCTCTGTATTTCCCCAGGAAATGTAGACTGATGTTCATAGTTCTGAGCAAAGCTCCAAGTGGATGGAAAGGAAACAACTGAACAGATTTAGAATACACAAGATGACACAAGAGCTCCTTGATCCACTGAAGTAAAGGGAGTGGGGGGAAAATCTTTTATATCTGTAGCAATAAAGAGCCCATCCTGAGAGGTTACTTCTAAATTAGGCTCCGATATTTAATCAAATTATAAATCTATTTTCAGAATTTGTGAATCCCCTTCTGTGGGGTCACCCACAGCTTGCTGAAGCCCCCTAAGACCTAGGAAGGAGAACCAACCTGCCATGTCTCAGCCTTTCTAGTTGTCAGCTGTAGCTGTGGCTGGAAGAGCAATAAGCAGTACTGCTAGTCATTTCCTCTCTTTTCTCCACATCAGAAATGTAAAGTTATCAGGTTTTTTTGAAGTGTTTCAGTTTTTAACAAGACATGAAAGTGCTGCTGAACAACAAAATATTGAATTGCTCATTTCAATTGTTTCCTTCTAGGTAGACCTTCCCATTAGTATCTTCTGCAGATATGTCCATTTCAGCTAATTTCCTAGATTTTTGTCAGAAAAAAATGTGAGCAGAAATGTTTTTAAACAAGTTATAATTAATTGCTTAGGACTTCAAGCTGTTCCCTACACAAGCTGAAACTTATACATTGCTGTCAAGCTCTTCCTTTCCTGATTTTACAGAGAGTCCTCTTTGTGCCTTTCCAGTCTTGATGGCAATCAGTGTTTTGCCTTCCAGACATTTCTACACAGAAGCTCCACATTACTTCTGGATTCCTCCCACACAGCCAGATTATCGGGAAGAGTAGAGATCAACCCTTTTTTCCTCTAACTCTCATGAACTTCCATTAAAAAGTATAGGGTAGGTAGCCAAAGAGGGCTTTTGACCTCTTGCTCTATCAGCTACCTACCAGAGAGCCTTACTGTGGCAGTAGGGCATCAAGTGATTTGTCGAGTATTATTTTACTGTTGGGTCTACATCAACAACACAGGAATGTACAAAGTTAACCACTGGTTCTATGACAGATGCTTTTGCAGTGGGGCTTCTGTGCCTTAGAAGTGAAAAATATTTAAAACACTTTTCAGCTAGGAAACATTTGCTTTCATCATACAAAGAATAAGACAGAATTCATGCCAACTTTCCAACCTAAAATGAAGATCTGACTGGAACAAGGATAATTTTTAAATATTCTCTGTTTTTATAAAAGCTGCAAAAGGAATTAACATCTACTATAAGAAGGGGAATGGACGAGATTTTTTTAAAACATTCAACTGGATGTTCAACATTGAAACATCAACATAATATAGAAATTTTCAGTCAATCGAAACAAGGACATTTTGTAGGCTTTAAAAAAGCATGTCTGGAAGTATGGCTAGAGCTGTCAAATAGCTAATCTACAGTGGAGACTAAGAATAGAGAGATCTGAAAACGAGGCAGCTGAAAAATACTGTGCTGAGCAGACACTGTGTTTCCTGACTTCATGTTCTCAAAACAGTTCTGTAGTGCCTGGCAGTACCTAGAAATGTAATTACTGCTGGGAAGACACATTTTTTTTTCTGGGAACCCGAATCACACACAGTTCAGTCAGCAACATTTCAGAGAGTAGCCTGAGAAAAAAAATCACTGCTGAGATATTATCAGCTGAGAAATAGTGATCCTCCTAGAGCACTGATGCAGTTATTACAGCTTCTGGAAACAGCGAAAGAGAATGGATGTTTTCTGGAAGCCATCTGAGACAGACTCAAGCTCTGCTGCTAGTGTTATTACTAGGAAAGATTTTCTGTAAGCAACAATGCATTCAGATTAATAAGAAAGTTCTAGTCAACAAAATGGCTAATGATGTACCGTTTATGTTTTGGGTTTGGTAGAAGGGACCGAATATTCTCAGGGATTGTCATTGGTGGTGAGACCCTCCCTCTGCCTCATTTTTATCCAACCTGTAGAAATTTGTTTGCTATGGGCTCCTAAAATATCTATGTGACATGAATGACTTTACTGCAGCTTATACCCTAAATACCAGGCAACTGTAGCATAAGATGCACCATAACAAATGACATCATAGTTTTTTGTGGGACGAACGTCCTTTCCTTTCCTACATACATCTTTCAGGCAGACAAATATCTTGGTAGTGGTGTCAACTTTTCCACATGCTTAACATCAGCTTTTTCCCATGGGATTTGTACCTCAGAGCAACGGCAACAGAAAGTGCATGCACAAAATGCACCAAGATGCTGTATTATTATCAATTTCATGCCAAAATACTTGGCTTCCTTCTGGCTACCCACTTTTCCTCATCATTTGTCATTCTTCAAGTTAAATAGCTCAGTTTGTGACCTTGGAAAGCATTTGCTTCAAACTGCAACAGATAACCAGAAATGAACAACAGTAACGGGGTTCAACCCTGAAAGATGATGACACAGCCACCATGGAGAGTAAGATTGCTCATCAGAGGCCTGAATTTCTTAAGACATGATGGGGATAAGAATAACAGACAGCTGGTCATGCTGTGATAGATGGTCAGCTTGAAATATGTCATGCAAGTACTTCTATCAAGAGTCGGCAAATACATTAGAATCATTTCATCCTTCAGAGACCTATCATAGAAGAAATTCCTTTTTTATGAAGAACAACACACTACCTGACATGCAAAGCTGTATCCAGGCCCTGACTGTTTCTGTCTGTAAGGGTCTCACAGGCAAACAGTAACAAATCAGTAAATACGGTAAAGGAAAAAAAAGTTCAGTGACGTTTCTTGTGCTATGTAAGTTCCTACTTTAACGAATACTGCCAAATTACACCTCTCCCTAAAGTGCTATCTTTCTTTACCTCTGTTAGTCAAGATTGTTATTAGACTTCACCTTCTAGTTTCTTGCAGATATTTTTATACTGCTGTGTAATAAGACTATTAGGAGGCGATGGGAATGTTCCTTTTAAGCTGTAGGACATGAAGCATATCATGGCGTAACTGATGAAGACTGTACCAGGAGCAGGATACAAGGCTAAAGTGGAACAGGCCAGTTTTGTCTTGTTTCTCCCACCACATTCCCAAATTTGTAACACTAAAGAAAACAGTCTGGGATTGCAGTGTGGCAGTATTTAAAGAACTAATGGAACCCCATGTTCCTACTCCTTTGGTTGTCTCTCTTGAGACAGAACAGGTTTGGGTTTTCTGATGCACTTGTATGTATAATCCTCTGAGTTTCCAGTTTTGAGAGTTTTTGAAAGGTAACATCCCAGATATCAAGTGAGGCACCTGGAAAGCCCAAGTAAACCCACGGGAAACAATCAGGAGAAGTGCTAAGTGCTACCAACCCAGGATTACCTACAGATGCTCAGTATCTCAGAGACTTGCAGGCCTTCTTTCCTCACCTCCCTCCTCTTGATCAGAGTGATGACCCCTCCTTGCGTACACTTCAGTTCCTCAGATAAAAACCAGAATTGCATACAGGCTGAGAAAATTTGGAGAAGAAGTGTAAGGTTTACTTTCTCGTTCTCTTTCGATCAAATATTTAAAGCAAATCAGTGCTGGAGTACTCCTTAACCACAAAGATCGCCACAGAAGAAATTTATCTCACTCTCGGAACCAAAGCTTAGCAATAAAACCGTAGCCATGGCTCCCATAAGCAACTTTCTGCCACTAGATGGCAGAAAAGGTCAAATGTTAACCTACATTTTGTTCTTGTGCTATAAACCAGGCAGAAAATATTGCTAATAAAATGCAATATTCTTTTAAAATGCATTTTCCCCTGTATGCATACTCAATGGATGTTGATTTCTCCCATACTGTTGGCTCTCAGTTCAGACGGATGAGTGAAGAGTATTCATTTACAGTCACATCCTACTTAAATTTCTGAAACAGTGCCTGTCAGTGGCAAAGAGACCAAGGAAGCTGAAAGAAACCAACAGCAGTGAGACACACTGGACTGTTTCACAGAATAGCTAGGAAATTGCAGTAGCCACTAGTTTATTTTAAATCTGGATGAAGGTAGTGTCTTCACTGTTAAATCACTTAGGAAAAGACTGTCATATTATGATTGTGTATCAGTACTGTGACAGAGTTTAGAGGCAATACAAAGTCCCCGTGTCCTCGTCCAGTTTTACAGAAATGACTCCACATCTCCCAAGAACTGATGTAAGTATAAAATGAGATTCAGAAAGTACTATGTCACTGAATTCACCACAGGTAATACCTGGATTTCCCCAGCTTTCTACAAGCTGAGCCCTTCAGCATAAGATGCAAAAGCCTTCAGCAAGAGCAAAAGCAGATCACCTGCTTACCTTGTATATCGCATTAAACAAACCTGAAGTCTAGGAATACAGTGTAAGTGTGATCATAAAAACCATGGGGCACAGTCCTGTACGAGCACATCCTGGGAAGTCTTCTCCCTAGGCTAGTGGTAAATGATGGAGGGAAGGGAACGGGTCATTTACAAAACAGCAATCCCAGTGGACCTAAGATGAAAAAGCTGCAGCCGCAGAGGCTTCCGAGACACTTTGTTTCCATTTTGTCTAAACATTTCTAACAGAAAAGTCTAAACATTAGCAAATGTTCGTGTTAGGAGACATAATACTCGTATCTGTGCCTAGCAGTGAAGAAAGTATGTGCTTTCTAAAATACCGTCCTTTCATTGAATCAAATGTTTCACAGAGCCAGGCACACCCAGGATTTTGCGGGGCGCTTCATGAGAGCAAGTAGATGGAGAGGTCCCTGATTTATGCACCTGCACAGCCGCCNCTGGGAAGGGAGCCACAAGGTGGAGACAGGCCACCACAGCCAGAGCCCCAAGCCGCTTGCTGAACCGGGCAGCTGCAGCGTGGCTGGGGAGGCAGGCAGGGCTTTGACCAGGCAGAGCGATATGCTTGGGAGTGGAAGGAAGAAGAAGGGAAGACGCACACACAGCGATGATATTTAGAAATTCAGGAACAAGTAAAAGGCAATAAAATACGCCTGATCAGCTATCAGACAGAATAGAACTGAGAAAATTACTCAGAATGCTCAATTTTTTTTGCAGTTTTCACTGCCTTTCTGTTTGTGAACATAGTTAACAGCATCATTTACAGTTACATCTTTCAGGACTAAATGACTATGAATACTTAAAGAATTCACATGAAGTGGTGGATTTCATCTCCCAAGTAACTGGCGATAGGACAAGAGGAAATGGCCTCAAGTTGTGTCAGGGGAGGTTTAGATTGGATATCAGGGAAAATTTCTTTACCGAAAGAGTGGTTAGGCATTGGAACAGGCTGCCCAGAGAGGTGGTGGAGTCGTCATCCCCGGAGGTGTTCAAAACAGGTGTAGACATGGCACTCCAGGGCCTGGTTTAGGAGTCATGGTGGTGTTGGTTGACGGTTGGACTTGATGATCTTAGAGGTCTTTTCCAACCTTAATGATTCTATGATTCTATTTTTCTTTGTATCAATTGATTAGATAAGTTCTATAAATTACAGCCTGAAGTTTGAATTAAAAATTCCACAACTAACCAGCAAATTGGAATTTGCTTAATTTCAAGTTTGTTTTGAAGCTTTGAAATATGTTTCTGGTGACTTAAGTTTAATTTTGCATAAACATTTCTTCTAAAAAAGCATCTTTGCTTCAACATATACATTGCAAATGAACGTAGGGATGAACAAACATAGATGATAAAGGTCCCATCTCACGCATTTTCCTTCCACCTTGAACATAAAGCATACCTGAGTCACCACTCTTTAAGGTTGGACATATGTGTGCACACTAATCTTAAAGGGCAATCTTAAAGAGCAATACAAAACTCTTTCTCTCTGCAGATTTTGAACAGGCTTTAGGTAAAAATAATTTTTCTGTATCAATATATTTTGCTCCTATATCAGACCTATTCCTCTCAATTTGGCTCACAAAGCACAGTCTTCAGTAATATATGATATTGTATATGTGCTATACTGCAGAAGTAGTGGGGATCATAAGGTGGGGCAAGAGGAATGCCAGTGAAGGGCACTACCAGGGTAGGGTGACAACATTCAAGGGCTGGAAAGGGAATGAGAGGAAGCAGACTAGTGTGCCAAAGGAAGGTGCCCCAAGCACCAAAACCCTTTACTGCAGCTGTGTCAGCCAGCCAGGGCTGTCAGTAGGGAGTCAGAGGTGAAAAACACAGGCAGGCCAGTGCAGCCACCCTGCGCCCACCGGCACAAAGCTCTGCTGTGCTGCCACTCTGCACTAGCTGGAAAGCAGCTGGGAGAGCTTAAGGCATCAGGAACAGGCACTACCTTTTGCTGCTGTATATATCTTAAACAATGATCCTGCCTTTTACAGCCAGCAGATTGCCTTCAGGCATCGTCATCACCAGTTTGCTTTCTGCTGTGGAAAGAGCTTAGAGGAGGTTTTGAAAAGAGAACTGGAGCCCTGGATTATACTCTGGCTATCTCTGCTAAAAAGGCCAAACTGCCTGCACTATCCGAAAATTATTCCCAAAAATACCATCAGACCCTACTCACTGGTATGCAGGGGGAACAAAATTGCTTTTATAATAATTTTTTACTGATTGCTGCCTTAAAATGTATATATATATATATATATATAATCTGTCAAACTGTCAGTAGCCTGCAATACAAATCATAGCACAAACCATCATACACTGTCCTCTGAAATATTTTCCCGTAGATGTTCATCTACATTTGTTTTGCTTTCTCTACTTTAGTATTATTTCTCTGCATTGTGATCATGCTGTTCAGCTACATATTGTAGCTGAAGGACTTAAAACAAAAGAAGGTGGAGTAGAAGAATGCATTTCAGATGGAAGAGCCAAGCCCATTAAAAGCATTTTTCTAAGATATCTGCATGATGCTGATCAGCATCCAGTTAGCTGGGCAGAAAATATACCTCTCCTGAAGGCATTTCAATATTCATTTAAAAAAAACCCCAAGCAATGAGAAGTGTGGAGCAAAAGGATAATTGTCCAGGAACTTCAGCATTTTCTCCCAGCAATAATTGGAATAGATATAAAATTATGTTACCAAAATTTACAGTTCATCAGGAGAAATCTGTGCATGAGTCAAATGCTCACAGCTCCTTGTCAAATGCACTGACATCACTTGTTTGCAGAATGATAAAGCTATGCAGAAGTCAAAAGATTAACTTTCTCTTCGTATTAGGCAAACTTTTTGTGCCAACTATACTAGCGTGAATGAAAGTAAAATCGCTGCCCTTTTAGAAGTTATGCCACATTTGTCATGGTGAAGCTCCTGTGATGGCTCTTCTTTACTGACTCTTTAGCACCGTTGATTCCATAATGAACTGAATTTCTGCAAATTCAGTCAATTCTGCTAGGTCTTGTAACTAAGGCATATTCAATGCCTGTGTGTTTTGTAAAATGAAAACCCAAAACAGAGGCAATAGGGAAGAATTTTCTTTAGGCAAGCAAAGTGCAGCTGGCAGACACGGGGGAGAGGCCCTGAATTATTCCTGTTCATGTTGAGGATGGTTTCCTTGGCTACTTAAAAGAATGCAACAACTTTTATAGGCATACGCAAGCAGCAAAGTGCCACTCCTCTTAGGAACCAAGCTCTTCCACCAACTGAAAACAAAATAGTGTCCTTCTGACACTGAACAATGGAAACACTGCTGCTTGTTTTAAATATCAAACTTTCTTAAATGTCAAACCAGAGCATACAGTGAGGTAATCCTCTTGCAGCCCGCAAAGGCATCTAAGATGGTTGGTGTTCACATGAACTCATCAAAAATGCCTAACATTATTTGCAAGCAAATACTTCCACCAAATATGTGATCCACTTGGTTTAGGTGCTCTGGATTGCCCTGTCCCCCTATACAGTTCCCAGCGCTTACTTTATGGTGATGAAAATGAAGCTTGCAAATATTCACTGTTCATCTCACCGGCTGCTGCCTTTTCCAGACCATCCTGCATCTTTTTTTTTATTCAATACAGCTTACAGGAGGCAAAAAGGCACAATCGTTCAACAGACAGAAGAGAGGGAGGACTGCAGTACAAGGCTACAGACACACACATATGCCTTCTACTGGCGTCAATCTGATTGCAAGATCCACTTGTACTGGCGGCAGCACAACAGCCCCAGCTTTTATCTTTCTACAGGAGCCCTGAATCAGGGACAGGATGTTGCTTCATCACAGATCAGAACAGCAAACTGCTTTTGTCCCATGCATTAATTACAGCAGAAAGGTGGAAACAGCGTTGCGAGTCAGTCAGGTGCAACCCTGCCTGCAGCTTGTAGGTCCTAACTTCAAGACTTTACAAGCCCACCCCTACCTTGCTACCACATATGCTTTTAAAGCCCCGGCTGTTTAGCCATTTCTGAACAATATAATTAGGTTCATTACTTCAGGCCTCTGCATCACCTCTAAATCAGACATATAACTGTTTGCCTGCACAGAAGTAAAGCCTATTTATGCAAAATAAGGGCATGGAGATAATTTTACCAGTTTTGCTTTGAAACATACTGCATGTACTCTATCCACATCCACACAGAAGAAAAGCAATGCAACTTGCAGCCCAGACTAATAGTTTTGCACTGACTTAGCTATCTCCATTTAGAAATAAAATTAGCTGAATCCATGCAGATATCAGGTTTGTCTTGCCATTACAGTGGCATATAAAATAGTCATGTATCAGGAAAACATATGTCAAGGATTAAGCCTGTTATAATTCGTGCAGAGAACAATAGTGGCCTCTGTGGCATAAGATAATACACAAGTATTCCAGATACCAGTAGGTAGCAAAAATACCTGTGTGGAAAGGAATTTCAGGCATAAACGGGCCAACCATCTTGCAGCCTGAAGCACGCACTAATTTTGCCTGTTCCTATTCACTGGTTCTGTAGTTTGAGCAATGAGAGGAGAGGGAGAAACACCTACTGGAAGAAAACAGAATTAAAGTTTGAGGGAAAGTTTGCTCCACACTAGCACATGCAGATTTCACTTTTTCAAAATGTAGCTGGTGGTTCAGCATCAGAAGCAAGTGGTTCATGAGCCAGGCCTGAGCTAGCAGAGACAGTGGAGCCTGCTTTCCTCAGACGCCTCCTCTCTGCATTCCCCCGAGACAGCCTGATGTGCAAACCTCTCTGGGTATTATTGTTGTGAGTCAGTCAAGCAGTCACTGCATGTCATTCAGTGCACCAGCTGTCGCTGCACAATAGCATTCATTCCACTGAACAATAAATTAAATCTCCCCCGAGTGCTAGCTGTAGTCTGCTCTGAGGCTTACTACCGCTTAACACGTGTTACTCCACACTCTGCACACCGCACGCAGGAATTCAGGGCTGGCAATGCAGACACAAGGATTCTCACTTGAAATCCCTCATGAAATGCAGGTTTCCCTTTTTTTCCCCTTTAAATGCAAAATCTATAAGACTCTCTAGTAAAGGATGAGCTCACAGGCAGGTGGACAGAGAGAGGCAGAGCAAAGGTAACTCCATTGACCGTTCTTGCCAAAACTGCTCTGCAGGAGGTGGTGACAGGCAGCTCTGTGCTGTCTGTGCTTCCTGGGGCCCTGTTAAGAAAACAGCCACATTTTGTGGGAGAAGCAACAATATTTTCACCTTGTCCTTTGTTCTGCAGGGACAACTACTTTCTTGCATCAAGGGCTGTGACATTTGTCACTTAAAAACCCCACTGCATTTGAGAATTTTAGAAGTCTGAGACAGTGTGAAAGTGAACATCTGGAGTGGCCAAACATCACTTCTAGCTTATTCTAGATGCTCGCTGCCCTCTTCTCCACTCCTTCCTTCATGCCAGGCAGTTCCTTACCACTTCTCCTTGGCTGAGGAGGTATGCCTGAGGCATCCACAACTCCACTCCATTTTCTTAAGCCAAAGCAAGCTCTCGGCTCTTCAGCCTTAGGCACTACTTTGGCCTCCTGAACTATGACCGGCTGGCCCACAGTTAGTATCTTCATCCCTAGCCGCGTCACAATCCCTTTTATTCATATTTAGCGTGGCTTGAAGATCCCCATGATTAGAAAATTTTTATGAGGCATCATCCAAAATTGGGAAACAGAAGACAACCAGCAGGTAGCAATAGTCCTTTTGAGATATCAAAAAAGGTTGAGGACTTTAAATTTTGCAAAAAAAAAAAAGAACTACTGTTTTCAACTTTTTTTGTCTCAAAACAACAGGGATTGAAATAGCCAACATTCCTGTGGGATGGAAGTACCATTTCTGATCAGCTCTGCAAGCCAGCGACCAGCAGGAGCAACTATGCAGACTGTAACAGGCCTCGGAAGAACAGGACTCTCTTCAGTTTCCTGCAAAGTGTTTTGCTTTTGGAGGCATTGCTCAACTTTCTGTGTCTATTAGCCTTGAACTCAGGCTCCTCAAGAGCAACAAAACCATTCTCCTTTGTTCAGCACTTTGCACTGTTTATTGGCTACTGTCCCAAACAATAACCAGAATCTTGGAATAATTAAGGTCATTGCTAAGCACTTGCAAAATTACTATAGGCCACTGTGCAAGTGATCACTGGCTGAAATATGAGCTTTCCATGCATGTTTGCATATCTGATTCAAGACAAAACATGCTCAAGTAGGGCATGCTGTGGTCTTGCAAAAACACAACTCTCTGAGTTTGTGAAAAACAAAAACAAAACAAAAATAAACTAATCTGGGAATGTTCATCTCTCTGTTCCCTTTTATCCAAAACATAATACCTCAGTTTAAGTTTTGGGGATTTCAATTTATAAAAAGCATGTGGAAGAGCAAGGACAATAAACTATTAATGTTATTAGACAGATCTGTTATCTAATCGTCTGCAGGCATTTTGTTAGCTCTGCTGGTTAATAAAATATTTAACATGAAGCAATCCCTAACAAGAGATAGAAATATACAATAAATTAATCTGTTATTTGCAGCTGGTTTGAACTGTGAGAGGGGAAAAGTAAGTAATTTTTCAAAGACCCCATATTTATATTCAAATTAACTGTTACATGTAGGTCAGATCAATTTGTTTTGCTGTAATGGAAAGCTAGCCTCTAGCAACAGAAGTGGAACTGCTTCTGGACTTTGGATTTGTAAATATGTTAAATGTTTTCAACATAATTTCTTGTATTATCCGATCCTTATGAATTACTCCGTCCCAGCTTCCTGCACATCCTGTTCTGCTGACTATCGCTGGAAGAACAAACCAGTATATCCTGGCGAGTCCAGGGACGTAGATTTTAGGCCTTGTTTTCCCCTTCCCTTCGTAAATGCTCCATATTGACACATTACCAGACATGCTGCTGCAAGTAAATCTGGAGGCTGGTTTGAAATTTATAATTCTCATCTTCAGTACACCTAAGTTAACTTTTATGATTACTTTTCATGACTCCTCTGATGGGTGCAGCTAAGTTGCCAGGCCCACAACCACTGACCACATCGGTGAAGGAACACTTGCCCAAGGCAAGAGCAACGTGATGCCGTGACAGCCAGGCGAAGGTCCCCGGGGGCTCATGGCACGATGCAGGCAGAGAGGCTGGAGCTGGGGACGGCGACTGCTTCAGGTGGAGAGAAGAAAGGTGGTACTGCCAGTGCCAGACAAAGTGGCTCAGGCCAAAGCCGATTTCAGCAGCACAGGTGCCCCATCTCCAGACAGCCACCTCATTCCTCGCAGCTGCGTGCCCTGTGTCAGCCTGAGCTGCGTGCTGCTTGGTTCCTTTCCTACCAGCAAGCACGTGGAGGACAATAAATAGGATGAAAGGGAGGATGCTGAAAACCCACTGTAAGCTGTCTCTTGGTATGACCAACACAATCAGCCACCGCATCAGATTGCCCAGCTCGCCAAAACCCTTCCAATGTGCTCCTGCTGCACACGCAGCCCCTATGGGCCTCCAGAAATCTAAACCCTGCTGCAGCGGTGATGGGGGCTTCTGGAGCACAGCGACATGGAGGGCAGGCAGAGGCCAGCCTGGGAGCCTACCATCCTTCCAGGGCTCCTTTCCCTTTACCACCAGCTGGTAGGCGCCTCTCTGCAGCTCCAAGCTCAGCCCTGTCTCCAAGGCTCAGGGGTCTCCTTGCACCCGTGGGACCCCCGAGAGCCCTGGCCCTCCCCACGCATGGGTGCAGCTGGATCCTTCCTTCCAGCCTGGCACCGAGGCTGTGGCTAGGACTGCACACACGGAGACTTTCCTGCTGGGCAACTTCTGCTTCTTGAGGTGGGTTTGTAAATGGCCTTAGAGAAGGACTTCAAAATACTCTTCAGAAGAAATTATGAAAGTAGCATGAACACCCATAGTTTAATCTACCAGTATGACTCTGATCAAAGTGGTTTTTTGTTAATGTATTGATAAGCAATTATACAGCTTAGGACAGTTGATTGTCCAAAAGCTCATTTTTAGAATACCCTTTAGACAAGGCAATGAGAGGAACACATACACTACAGTCAGGGTGGTAAAACTGCATCAGGTTAGTGCTGAGAAGATTTTCATATTAGTGGGAGCCATCAATAGCTAGAAAAAGGAGTGGGAAGTGTCAGACTTTACCAATATAGAAGTTATTTTGTTTAAACAGAATTCCAGAAAGTTGGCCAGAACTTCAGAAGGTTGCATCAAAGCTAGATATACAGACAACATAATGGCAGGTGACAATTAAAACTGATGAATGTGAATTAATGTACGTTGGAGGAAATGCTTTGCTCCGATTACTCAGTCCTAAGCTATTTGTAATGATTCAGGAGAAAATATCTTCCCTTTCTGTGGGCAGTGCAACAGAGAGATTGTTAAAAAGACAGTAAAAAGGCGGGGGGTGGGGGGGTGGGGGGAGAAGTGGATTACAGTTTCATTATATTTAATTGGTGCACCAAAATTTCACCTGAAGTAAAGTTTTGTTCAGTCCATTAGGAGTGTAACAAGAGCAAAAGTTTCAAAGGTACAAAAAAAAAGACTGAGATGCTCAGGATGATTTAGCTGGAAAAGAGACGAACTGGAGGTCATATCAAGGGCATGTAGTTGAAAAATGTTTTCAAGGAGGTAATCCACATACTTTTCCTATTTCTGCACTTCCAGGTAGAAGTGGAATTTAAGTTGTTTACCTATTTTGTAAGAAAATGAAGGATCTTTTTTGGGTTTTGGTTGGCTTGTCGGGGGGAGGTTCTGTTCTTTTTTTCTAATGTTGCCATTCTTCATTGGGATGAAGTCAAAACCTTCTGGAAAGCACAAGTTACCAAGCTCAAAACATCCAATCCTCTGATGGGTAGGAACAGGGACAGGCAAGACCTATGTGCAGAGGGCCACTCTGTCTAGCTGAAACCACAGGCCCCAGGCAAATACTTTTTTCTAGCAGTCTGACAATGCCAACGTAAAGGAGATCTCTCATTCTCTTTGGTTTTGACCGGAAATTTCTCATGGCACTTGAAAGACTTGTTCCACTAAAAGTGTCATGTCCCTTTCCCAACATAAAGAAAGTGTTTTGACCAACTGATGTTGAGTGTCATGATTTTTGCTTCAAAAAATTCCTGACCAGATCTAATAATTACAAAAGAGAGAAAGACACATCACTGAACTTAGAAACGAATATTCTTAACGGAAAATTCATTTGCATAGTAAATTATTAGCCAAGGAAATTCTGTGAATACTTTCAAGACCAAAAGCTAAGGGGAAAGATGGTGTCCATACTGAAATGAATTGTACAGGTCCCAGGATATCAGAAATTATTATCACATCTCTTCCATTCTCATGTACTCAAGAGCTTCAGTCTTAGCACAGCTTTATTCAGCAGTTTGGTGTCAGAGGTTTGTAACTGCAGCATCTCCCCATGTCAAAAAGCAGATTTTTACGCTTATTTAGAATTAGCTTCTTCCCTTGTTAAGTTCTTCTTGCCTACTACTTCTGTGAGACAGCTTGCACTGAGTTGCAGCAGGGCACCATAGGCAAAGCTACATAATTAATACACTAGAAAATTAATTAACCTAGTGCTCAGTGAGATTTGTTCTCGGTAACATGATTCTGAATAATCACTTATCTCTTGCTTTCATTGAGTGAACAGTTTGCAAGCATCAGCAGCTATTGCAGGCAGTTACATCACTGATCTGTCATTCTTTCACGGCCATACCATATGGACAATAATAACTTAAATGGAGCCTAGCAGATGTTAAGGACACAGTGCATGGCTGGGAATGCACAGGCCCAGTGTGTTTGCATTAATTGAGATGTTTTATGCTAAGATTTTTATCTAGGGGTAAAAAATATTTGTATGTATCAACATATATGTAGTGAAAAACTGCATCTATGTTTAGTTAGAGGGATGAAGAAAGCAGATGGCAGTACAGAGCAACATTTCTAAGGAGTTAATTGATTTTCTGAGACTGATTGCCTTTCTAAAAAGCAGGGAGAATATGGATAAAAGATCATTTTTTGAATCAGTTAGATTAGCAAGAGGTTTTGTGTGTAGACACTCAAAAAGGGGGAATAGATCCTGTTTAAACTCAAAGTGCATAAAAATTATAATCTTTATTTTCCTGACCTTTTTTGCAAAATATATTCCATCATTTGTTTAGGGAACAGAAGAGACACTGCTCCACTGCTCAATAAATATACACTGAGAAAAACAAGAAACAAGCAACATTTTTTAATCACTATATTTTTTTAGTACTAGCATGCATGAGGAGGGGTGTCTGAGCATATCCTTCAGTCACTAGCACTGTCCCCAAATAGCACCCTCTCCTCCTCCTTCCAGGGCCCTGGGAACAAGAGAAGAGCCACAAGAAATCCTGGGTCCACAGATCATCTCTTAGATAACAGCACAAACACCCCTGTCCCTCTCTTCCCTACTCTTGCTTACTCATTCTCCTGCTTACTCTATGAAATGTGAAAAAAAAAAATAATGGTGGCTGGGTGCTTCACAAAAGGAAGTGAAAACTTTCAAAAGCAAACAGGAAACTTCATGCTGAAATGAAGCCAGAACAATTTTACATGCACGCACACACACACGCACACACGAGCACCTTTCACAGCTCTCAGAGACTAGTGATTGTCTAAATTGACCTTTGGGCTGGCCCACTACCTCCATTTTTGTGACTAACACAAATTCAAGAGCATTCTCTGAATTTTGAGAAAATTTCTGTCCCTGTGAACTTCTTCTGGGCTAAAGTACTCTGCACAGTTACTTCATAGCATCAGGGTTAAGAGGGTTATTCAATTTCCTCATAAAGTTAAAAGGAGTTAGGATAATTGCTCTATTTTCCACCTGCAAGCTCATTTTTACACTAGTTTCACCTGTTTCATTTCATATTGAACGCATCGAAAAAAGCTTTTTTCTACTCAAGTTGAACTTGTTCATACAACTTGAAGTCAGTATAATAAATTTACAACGCAGAATCAGAAATTGCATACATTAGTCAAAATAGAAAAAAATGTTGTGTTGAACCAGTGAAACTTTTACAATAAAATAAAATGCTAAACTGTTCATCATGCAAAACATCACGTGGAGTTGTGTGAAGCAACTCAGAAGAATGCAAGAACTCAAGAAAGAAAGAAATCAAGAAAGAAAGAAAGGAAGAAGGAAAGATGAAAAAAAGAAAGAAAGATGAAAGAAAGAAAGAAAGAAACTACCACACTAAAATTCTTCCAAGATAATGAAAGTAGGAGGGAAAGCAAGAGCTTCCCTGTACTGCCAAGGTTACAAATGTGGGGAAAAGGACTGCTAGCTACTCTGTTTATATGAGTGGGCTCTACATATTTTTGGGTTGGGTAAAAAGGTTTACCAATGGAGTCTAAATACTAAAACCAGAGAAGCAGATAACTTCAGAAATCACTGGGGAGATGGGCCGGGTGGAAAGCAACAAGTTCATGTATTTTAAGTGAAAGAACTACTGAAACCTGTTGAATGTGAATTTTTACTGAAATTTTGCATTGATTCTAAAACCCTAAAACCCCAATATACCCTGCTGCCTTGTGACACAGGGAAAATTCAGTACTTTTAAGAAGAATGTCTTGCACTTGTGGACAGACCTTGAGAGCACAAACAATTGATTTCCCAGCACCAGAATGCAAGCAAAATGGGACTCAAGGCATTTATGTCTTTAACAGTACCACTGTATCCTAAGGGTGGCTCATTTCCCTCCCCTCAAGTATAGTCAAAATATCAGTTCTCCCCAAGGAACCTACTCCTCTTCGGAAAGAGACCTGATCATTCTAGGAGCCTGAAGTCATGCAGTGCATATGAGGTCAGCAGTATAGTAATGTGTGCTTCCCATCATAGCTTCAGCTTTGAGCTAAACTCAACAAATGCATATATACCAAAACACAACTTTATCATTCCATCTCCATGGAGGCCAAAATAAACAGGAGGATAGACTGCCAAAACCCCCAAGCACTGTCGATACACAAATATATTGCAGTCACACACGAATATACATATACAAGCAGCCAATGTGTTGCCTAAACATAGCAGAAACGGTGCACAGAAGCTTCCCACAATTAAGCCAGCCAATATGTCTTGTAGCAAAAATTCACAAACATTTGTTGCCCCCACCCCACCTTGTGAAAATACATGTAGCAAATCACTTTGTGATTTGCATCAGGGAGAAAGAGTGATTACGTACAAAGTGCTTCCCTCAAATCTATGAGAGTTTGGCGCTCAGCAGTTTTACCTCTGAAAATAGGCAGAGCACCCACTTCCCACGTCCCCAGTCTGTAACCTAACCATTCGGGCCGAGCTTCAGCTTATTTTTCTCACAGAAAGGTTTCCTAATTGCCCAGTGCTGCTATCAACTTGCTACAGCTCCATAAAGAATTAGGACACAAATGTCATTTTGAGCAAAACTGAAGAGGCTCTTCTCCCTATTTTTCTGCTTCCTCCACAGATTGCAGTAGGTATGTTCAGACCAGATCTATCCCTTCTCATCATATCTTTGCCCTTTTCCACTGATTAAAAAGGTAGGGATGCTCAGGCATTCAGCTGAAGTTGGTAAGAGCACAGCGTGCTTAATTTTTTCCCAAGGGAGGACAAGAAGAGGAGTGGAAGGAGGGATGCCCCCTTATGTCTCTGTCACACCACTGCCCTGGAGCAGCATGACTAAGGGACTGTGGGGGAGAACAGCAAAGTGATGCTGCTGGCTTCAGCCCTGGCTTACTCATGTTGTCTTCTTCCTCTTCCACCCGGTGACTTGCAACTTGTAATTTTGTGAGCAATATGGGTGTTCCCAGCTCTCCTCTCCATGTACTTTCAGGGTAATTAGTCAGCTGTTCCATCCTTCCCTCTTCCCGGAGGATCAGCGCTACCTAATGAGCTAAGAAGGAGGCAGAATACTGCACTAATGACATTTGCTGAGGATTTTAAGCAGAGAGGAGTTAAGGAGGAGAAACGAGAGTACAAAAGCATTTACAGAGGCCCAGCATAAGTCATCATGACTCATCAGTACCTAGCTGAAAGAGCAGTGGCAAACTGAAACACAAAAAAGAATATTTGCAGGTCAGAATCTGCTTCCCACTTGCAGCAAACAAACAGACGAGAAGGCAGGATGCTATCATTGATTTTAATTAGTGGTTCAATTATGACCAAAATGTTAGGCCTGTATTAAATGAAACAGAAAGGCTGCTGCCCGCCTGAGCAGATCTGTACTCCTCCGTGCATCAAAAGCAGAGTTCAGTGCTTTCAGAAGAACTCAGCCTGTTGAGGCCTGAGCTATTTTTGAAGAAATAAAACAAAAACCAAAAACCAGCTGTAACTAGCGCTGCTGACATTATTGTGTGCTTTAGAAAATGTCCTACAACTCATCAAAGTTGTGTAAGGGTTAAGAGAGCGCATGGGAGAAGCCATCAACAGTCTGTGAGTCTTTCAAAGGAGGCTGCTGCCTCTCCATGCTGGTCCACTTACACGGAAGCAGGCCACAGACCTACCCACCCTGTTTCATTAAAGCTGCTTTGTTTCATGGCTGTTAAAGCCTGAAAGCTGAACTGTTATAAAGGGCTGAGTCCAACCCCACAAAAAAGCATGATCTGCTCCCCAATATTTGCCCCTTTCCAATATGCATCATGTTACAGCAAGACTTACAGAGAAAGCTAACTCCACTAGATAGCACTGGCTCTATTTAATTAGCCTTAACTAAAGCATATATGTAAAGAAGGAAAACATGGGTTTAAAACTGGCCAGACTGGGAGGTGATGGGTGGTAAGAAAAGCGCAGTGAGGTGACGTCGTAAAACCCTCCAGTTTTCACCTGTATCTCTAGAAGTACAATGAGATTATTCTATTTCCTTTGGGTACTGGGAACCTCACAGACCCATTAGAAGAGTTCAAAACTCATTGGAAACCACATTTCTGGGCAATTGACTCAAATAGTTGGTAATGTTGGGAAAAAAGGCAAGTAAAAGGCCACAAAAATGCTCACACTACCTATGGCAAATGGCTATATCATTATTATCAGTTCCAGGTCCTTCCTTTTGTGAGCGTGTAGCTGAAGATAGATGCGCTATCCGTTGGTTTTATCTCTTTTACTATCTGCTTCCTCTGAATCTCATGAGTCACATGAATTGCCAGTTATCAAGCTGCCATAACACCCTTTTTAAAATTGAGACTATTTTTAGAGCTAGTTACAATTTTTCAAATGGCGTGAGAGACAGTTTTCAGCACAGCTCACATTAAGAGACGCTGTCTAACTCTATATAGGCATTTGGAAAGTGTTTAAACCAGCAAACTTACTCATAATCTGCAAAAGATCTGAGTAGGATGAAACATTCCAAGCAGCCTTGCTTAGAGATAGCAACTTCAGAGGATTCTAGAAAGCTTTTTTTGAATAGAAAATGGATTTATAAGTCAGGTCGTACTTCCCCCGCTGCATAGGACAGGGAGATCAAAGTAAACAAAAAAAAAAATTCTTATTTGGCAGGTTCTTTATTAAACTAACTTTTCCCACATGTTTGAAGATCAATCAAGTAGCACAGACTGATTTAGAAGATGTAATCTTACATCTCCAAATCCCTCACAAACATAGCATTCAAAGGTTAAGTGTGTGGGATATATCATTATTTTGCAGCTATAACACCGAAACACAATGTGGGTCTCTTGATTCAGAGTGCCAGCATGTTAAAACTTGTGGTGCATGCAGTGAGGAGACAAGCTTTTTCCAATATAAATTCAATCCAAGAATTTCGTGACTGATGCAAGAAAGACTATGAGGCCGCAGTCAGGGTAGATACGAGTATGTGTCCAAGTATGCAGAGTATGGGGTAAGCCATAGTGTCCAGCGATGTACAATGGCAGGTGCTAAAGACATCTCTTCCTTCAGGACTTGCACAATCTAGAAGAGAGCTCAAAAGCAAACATGAAAATCAGCAAGCTGCAATTTACTGAACAGAAAGTTAAAAAATGTACTTCCAAAGAGTAAAGGTTAATCACAGCTGAGGAGTTCTCAGCCAAAACTGAAAAACCAAAGTATAAAGGAGCCATGTTTTAAAACCATTGTCCTAAAAGTGGAAATTCTGCACAGCACTCCACAAGAAAATCATATGGTCGATGTTAGAAGGAAAGTGTCTCTTTTATCTGTAGCTTTCTTACTGTGAGCTCCTTTCTTTTAACTTTCCTAGAAAGATTCAGTCAGCAACATTGCACAGCATATGCCACTGATTTCTCATAGAAGGCCAAATTCTGGTAATTTGGAAAAGCCTTTACTCAAGGCATTTACCCTGTGGTCTTTCTTCAAAGCTAGGGGAGAGACTTCAACCCTTCCTTGCCATGAACTGGCCATTCTGCTCCATCACCAGGTAGAGACTGGGCCGGCCGTTTAATATTTTTACCCTTCGAGCTCTACAGCTCCAGCCCGACGCTGTGAACTCACTGAGGGGAATGTCTGGCCAGCAGTTCTTGCTGTATGTCGCTGCCAGATGGCTTTGCCTTCCCCTCTGTTTATTTTCAAGAAGTGTTTTGTGTTTTTTTGTTCATTTGCAGGAGGGAACAATGAGGATTTATGGCTAGTGAAGATAAGGTCACAAACTGTATGCCTTCATTGGCAGGAAAGTTAAGAGCACAGGGTTAGCTGTCTGAAGGAGGCAACAAGCACAGCACATGCTGGCTTAAAATATCGGATGCCCAGTTCCCGTACAACTAGAACAAAAGCATCTACTGCTAGGTGACAGCCATGAAGGCAATGTCACAGGGAAGACCTACAAACCCACACCTCTGTCACTAACTGAACATCTTTGCTAGTTAAGACCATGTGAATTGTTAGCAAGCCTTAGCATGCCCAATGAGAGAAGGAAGAGGTGGGAAGCTATCCTTTGGCAAGGCTCCTTCCCAAGGCACCTGCCACTGTTACAAGGTGCCAAACCCAAATTACATGTTCCCTGAATGCCAGAACTTGGACACTGAGCAAGGGTACCCCCTGTTAGGGCCTCTGCCCCTGTGACTATTGAGAAAGCTGCCCAGAGTAATGGCCCTCCACCTCTGATGCTGGATCTGGGCGTCAGCACCCCATTGCCCTTCACAGCTGGCTAGCATGGTCTCCAGCTACCACACGTGGGTCTGACCCTGCTACAGTCACACCTTTGCTCTGCACAACAGGTGTGGGCAATGTCACTTCCCAGCACAAGCAGAAGGCAGTTTTTAAGAACTTGGGGGTTTTTTAAAAGTCTTAGGGATGTTTTAAGAACAATATACTTGCCCTTCATAGTGGTTATGGGGCTTGGCTACTTGCCCTAATTTCTACAAAAAAAGACAACTCTGAATTTGTTGAGTTATTTTTAATATTGTCAGTGAGGCAGAATTTTCATCCAATTAAATGTCTGTCATGAAAGTCAAAGTGGGAAAGTTAAAGTGCTCACCCTTTCCTTTATGACTGTAAATATTTATTATGCTTTAATAAATGTCAAGCCTGGAAAATTGGAGCGAGATCATGAGACTTTTATTTCAAACCTGTTTTAAGAGCTAATGATTTCCCATTCATGCTAAACTCTCACTCTTTAGCAATTGTATTTGGGCCCTGATTCTGCAAACACATAAGCACAACCGTAACATTGTGCAAACAAGGAGCTCCATCTTGTTCAGTACAGTCACCAGTCCCACTGCTTGCTGGACTGCAGCCTTATTTTGTAAGTCAACAGCACCACTTTAGAGACCTATTTTTGCTGAAGATTTCTCATGGGCACATCACACATGGGTTCCCTGTGCATGCCAAATGTGTGCCCTATTAGAAGCACAAATCCTACTTTATTTTTTTCCAGCCAGTCCGTGTACAATCTAATTCTCACAGGTAACAGGCAGGCTGGATAGCATGCCAGAATGTTTTTAATGATATAAGTTGAAAGGGAAAATCAGCTAATGCTTAAAAACTGCTTTGAAGATATTAATAAATAAATCCTAACTAATATTTATGTGGAATGCAAATAGAAAGGGTGCTATAGTACTCAGGATCCTTTTTCAGGTAAACACAAACTTCAGCCCTACGCAATGTTCCTGAGTTGTGTTTTCATTGGGAACAGAGAGCTCCAAAATCTCTCCAGTGCTGGCCTTTCAGCACCTAGTCTGAATTACAGAGGAATCATTCTGCTGGGTGAGCCTTAAAAGTGTCTGAGGTGCTGTTGTGATAAGCATTTGAACTTTCTGGTGAGCCTTTGAAACCCATCCAAACTTCTTGAGATTATAAAACTAGGTTGGAAATAGAGTAGCTACGCACTTTTTTTGTGTGTTGTTTCTGTTTCTTCCTGCTTCAGGCTAGACCAGAAAAACCATGAAAACAACAATTATCCCAGGCAAGCCTGCCAAGTTTTCTGTTTTTCCCAGGAGCTTGCTGCTTTTTGCCCCTTTATATGGGTCTAGTGGAAACCCCAGCTACATGCTGCTGCTTCTAATGACAGGCTTTACAATTGGCATGGGAGGGCAGATGCAGCCGTGATTCCACACGTGATCAGATAATGACTCCTGCACCCTGGAAAACAATACTTCACCACAACAGTCAAGGAGTTCCTGTCAGGTTCAAATTGGTCAAATTAATAAGAAACAGAAGTTTTTATTTAATGGATGTGAACTTGATTACTTTATGATTCTGCAAACACTATACTTTTCTAAGCAAGTTCTCTTGTTTGAATGGTTTATTAATACTTCTGACTCCTGTGGGAAAGTTGTATACAGATTATTTATTAAAACAGGAAAACAGGAAAACTGACCTTCCTCCATTCGAGGATAAGCAATTCCAAGCCAGGGAAGACAAAGATCAACACAAAGGCAGCACAGAGCATCTGGTGACAAAGTCCTTCTGCTTTTAAATAAATAATTAAATAAACATCCTCTCATCTCAATGCTCCTTTCACTTCCAACCACAGATGAGGCAAAACAAGAGGCAGATAATCGTTGTTTGGTTTTGCTGCTTCTTTTCCGTCTTAAGTGACTCTCTGAGATGGACAGCTGACCAAACTGGTCAGCCTGGGAAAGCCAATGCCCTGAAATTTTAATGTTGTCTGTTTGCTTTTAACTAGTGCTTGACTGAGGTTGGGAAGCCTAAATATTTGTAAAATACTGTATTTCTGCACCATGTGTCCTGAGAACACCATGTGTCTTTTTGAAAATCAGTGGGTTTTGACCTGCCTGTTGCCAAGCCTTTGCAGAAACCAGGACTTCACTTTCCCCAATCAGCCATTGTCTGTCTGAGTGCAAGGATTGTCCTTGTGGCCAGGTTTGTGGAAAGACCTGGGGTGGTGCTCTAGGCACTTTGTCTTCTTTGGATGAGTATTTAAAGCTGGACTCACTCTAGTTCAACTAAATTGCTGCTTTTGCTAAATTCTTGATTCTTACTTGAGCATTTACTGCCCTTGCTAACATCACATCCATACTCACCACTGTTGCAATGTCACCATCTGTTGCAGCAATGGAAAATGCTGTGTAGGAGGGTCTCTGGATGTTCACTTCCGTGCCGTTTGGTCTTACTCATAACAGTAAAAATGACCAAAACCAGACTGTCCTGCAGCAGTCTGGAGAACAACAACTAAAAAATTTCTGTTATAGATGTAGTCAGTCAAGGAGGCACTCAGGAGTCAACTTTCCTAAATTAGGAAATTGTATGATATGTTGTGGGTGTACAACCAGATGTGGTTTAGCCAGCGATTTAATAATTGAGCAGGTTGGTTACAATATAATTGCCTCAATCTCCCTCTTTGAAATCAAGGTGAAAATGTTTTGATTCACAGCTGGTGTGTGCACGATCATGGCAATAAGCAGTAAGTCATTAAGCTACAGA
>WAAD01009212.1:63955-78113 GCA_013389945.1 Fregata magnificens
CCACTTGATCCTTCCTTTCATTTAGCAATTATTTTCTCTCCCTAAAAAGTCCATTTTGGTTATGACTGCCCAAATACTTATGCACTTACCTGCAGTTCTGTACAGATCAGACCTTTAAAGGTCCCTTCCAACCCAAACTATTCCATGATTCTATGATCATAACTCTCTAGCTTGCATTTGGGATATTATGTGGGACAGTGTCAAAACCTGTACTTAAAGTCTGCCATGGCTGTCAGTTCTCACAAGTACACAAGCCTGGTTACAAGTCACAATTTTGAAAATTTCATGCTGTCTATTATTTATGACTTTGTTATGTTGTAGGTATTCCTGCATTATTATTTGTTCCACTGCTTTTCAGAAAAAAACTTCTCTGGAAGTCTAGCCTTCATTTGTAAAGAACACTTTCAAAAATATTAAATATGCAAAACCTGCAAGACAATCCATGGAAAGGTTATGGAAAACTAATAGCAAATCCTGATTTTACAGTGTTAGACTGTTCAACAATAGGGGATGCTCAAAGCTCTTGCTAAGGATTAATTTCCTCAAAGCAGTCTTGTTATTTTTGTTTATATTACAGAAATTGGTTTAATTGTTAATTTTTTTTTTTTTTCAGGGGCAGACCAAGTTTACTTTTGCAATTACACAGCTGCCAGCATAGTCTTCCTTTGGTTAGAAAACCTTTTTTAGAACTGGATTTTATATGAAGCTGGTTTGGGTTTTTTTCATGGTAATAGTTCTGTGTTCCTATTTTAAGCCAAATTTACTTTGCTAACCAAAGAAAGACCTCACCCATATGAATTAAGAGGCACCTCAGAGATGTTATGAGGATAAATAACATTAACTTTTATTCATAGGGAACAGCAAAATACTCAGAGCAGCTACAGCAGGTAAATATGGTCTTTGGACTGCGTTTACAAAAAATTCTTTCTCTAAACAGGTGACAATACAAGGACTATCCACATCCTATCTAGGTCACAAGAGGTGAAGGGTTTGGTCAGTCAAGCTCCACATCCCAAGTGAAGCAATAGAGTGGAAATTCAATAAACCTCTTGACAAGACTGCGTTAATGTTGCCCTGACCAAACACCAGCGTCCCATACTGCCCACATTTTGGGGCAAAAGAATTCCAACCTCAGCAGCATTAAGCAAAAATGCACTAGGAATTCAAAACCTGCCAAGACAACATGAAAAGTTGCCTTTTATAGACAAAAAGGAAAAATGTGGGACTGATTTTATTTGGTTAAATTTCACTGGAGGAAATCCCTTTTTACTTCACTGCTCTCTGTCATTTACCTACTTTCTTACCTACGAGGAGAGATTTACATTGACTCCAGTGAGAGTCCTTGTCTGATTTAAGTTTCCTGGGGGCTTTACAGTGTATTTGCCTGTTTTTTCCATCTTCTTCTCCCTTCCTCCATTCTATTACTACATTTCCGCTACAGTATAACACCACACACCATAGCAATACAGTAATCAGGCTGCACAGTTCAGACCGCTGTTTCTACTGAACGAAAGTGGTGCTTGGACGAAGACTCCAGGAAATCCTGAACCCTGACATTTTCTCAGTAGTAAATATGCAGTGGGCTTTTTTAGACATAGGTTATTTTAGTCCTGCTCTTCTCTGTCATTCTCTCCCAGATGCTTAGCTTTAAGGTAGAATGAAGTTTATTCACTGGCTGTCTGGTCTTTTTGCAGGCTGCAGAGGGGAGCCCTGTTAGGGGTGGTAGTGTCTGCCCCGAGGGAATAGACTGTGTTTTTGGGCACTTTTCAGAAATGCCACAGAAGACTCAACGGAGAGCATTGTGCATCCACCCCTACCAAGAACTGAGATCCTCTTTCACAAGAAGAGTACTAAGTGTGTTCCCTCACTTGCTGGCCCAGGCACACAGCAGAACCAAACAACAGGTTATGCTGCAGTCAACAGTCTAGAGGCATAGCTGTTTAATGCTAAGCCATGTTTTTCTTGCTTTGCATTTTCAGCACAGCTCTTGTGGAAAAGGTCTCAGTTGTGTCCTGGGACCTGTTTGCCTTCTCATATAACAGATGCATGAAATTGCATGGATTAATGAGGCTGGTTAATGCTTTGGTTTTCCATATCTGTAATGTTTGGTACATGCAGTACAATTCTGAAGACTATGAAAGAGAAAAATGAGAGTGGGAAGTGGGAAGATCATGCTCCAGGGAAGAGAGGGAGCAAAAAAGACAAAGGAAAGGAAAACTTTGCTATCAGTATTTATCTGGCATCAATCTTTAATGACCATTGTCTTTAACTGTTGAAGACAAACACTATACTTTCATATCATCTCAAACAGCAAAATGCATGAAAAGGATTGAAGTGAGAAACTTGTCAGTATCTTATTTAGCCATCAACATTAGCATTACTTAAATTATTTAACCTGTTTTTAGATCCTGTGTAATATTAGTAAAATCAAATGCATGAAACTTGTGACTGCAAATGAGATTTTAAAAAGCAAAAAGGTTTTGTAGGAATAAGAAAAGTTTGGGTTTAATGCAACTGATAATAGCCGGCACATGGCTCTTCTGCCATTATTTATGTTATAAATCTATAGTGAGATAGCGTGAGACTTCCAAAGGACTGTTTTCAGCCATGTATTACTAATGCTTTTGTAGCCATCACAGGGATATGATTTAAGACAGGCAAGTGTGAATGGCAGAGATTGTTGTCAAGTACCCACTAGTCATTAAACATAAGTAAACTCTCTCTCTCAAGTGCAATTGTAATACATGCAAGTAATTCAAAGAACCTAAACGTCAGAGCAGGTAACTTAAAATGTTCTACCAAAGCCTCACTTTCAGAAATCCAGAGTGTAGTATGCAGAGCCACAGCTATATTCATGAATTCAGCCAACATCTAAGTTGCACTCATGCCAGGTTCAACAGGAACTCCCCTGTGCATTAATGGGAATATTACTATGACTAATTGTACAACTTGTGTTAAGGAGTAAATCGCTCTACAGAGTGCTAAGCAATTATGCTGGGAGGGCAGTCCGTTTGTACAAGCCAGAAAACAATGCAGACCTTTACTTACAGCAAACCAAAGGTGGTCATCTATATCAGATAAACATGTGCGTGAGATTTTCTAAGCACTGAAATAAAAGCTCATCTTAAGTCTCTCTAAACCAGGTGAAAGAGAACACATCTGGTTACTCAGCTCAAAAAAGAAAAGGCCTATGAACCAGTCAAATATTATCACAGCACAAACAGTACCTCTCACACCAAGCAGAGAATGGTCCCAAAGCACACGGGAGGCTGCCCTCTCCCCCTCCTTGCTCAGAATCCATTGTAACACACTCCTGACACACACCGTGGCCTTTTTTGGGGTCACGAGTTTGTGAAGTGCTAAATTCCTGCTACTCTAACTTGGCTTTGACACTGCCAGGCTGTTGATATACAATAGCTGCTCCAGCACACTAGCTAGTCAGCATGGCACCGTCCTTATCATTGCTTGTTTACTATAACCCCAGGGCAGGGTTTAGCTGGTTGCAAACATTTGTTTTCATAAAACATTGGACAGATATGTCTGCCTCTCTGTATCCTTCCCTCTTTTAGTTTTTGGAAGTAAATTCTCCCTCCCTGGAAATTCCATTATGAGTGACTGAGAGTTTTTCTTGCTTGATCTGTCAAATTGGGCAGTTTCAGTTTCTCCTTTTTTGGCCTTTACCTCTCATGAGACTTAAAGATAGGTGATAATTTACGTTTACCTCTGCATGAAAAAACTCCTGGAATATATCAGCTGACCTGAATGAACTCACTCAGACACAGAGGCGAATCTCACTTCCGATAACAGTATACAGAAGGATGCATGAAAATGTGGCAGCATGACATTAAGTTTCATTTTAGTATGAAAGATGACTTTACTGCGTTACTAATGCCCAGGTATATCTTACCGTCAAGCAGTAGCATCACACATAGTCATATATTTGACGAAGGAGATTGAAATTTATAAAATAATATTGGTACTGTGCCTTTAAGGTTAGTTCAAGTCCTCTGTTTTTGCTGCCAGTACTCAAATACCCCTGAAATGTCTGTGGTGGGATGATTTGCTATGCTTTGCCAGAGCTGGAAAAGAATTTGAAGAAGGCTTTTTGGCACAGATTCAAGATAAAAGCATGTTTCTTATATGCAGTATCTCAATTCCCTGAATGATTAACAAACCACATTTAGCATATGCTTCTGATGCTTTGAATATCTTTCCAAAGATGTGGTCATAACATTTTTTATACTCTTAGGAAATAATGAAGGAATTAAATCTAGTGAAAACTGCTGTATTGGATTTCTTAACTTTCAACAAGATCGAAACTGCTCCCTTGCAATTTTGGATGTCTTGAAAAATGTAATTTTGACAAGATATCTGAGAATAAGGCAAGAAATTCTAAGGGGAATACTACTAATCGTACTGTGTAAAACTTGCAGCTTTATTTTCAGTCACATTATGTATTGTAATAAGGGGAACCATACATAATACACCAGGGTTTTTCTTTAAAAAAAACAGTGTGACTTTAGATGCCGCTAAGTATAAACATAAAGGAGGGAAAAATATTTCAAAACTCTGCATACACGTAGATCCCAAAGCTGGGCTTTTTTCCCCCCCTGTAAACTCCCCTTGGTAGGTATTAAATAGAATCAAGCATATGCAAACCTTAAATTTAGCTCTTCAGCTATCACAACAGCTGAACTGCTCCATAGAGGGGCAGGTGCCGTTGATGGCATATACATTTCTGTGCTCAGAGCTATGCTCATGGAAAGCGTATACTGTACATTCCAGCTTCATGATGACACAGCTGTACCCCAGGATAAGCATTTCTGCACTGCGGATGTCCCTCATCTGCCAGGACTGCTGATGCCTGCGAGCCCTGGTTAGAGCTGGCATTGTCACGGGCAGAAACACAAGATGGGGCGCTACGTTGCCTTACAGGGGACTGGTGTTTCTAAGCGCACTACCTCACCATTCCTGACAAACAGCTGACCATAAAATCCATAAATGAATGGATAAAGTTCGTAGAGATGTCCAGAAACTTCCTCCATGGCCCTGGCATGAATTACAACAACTTTTCACAGGCAGTTAGCTAAGCCTGCTGCTCTCCTCTGCTTAGGCTTGCCTTGTCTAAAACAGGAGACAAGAACATAAGTCATTTTATACAGGAAGAAGTGTACAGATGAACAAGGATAATTTTAGAGGGGAGTCAGCATAAGGGCAGGAGGAAAAGGCACACCAGCTCTGACACAGCAGAGTGCGAGTGACCTGCGTCAGTGGGGCACCTCTGCAGAAACTACACTTCCAAACTGGCAGATGTCATCAGCATATCATCACCGTCATGACTGCTGCTCCACAGACATCTGGATGAATCTAATCCTAGGTCTTCCAGCATTTCAAGGACCGAGTCATCTAGAGAAAGGGTACAACCTCTCACAATGAGTCATCTCACATGCCCTTTCCTAGCCCTCAGCTTCCCAATTTCTCTTTTGACTTAGAGCTGAGCACTTGTCTTGAGCAAGGTTAGTTTTGCCACACCATATTCCCAACGAAGAGGATGCCATTTTGCAGGAGTCTCCATCAGGAATTTAGGTCATCGTGTCTCCACTAGGACTGGTCCCCCTGCCAGAGCACGCCTCTCTGGCCGGCCACCCCACAGAGAAGCCTCTCAGCTCTTTGCCGCAGTAGTCATTTCACCTTCCAGTTACCAGAGGGAAGGGAAAATTGCACTCTAAAAAGTGTTGCATGACATCTGCGATGACTGGTCATGACTTCCTTCTCATGTAGGCTAAGTAAGGAGTCTTCTCCACTTGGCACTCCAAAATGATATCAGAGGAACATATTCAGTGGACAAAACACAACAGCAGAAAGTTTTAAAGAGGCCATGGGAAACATAGCACACAGAAAAGAGAAAAGGCCTTTCCGGCTAATTATTCCTCAGCCCTTCAGCTGGGTGAGTGGGAAGTAAGGAGGGAATGCTGCATGTGAGGAGGCCATCCTCATCACAGAGCCAGCACTCAGCAGCAGGAGCAGTCTTGCCTGCTGAAGCAGGATAGCCAGGGGAAAGGAACTCTGGAACCTGTTTACAGCTGAACCAGTTGCTACAAAGGACTTGGTGTTTAGGGTGCTTTTTCTTCCATTACAGCTTCTGGCAATATCACGCTCATCTGACAAAAGGGAAAAGAGTTCAGGGCAGTGTACCTGGGTTTAGTTCACATGTTTGACATCAGACACTGAATTGGAAGAGAATAACCCTGATCTTAGAAACTGACAAGAATGCAGATGTATTTCGAACGCTCCAGTTTGCACATACACCTGAGCCTGGTGCTAGAAATTTAAACATCAAAACAACTTTTTATTGTAGAATTGGCATTCAATCTCTAAATTGCTCCTGTAAAAACATCTCTCATAATCTAACATTTGGTGAAATGCAGCCAAACTGCAGGTAGTTTATCTTCCCTGTAGCTGAAATGAATAAATCATATAGAAATGCCTGTAGCACATTACCTATGGGAAAAAAAAAAATCTACTTTTCAAATAAGACAGGTTTATTCTTTTTTTTGGTAATAAAAAAAAAAAATTTCTGACTACACAATCATTGAATTAAATGACATGTCAAGATGGTGACTGCTATTGAGTGCAAAATGTCATGGAGACTGGAGCAAGTAAAGGTGTTATATCATTTTACTGCTGAGACAACTCTATGTAACTGCAATCCAACAATATTACATAGCTGAACTTCATGAGAGAATCAAAGAGAAGGTATTTCAGACAGAATTTTCCTTTTCTATGAGTTTTTTCTTAAAACGCAGCTACAGTTTTGTTCTTAATACTCAGAAAAAGATCCTTTAAATACCTGTGAAGGAATTTGTTAGGCAAAGAAATAAAATTTTCAGAATCTGAGCTCTACTGTACTAGGCATGGGTCACATCTTAGTTGTCTCTTCACACTGCTAATCCAAGTAGCACCGCAACTGTGGCCTACATTAAAGTCCAAAACTGACACTTGCTAGGCTTGAGGGGGTTTTAAGGCCATTTATTAGCTTTGATTGGAAGAAATTTTAAAATTAATTCATTTTTCACCAATTCCACCTTTTCCTCACTTTTGCATTTCATTCAGCTGAAGCTGTTTCCTAGATCAACCGTAGCACAGAAGTCGAAAAACGTCTTCCCATTGCTGTTAACGGGCACTGTACCTGACTCTGGTAGTCAAGGAGTCTCTATAAGGGATGGGGACAGCCCGGGCAAGGGGAAGTCTTTCCTCCTTTGGTAGCCCTTGGGCACACGGTGAGGTTCACATGCTGCAGCATAGCCCCCCGGAAAGGCTGCTGGGGCTCTGCAGGAGCACTGGGCAGCCCAAGCAGGGCCGAGGCGGGTGAGCTCAGGCTGTTCAGGAGGACAAAAGCAGCAAAGACTGGGGTTTGCTGTCTCTCTGCCTCCCTGTTGGAGCTACACGGCAGCAGGGTACATGTCCCCTTTGAGACAAGCATTGGGAACAGGCTACCTGTGCAATCCAACACAGCTACAGTTTTATTTACCCAAATGTCAGGAATTTTTCTCTGATGCGTATTGCATCTTATTTCTTTTCTAAATGCAATTCCTGGATAACTCTTAGCAAGTGTTCCTCTTACTGTTGCCATATAATTTCACAAAAATATTCATTCATTTTATATTGCCAAAATATATGTAATCCACAGCATGCTTTTCTTTAAACATAGGCATAAATATATCTGCACATACTTACATAAACATAGTCCCAACAATTCCTTAACTCTACCTGAAGAACTTCGAACCCATTATAATTAACCTATTCTGGGCTTTGGACTAGCGCTATAGTACAAATTGCAATACCTGCCTATTCTCGGCAAGGTCCATAACAGCTTTCAAAGAAGTTGTACATGTGTTGTACATGTCATGTGTTTTAAATTATAGGGGAGTTGAAAACGGAATAGAGAACATCCTGGACAATTGCTGGTTTTTCATGCATGTGCTGACTGAATAACTTGCACTGGAAGAGCTAATAGGAAAATATTTGATTCTACAAGGCTTAGTGGCTTACTATTCTTTGGGAGCAAGAGATGTTTAAGTGAGATCAATGTATCAGAAAACTCTTTGCAGATTTATTTTATCTTTTAGTCTGAGACTGCAGAAAAAGAAGGCTGTTATCAGTATACTTTGGAAGATACTGTTTCAGAGGATCAGTTTTGGCCAAAGCAGTAGTACCTGACACATTAAAACAACCTCTAACCACTAAGCAGCTGGCTTTTCTGCAAATTTAGTTATTGATCCCTTGGTCTTAACAAACTAGAACACCTGTTGCAATAGTGGAATTGCAACATAAGTACTGCTGTGGTATGTGCCACCAAAGCTGCTTTGCTCCACACTTAATTTTTATTAAGTAAACTGATGCTTATGCAAGTTGTTGTCAAGTTGAAAATATTGGAAAATTATTTTTACTCACGCCTACCTCCAGCAAAACATTTAGGCTTATGCCTAACTATAAGCATGTGAATAGTCTCACTGATTCCAATAAATGGGATTGCTCAGTGAGTCTGAAGAACTTCGTGGACCCATTCTGTAGCTTGTGATAGGTATAACACTGCAATGTGTCCTATACTGCCGACAGTATATCGCAAATCAGAAATGAAGGATCCACATGCAAGAGGAAAAGGGTATCTTACTTCTGTGTCAGGTAGGCATGGCAGCTGCTACATGATCTCTGACATTTTACCTCACAACGGATAGAAACTTCAAACGCACATGCACATACATCTTTATACTGTGTTGGTGGCAGAGGACCTGCATTTGCTTTCCTCCAAACAACCAGATCCAGAGGACAAGGCTAGGACAGACTGAGAATGACTGTGCCCTTCAAGCTTTTCCTGCAGGCTGACTTGAAGCAGAATTGCTCTATCTAGGAACAAGTCATGCAATACATGCAGTATGCTTCAGAAATGATTTAAAACAGCTCACTGACATTTCAGGAGAGTTTTGGTGTTCAGAAGACACCCGCCCAAATTTTACTCCCATTATTGCAGTAAAGTACAAAGGTCCCACTCAGCATGAACGTCCCTGCTGCGCAGACCTTGCACAAAGGCAAGGCACATCTGGGAGTGTAGCAAGAGAAGGACAAACAAGAATAGGAGCACAGTGATAATATCACAGTATCAGGGAAAAACAGTGGTAGAAATGTGATCATGAGGTCACTCTGCTATTCCTCCCCTCTCTCTGTTCCAAGGCTGTCCCAAATGTATGTAGTCTATTCCTTGCTGCTGTTTGTCCAACTTGTTCCGTAAAACCTCCAGTGATGAAGACACCACAGTCTCCCCAAGCGAGTTATTCCGGTGCTGCACTGTCCTGGACATGGAAGACAGACTGTTCCCTTGTTTTTTACAGCAGCCTTTTACGTATTTCAAGACCAGTTACATGTATTAGATTAGCCAAGAACTTTGATTTTGACTGAGCTCATTGTTGGTTTATGTTTCAGGCAGCTATTGATTGCTGGCTCACGTCCTGTCTATTTTCAAACAGTTTCCTATCTTCTTTTAAATTGACATGCTCCCTGAGTGTAGCCAAGGGTTCAGGACTCACACATTCAACTCACCTAATTGCCCACGCCCTCCTATTCTCCCAAATATGCACACTCAGGTGGAAGCAGGAACACATGTGGAGCCTGCCAGATGTTGGTACAGAGGATCCATGGGCATTCTCATCACCCGTGGAGGGTCCAGAGGAAATACAGCTCCATTTCAGACACCCATCCACGTACGTTGATGTCCTTCCTTTTTTCCTAAGCAATCCCACTGCAATGGGAGTCTTGGGAAACAGTCGTTTTCCTTCTCGAAAACCTGCAGAAAATTTTGACCATCATTTGGGCTGACACCAATGTCCATACGAAGTTTTTGGGATATGGTAAGAGCACTGCCACTCTCAGACACTGTTGGACAGGTGCCAGAGCATCAAGACATTGGGACAGGAATAAGGAAAGCTGGACCAGTTGGGAGCCCCAGCTGCATCTCAGCCTTGGGGCCCAGCCTTTCATGTGCAGCTGCAGGGTTTACTGTTGAAGGGAAGAAGGGAAAAATTGTATTATCTTAAAACATCTCAGGAAACAGTGGTTTTGTGCGACATCCAGTAAAATGTAGAGTACCCCAGAGTTATGAAATATTATTGTTAAGGTTAGGCACACAAGCACATTCAAGGCCCTGTGCATTTGAGGTATGACACAGTCAATCACTTAAGCAAAGTACTCTTTTTTCCCCAAGGAAATGAACAGAGGAGAAAAAAAAACCCAAAAGGTTAAAATAAAGAATAAAGTTGGGTAAGAATCCCCAATACACTGACATTTCCTTACCTTCAAACATTCAAGTGAAGAACCCTACATAGCAGTCTCTGCAGGTGTTTTTTAAGGCAATTTAGGTATGTACTACATTTCAAAAAGCTGCATTACAGAGATTACACAGTTAGAGTCTACCACTGCATGACATTTCCTAACTGAACTAACTTCTCAAGACTTTGCTGGAACAACCTTTCACTTTTCAGGTGATTGTTTTTAATAACATCAAGAGTTTTCCAGTGAAGGCTGATAATCTTCAGATACATTGCTGTCCAAAACCAGGTCCTCTGGCAAAGTACAATTAATGGGAAATTTTCTAGCGGTCTTGTCAAGATTCATCTCTTGAGTTTCAGGCCCCAGATGGGGAGTATGCACCTGCTGTTGTATAGCCACATGTCAAACCTCAGCTCGTCCTCCACTGATTCCTGCTTCCCTTCCATTATGAGCAACGTATTTCACAAGCCATTCCCACTTCTGCTGCCTCCTGCCTTCCTCCTTTCCCAGGACTCTTACCTCACCTACCCCATCAGGAAATTTCCTCCTCTTCTTCAAAGGCAGCACCAGCAGAGGGAGCATTTAGAGCATGCAGAGACAAGCCCTCTCTGTTCCAGCCATGCCTTCCACCTGCAATAAGGAATCACCCCTTGAAGCTTCAGGACAGAGCCTGGCCAGTGCAATTCTTTCAAAAATTCATCAGCCAAACTAATCTTCACCATGTGGCTAAGCTTGGGAAAAAATTAGAGGAGGCCTCATGAGACAAGAAGGGAGCCCTCACTTTCACGTAACAAATCTCTTCTCCAAAGCATGGTCTTGTCTTCACTGGTAAGATTTTGATTCTAATTTCTATGTGGAAACACTATACCTTCCTCATCTTATTCTTGGGAACAACAACAACATTTTCAGTTGGAAATTATCCGAAAAGGAAGCCAAACTCAGCAAGGCACCTGTTTTGGAAAAGTCACTCTGTTCAATCAGGAATCGTGCAGACCCTAATATTTCAATCCAAGGCTTGGCAAAATCATGGCGAACAAAGTTTCATGAAAGGAGCATGGACAGCCTCCCATACAGATGATTGTAATGGCCCTCATTATCTCAAATAAAAGCCAGAAGAGAAGCCTGTTATTCTGCAGAACCCCAGCTTCAGCACTCAGAGGCTTTTTATATGTATCTATTACATGTGCAGAAGATCTTCAGATGGTTTAAAGAGTTATTTGGACCATCACATATTCTGAATTGCACTGCATGTATGTTGGCCTGAGTGAGCAACCAGGTGGTAGTGATTTGCCACAGAAAACAGCGTACACAAACCAGGCAATTATTTGGTGTGATCCTTTAAGAATTTAGAGTGTAGAAACAAATAGGTAGCTATTGCCTTGCTCACAGTTTCCACGTTCACCGCCTGAGCAGCTCAAAGCCAACTGGAGCTGGTACATCTCTCTGCTCACACTCATCATCAGCTGCTGCTTTTGCCACCTGTCTGGTTTCTACCCCTCACTCTCGTGCCTCCAGCAAGCTTGCTGCTTTCAGCCAGTCTCTGCTACGACACAGTCAGTGCTCTGACCTTTCCATTGCAACCAAGAACCTATTGAGCAAAAATGGTGACTTCCAGGGTTTTCACTTATTGTTACACAGAAGGGGATCATTGTTGCTTTCCTTTAGCCTTCTTCAATGGAACAGTCTATTTTAAAGAGATCTGTATCTGTCAAGTGAATGAAAACCACTAGGACCTTACAGGATGATAATATTATAAAAGCTACTAAATACAAAGTATAAAGGTCTGTATTATGAATATAGGAAAATGATCAGTGTTCATAAAACCTGAATTATGGTATTTGGAAATCAAATATCTAAAAATCACAAGACGGGGACTAAAATGTTGTATGCGGTTGTTTTGGTCCTCTGTACAAAGTATGTATGAGCATGCCTTCTACATGCAATTGTCCCATATTTATGTGCAGCAAATAGAGAACACAGGAACAGAGAAAACCCTATTCCTGTGCACAAATTAGTCTGAAAAATGAGTAAAGGCACTAGTTGTTCTAAACTGAATATATAACCCTTAAATTTATACAGCTGCCTTGTTTAATGTATAAAATTGGCTTTTAATGTAGCTGTTAGCTGAAGCCAGTGGTATTTTGATGCCTTGAGGAAGTTAAATATCCATTTCCTTAAATTTCTGTATGTTTACCCAACAGTATAGCTATCTCCTCAAGTTCTTTTTAAAACCATGTATTCTTATTTCTCTCTTTTTTACTGCATTGTTTCTCATGCTGTGCATTGTGAAGTGCACAAACCAAGGAAGACTTCCCCCCTCCCTCATATGGTAGAGCTGGTAGGAGCTCTGATTTTCGAAAGGCAGTTATTTGACTGGATGTGACACAGCTGTCTTTTTTTCTATGGTGCCCTCTGACCGTTACTGGGAGAACTGTGAGTTGAGTTCTTTGCAGTGAAGTTTGCACCAAGGCTAGCTGTCCACACGTATGCAGAACAACTCCAGGCTCGTCTGATGCGCTTCTCTTTCTTCTATATTGTTTTGTACAAGTGTGTTCCGGGTTGTATATTACTTTGCTTTGTTATGTAGGGCAAACATTGCCTAACCTGGTACAACCCTGGGTCAAGTTTGCTATGCCAACTGGCTTTCTATCCCAATGCTTGAATTAATGGTCCTTTAAATATTGACTGAGGGACTAATGCAGGAAAGAATATTTAACTCTATGGAGCAGCATATGATTATCTTATGGACACTACTAGCTCAGTTCATCTGTGCATAGAATAAGCCTATATAATGCAGCTAGCATTGACAAGATATGCTTTCAAAGGCAAACCCTAAATCCCTTCAGTGCAATGAACTAAAAATAAATCTAGTAAATAAATTATAAACCACCTTAAGAAACTATCCTCCTGATATGTGTAGATAAACCTAAAACATGCCGATGAAGAATACTTAAATCTTGACACAAATTAGACAAGTGGCGAACGTGTGAAATATTCATTACATATAACTTAAATGATGTACCTCTTCCCTGAAAAGTCTGTAAGCTGTAAGCCAGGCATGCATAACAAGACACAAGAAAGAAAGGGTGGGGACAGAAAATATAAACCCAGGAAATTAGCTTTCATAATTCATATACATCTATGGTGTTATGTTGTTATGGAACAACCAACACCTTAAGGAGCTCCAAGTTTCAGGAGCGCTCTGACGTGCCATCTTTGTCAGCTCCCAGGGAAAATTGTGGTCTCAGGAAAGTGGGAGGTGGATGGCTGAGGCAGGCTGGATATCAGAGTAACTAGAAGAGCCTAGATTTTGTATGTGGCTTATTCTGATTGCCTTTAGTTTGACTGAAGAGTACATTTTCAACAGATGTGCAAGAACATAGTAATTTATCTTTGCAGGCCATCTGGATGAAGAGAGCTACGCTGTCATTTAAAATGTTCTTCAAAATCGATTATTATACCAATAAGTTACATCAGTACAAGGGGATATTGTACCAGTACTGGTAATTATCTGGAGATTTGGTGGCGGAAGAGAAAGCAGCCCAGTTCTTCTCTACCTTAAATTGGTTTAAAACAGCAATAACCCATCAAAATGAAGGGTCTTGTAGCGGTGCAAAAGTGGTGTAAATAATGTATAAGAATGCGCAGTCACTACTAGCAGCACAAAGGAAATCCATTTTGCTTAGGACTGTCATTCAAGGGCAGGAAAAATAGAGCAGAACGGAACACCGTAACCAAAATTATTAAGATAACGACCTTGCGATAACAGGAAACGTCTCCAAACTGAGCTCAAGCCAAGAATCGAAATTAAATACCCAGGCTCGAAGGTGCTACA
>WAAD01009216.1:8646-28924 GCA_013389945.1 Fregata magnificens
AAAAAAAAAAAAAAAAACAAAAAACTTGACAACAAATGAAAACCAGCCCCCCGCCCCCTAACCCAAGAAACCAAACACCCCCCCAACCTACATAAAAATTGATTTTCACTGTAAATAACATTATAAAATAGGAATTTCTGACATAGTACACAAATGAAATAACCAGTACTTTTTGATCACACTCTTATATTTGAATCCAGAAATGCTTACAAGGTTTAAGAGTGAGCAGGAAAGAGCAAGTGAGCAAAAGGGTGAACAACCAAAACAATGAGTGAAAGAAGGATAGGGAAACTGAGATTAGCTTCAGACCATGGTTAAAATCTCCTTCAGATCTGGGCCTGAGCTTCTGGCTTGGGTTAAAAAATCTAGAAGAAAAATCTGGTTCTGAACAGCCCTCAGCTTTCAGAGACCAAAGGACCCAGAAACTTCTTTAACAGTTCTCTTATGTTCCCCAGTCCTTAACTTTTAAGGACTATAATATCCTTCTCACTATTGTTAATTCTTAAAGTCAAAATGAATCTGAAGTGTGTGATCCATCCAGGCAACTCTAAATGTGGCAATCCAGATTTCTATTTGCTTCCAACCTTCTTAGGATTTATATTGCAATCCATTCTGGAGCAATGAGGAATTCAAGCTATAAAATAGAAAACTTCAATAAGAGCAACCATCCTGAACCAGTGTATCATTATCGCATAAATGAAGGTGCTTGACAGATTTCTGTCTTTTTTTTTTAAGAGCAGGATAGTTTTAATGAAATAATATTCCAATTTTTAAATGAAAAAGTGAAACTAATTGAATTTCAGGGTAAGCATTCAATCTCTCAGTATTGCTGATACTTTTCATTTTTGTTCAATTACACATCAGCTGACCCAAACTACTGCAAAATTTCATAGGAATGACAGTGTCCTTTTATCCATGCATTTTATTCTACGGGCTTGGTGGACTGTACATCCCAAGAAGTATCAAAATATCCTCCTGGTTAGATTGCTATAATGTACTATTAAAGTATGATATTTGGAAATAAAGAAATATGATGAGGTGGGAATATTTTGCAAAGCATTAGGACTGTCTCAATCAGTTCTGCTTTCTGAAATATGGAAGAAAAATACTTCAGCAATTACTGTGATATTTAAAAATGCACAAAAAAAAAATGTACAGAATAATTTGCTCCATTCACTATAAAATATACCACAAATAAATATAAGATTCACAGAGATTCCTGTCTTAATCATCATAAATATTTTCTGCATCTAAATTAGCCTGCAGGCATATGTATCTTTACGTATCTTTGTTCTGAACATTGCTAAAGAGTGTTTTAAACATCATACTACTTATAATACTCATGGTTCTCAAAAATTCCTTAAATAACTGTATGTATACACTATATGTATTAGTTATATATATTAGTTATATATATTAGTTAAGGAATCCTTGAGGTTCCTTATCTAATATATCAGTTCTCATAACAAAATTCAAAAGGTGCCTTTCCTCCAGAAAAAAAATATCAGTGTAATGTCAAATCATATTTTTCTGCTTCCCAGCTTTTCAGTTGTAGAGCTGTTTAAAATGATGTTGAAAAATTACTTATATTCTTGGAAGAGTAATCAGACTGTTATACTTCCCACTAAGTGAAAGGAATAGGAGTGTATTTAGTGATTATCTACTCTTGAAGGGGCCTAAGTCGTCTTGTATAAGTACCACACAAGCATAGTTTTAGAAATGGATGAAAAACTAAAGCTAGACATTCATTATATCTGATTCTGTCAAAGCTAGGAAATAGAGCATGACTCTTTGCTGGGTTTTGTTTTTGCAATGAAGAAACCTATTTAGGTATTTAGTTGCTTGAACTCTTAAATTCAGAACAGTGCATCTTCCTCATAAATATCCTATTGCTGCAGCAAAAATTCAAAGCTTAAAACTAGCTAGTAAAGTTATGAGTGCTGTAGGAGGCAAGGGCAGATGATCTCTTCAGGCTGAGCATCTCTGTCCAAAACTAAAGGCACATAATCATCCTGGCCAACTCAGTACAGAAGGAACAGGGGAGCAGCAGGTGTTATATTGCTCTTTTCATGGAAAGCACTAACACAATAACATATAAATGCATAAAAATAATATATGTCTGTCTTTCTCAAAGTTTAAATTTATCTTCCAGTCATAAAATGAAATATTACTATTAAAAAATGTTTGCTGATGTATTACTGTGCCTGTATTCTTCATGCTCCTTTTCTCCTTTGTTGGTACCTATTGCGGCTCAGACTCTACTTCTTTTCTGGTACAGACATCCTTTCTTGGACCCGAGCAGTGATGCAGTACAAGAGATGTTACCTGGCACCCCCATCACCAATTGATAATCATCACATTTCCACTGCACCTTTACTTTTCTCCCACAGGTTTTCCTCTAAATCATGTTGGTTCTACTAATTTTATTTCATTTATTCTTAATGTTATTTTACAACAGTGTTTGGATTGTTTTTTCTTCTTGGAAGCCCTAGAGGAAAGAGAACGATACTGCTTTAATTTTATTGCAATCCTTGCACATTAAAAAAAAAAGAAATGTTTGCTTAGCTATATTAGAGATGAGAAGTCTTTTCTCCAATGTCTAGCAACTATAATCCAATTAAATATCTTGAGGAAGTTTGATTAGTCTACAATTTAATTCTTTGACAACAAAAATCTTTACTGGAACATTTTTATGTTATGACAGGTAGCTGCAACGAAAGAAGAAAGAAATGCATTGGTGAAGCTCAGTTGCTTCTGAAAAGCAAACAGATTTGGCTAAATGTTGGCATTCCCTTTTCAGGGAGGTTGGATATTTGAAGAACCAGCAATTTCATATTTGCTTCAGGAGGGAAAAAAAAAAATCAAGGCTTCAAGAACACCCCCTCAATATTATGTGAAAACATGCTGACCCAGCCTACTAGCAAAGACATGGCCTGTGCATGCTGTTCTCATAACATTTTGTACGTTCTCTCCATACGTGACACAGCAACAATGTCAAAGTCCTGCACGGTCTAACCTTGCTGTAGCCACAGGATCTGAGCCTTGACTACCACCTCCCTCCACCTCCTCCATCCCCCCTGGGAGCCTAGCATCTGTCCTCTCTATTCCCCCAGCACCCCACATGCAACCCCTTGCCAGCTTGGGCAGAAAGCTCCTGAGAAGCCTGCTTGATGTTCAAAGCCCAAGAGCAAAGCAGCACACCCTGCTTGCCTGCTTGCACATGAGCAACCGCAGCCATTCTAAGCCAAGCTCTGCCACAGGGACCTCACAGACCTGGTGTCCAGGCATTGACAAATCTGTTGAGATCACAGGAGGTGATATGTATGGGCTTCTTGTATTAGCTCTGCTACAAATTAACTACTCCTTTCTTGATGACTCATTTTTGCATATATAGGATGTTAATAGCAAAAGCCACACCTTCCTCTGGCCAATGCCTTTTTTCTAGATTTGTTTTCCATGAGGAAAAAGAAAACAAAACAAACCACTGTAATTACACAAGCTCTGCATTATTTCCAATAGGAATATGAAAAACACCTGCAGAACATTCCCTATTCTCCTTTCTCTCCTCTTCCCTACAGAGGTTTCCTTTTATCAGTCCCAAAGCTGTCAAGCTTCTTAGGAAATAATCGGGCTTGACAGTTCTGGGGTTAAGAATAATATCTTGTCGTCTTATGTCCCAGCAGACATGCACTGAGCAATTTATCACAGTCCAAAGAGCAGGGTTGTACTATCTCATATTAAATGCAAGAGCCTTATCTAAAAATGTGATCCCATGTGCGGTTAGTGGATTTGGTTTGAAATACCATGTATTTATTCAGATCTTTGTTTCAGTGTTAATCCTCCATCTGACAGCACCTCAGATCTCTTTGCTAAACATTGTTATACAAATGCCACTTTATGCTAATTAAAATGAAAGATTTCAGCTATTGTTTATTTATTAATTCAACCAAGACGCTTGTAAATGAGACAGAACCAGGGCAGGGGGATGGGGAAAAAAAAAAAGCTTGCATTAGACTTGCAATTTATATCTGTAGAGTGTCAACTTTGGTCCATGAAAATTAACGGTTTGTAACAGAGCTAGTTATTTCCTCTTAGATTATATCATTTATTATAGACCAATTATAAACAAACAGTAACTCTGATGGAATTACAAGTGTAATAAATACACCAAAATATAACATTATTTTGGGGATCACAAAACAAAACAAAAAAGCATATCTGCAGAATTTGTCTATATAGAGCTTACACATAAGGTTTGGCACAGATTCTTCCTGCCCATTTGCACCTGGCTAGAGCAGCACTTCGTGTGTTTCTTCTCTGCTGCATTGTGCTCCTCTTTTAAGACAAAAATCAGGAGAGAATGATGAGGAAAGCACAGAGCTGACAGCAGAAGATTGCTCAGCTTTGACACTTGTCCACTTTAACAGAGCAGGCTCAGAGAAAAAGTTGGCTACCTGGCAGAGCAAACCCATTCTTTTTTTCTCTGTGTACTCTAAGGAGATTACTAACAGTCAGACCACCTACAGCATAGATTCTTCTTAACTGTTTTAGAGAAAAAGAGGACAATGAAAACCATCCTGAAGTCTGAGCATGAAACTTCATGGTATGAAAAAAAAGGTGATTTGCAGGAGGGGGATTTCAAGGCCTTGAAAGACCAGCCTAACTCTAAGGAACATTCAAATGAGGCAAAGAAATCCAGACTTAAAACAAGCATAGAAATCTGAGTCTCTTTAGCTTCCTTCCAGCCAGGACTACTCAGTATCACAGCCACATTGGTACAACATTCCTCTGTGCATAGTCTAATGAAAAGACAGGACATCTCCACCTGATGAACAAGGGAAAAACTAATGAAAAAACCCTCTGCATCCCAGCAAGACATGCAACATTATCCACCCATGTGTTTAAGAAACAACCCATCTGTATATCTAGTAAGTATACTGCATCTCTAGCCATTTTGGAGGAACTTCTCCCTGAAAATAAGGCTGAATTTATTCTTCTTCCTCTTTTCTGGATTTCAAATCTATTTAAATTTATCAGCTTTCCTTTGAGCAACTTGGCTGTTTTGTAACTCCTATATTAGCTTCTTCTAGAATGCTAGTTATTAAGACAGGTGGGTCTTATTTACTGATGTCCTTAATTACACAAGGGGATAGCAGATATACTTTGTCTTACTTACATAAATAAAGAAGCAGTACGATGATAGTCCCACAACAAGGACTTTATTGTGGTTTTCAGACAACTGCCCTCACCAAATGAAGCCACATCGTAACTCTAAAAAAGGATTTTTTAAAGAAGAACCAGACCATGTAGTAATTTTGTATTAGTGTCCATGCACCCAGATATGAGAATTCAGCTCATAACTTTTCTGCATGTTTACCTGTAGCCAGAACATCATACTTACAAGGAGGACTGATCACTCACCTGAGCTGGCTATCACTATGGTTGCCTTTATCCTTGTGGCTCTTCTTTAATCTGAGTTTCTCAGACTGTTACTGTTTTGTGTAGAAACTATTGAAAACTGCAAATTGCAGGTTTTAGTATGAGTCAGGAAAACTTCAGATATGTTTCCTTTAAGCACTGCTGGTCTCTAAAGTGTTAATGCAGAATGTAATGAAGAAGTCACTAATCAGAATGCCTTTACCTTCTTGTTTTGTATTCTATTGGCATTTTATATTAAAAAATCTCCTATATTCAAGTATATTTTATCACGGGGTGCCTTCAAGCCAAATCCTCCAGACTAGAGCAGTATTCTGTTGTTAATGTTCTCATTTGGAAGAGTGGGTTAAGGAAATTTCTGTGAGAAAAGACTGAGCAATGAAGGGATCAATAAAGTGACTAAATGTTGAGAATACTGAAAGAGGGACAAATCAGTCACATCTTGCATGAAGCTAGGGTGAGCAAAGGGGCTACAGCAGTAACAGTGAGAGACAGGAGACTGGAAAGGAGTCTCCAGTCTTGCCATCAGGGCTACATGGGAGAAAACTCTTCTTACGCCAGCTTTTAGTCTATGGGTCTGTAGCTTAGCTGTGACTGCATACTTGAAGTGATGGGACCACCATGACCATCTTTTTCTTCAGTGTTCACACTTTTAAAAAGTTTGACATTTTAGCACTGTTTTTACTAGCTCTATTTATGTTAATTATCTTAACACCCTTCTTCTGTGACCTTAACTGAGAACACTGTCCTAAGGCCTGAATCTTAGATACACGTAGCCTCCAGAGAGTAATATGCACAAATCATTGTAGCTGTAGTTGTCCCCTACATACACTGAAATGAACACAATTCACCATTCAGCTCTATAGCATAAGATTTCATTGAAGCCATGAAGGCAAATTCTGCCCATGCAGAGTAATTGACATATGGGAATTTAAATCATTGGCAAGGATTTTCAATACGAAGGGTTAAACATGTTTCTAATAACAGGCTAAATGTAGAATAGGAAGCAGAAAGCAAGGATCTGAAAATGACAGAGTGTGTAAGAGACAGAGTTGCCAGCTACAGTAGAGAAGGGTATCGAGAAGTTCAAATAACAATGTTAGTAGCCAAGTTCCTGTTTAAATGACTGTGTTGGCCTACAATGAAAATAAAGGTGATTAAAGCATTCCCAGCTCTGATTTAATGGGTTGTACTCCCTTGAGAACATAGATCAGAGCTTCCACAGCACTCTTCAACTGCTTCCAGGTAGAGAAAATTATTAGTGGTGTATCAAACCATTTATCAGAATTAAAGAAATACTGGGGGGGGCGGGGAACCTGAGCAAAAATCCAGTGGAATTTCCTTGCTTTGTCTGAACTGGTATCAAAATAGTTTTTATAGACTACAAAATTCACTGCAGTGAAAAAAATTCATGTTGTAACAAATATAAACTGAACCCATGTTTAATGAACTGGCAGAAAGCAGGGTAAGTAACAAGTAGAAATATTTCCATGACTTTACAGATCTTTTCATTTTCAACAAGTGCAAGCAGAAGGAAGACAAATAGCAATTTTAAAATATGTATTTAGAGTCCATAATATTCACATGAATGTACCTCAATTCAGGTGTTGGTAATGCTGATTTTTTTAAGTATTAACACCTAATTTCAGAATCTACTGTTTACTGTTCAGATCTTCTGAAAATCAGGGCCTACATTTATGTCTGTGTGTGAGCAGATTCCTACTTCCACCATTGAAACGGACTTTTGAAGGGAGTTGAAAATCTCCTCACAAAAGGTTTATCTTTGTTGCTGTACATTCTTATACAATGAGGTACTTGAACGACTATATCCCACACCATAAGTGAAAAAAAAGGTGAACTAAGATATGGATTGCTAACCTGGATTTAAGAGATTTTTGGCCACTTTCTTTGCTGTGCTGGAAGCTTTCTCGGTGACGAGCTCAAGTCTGTGGTGATGAATGGAAACCTATCAATATCTCAGATAGACACAGTGCTAGCAGAGGTTTTCATCTGAACCTCCACCCCCAAACTTTCTTGATAAAAGTCTTGTAGGTGTCTTGCTTTTTGGAGTTTCCTTGCAGATTTTTGTCTTATTTTAAAATAACAGGAAAGCAGAAGGATTATCTGGTGTCCTCTGTCCTGAGACAGAAAATTTAATTTTTTTCCAGAGGTAGTGAAGTAGAATCTGACCTATAATTGTTGTTCAAGATTAGGGCCATTCAGACAGAACTGTATTTCAACATAGTTTAGAAAAGAAAAATACTTCATTTGATCTAGTAATTGTTTGAAGAATGCAAAGTGATTTCTAAAACCGATGCAAGAAATTCAGGAAGAAATTCTGTTATTCATACCTTAGTCTGATCCTGAATGCTTTTCTCAGGCTAGAATCCTAGTGACTTCAATGGATTGGCATGGCTTAATACTCAACACTACAAATACAACGCATACATAATTTTACCTATGTCATTTCCTCAAAGGGAAATTTAATAGCTAAAGTGAGATGTGAGAATAATGAGCATACACAAGCTATTCTGAGTATTCAAGCCATTTTTACAGTCATCTACTCAAAACAAGAGACATTAAAATCAATGGGACACTACTAACAAACTGAACCAAAGTATCCAGTCCACCAGCAAACAGAAATAAACATCAAGATGTTTCTTAGGCAAAACACACGTTAGCCAATATCAATATTGAAATCTTAACTTCAGTATCCACAAACAACAAACTCCTAGCATTTCACTGAACAACATTTATGTTATGCAAATGCAAGGGAGTTTGTATTCTGTATTTTAATCTTTGTTTTTACAAAAAAGGTGAAGTTAAAAATCCAATATATGAATTAATTAAAATAAATCGGGGGCAAAAAAAGTATTCAAAAGTTTCTGTAGTTGGTATTGGGTTTTTTTAGTTCATTTGTTATTTAATCAGGAAGACCTCTGAGTCGGTGGTATATTTGAGTATTGAACTAGGTTTTCATGTGTACGTAGGTCAACAATCTTTTAATGGTTATCTGTAGATCAAAAATAGCTTGAGGTGAAACCTCAGTACACAATATTCAGAAACAACAACTACCAAACTAAATCTCCTCCACTTAAATCAAAATCACTGATCTGTATGTTCCATATTTTAGCTTTAGGCATTTAAAAAAAAAAAAATGATTACTTTTATAGAAATAGTCGTTCTGGAATTGACCTGGGGAAATGGCAAGAAACTAAGCTGTGACATGATTTTGAGAAATTCTGCAAGCTAATAATGGATTCAATATCTTTTATGGCCAGTGGCCTCTGTATAAGAAATACTATAAGGAAAAAACAGTTCTCTCTAAGACCAAGGTCCAAGGGAACTGATTTTGGGTAAAAAAGTTTATGCCCTGAGGACCCTGAGTAAGCACCAAGCAAATATTTTATTCCATATATTAATCCCTGCCTACTGGCTTCTTAGAATTTACCAACTATTTTATGCTATTTGCAACTTACACACTAGCAACGTGTTTTGAATTATAGTCTTCCTAAAAATTTGAGCTGACTGAAAAATGACAAAACTAAGGAGCAGGTGCCTTAGGGTAACTTAAAATAACTGTGACACCTTCTGCATCAAGTCCTTCAACTTGCGTCTTCTACAAATCATTTCTGGATCGTTTACTGAATCATTCCGGTAATGTCATGGCTGATTAAACAGCTGGATTTGTGGGAGTGAATTTAAGATCTCAAAGAAGCAAGCTGCATACACACCACATTTATGGTTATATACGTGGCTGAGTATGCACACAGGGAAACCACAGTCTTCATTTCTATACTATATATACTATATTGTATCTCTGCAGTATATCTACTCCTTTTTGATCTCCTGACTGTAGTTACTTCTACACCATTTGAACTTGAGCTTAGTTAAGAACAACATTTTGGACCTGACCAGACTTCTTAAAAAAAGGTAAAAAGAAATAGATGGTACCTTGTGCTATTGTTTAGTTTACATAGAAATAATATTGCCTCCTTTTACAAGTTTATTACAATTATGAGTTAATATTTATGTGTTTTAGCTTATTACATGTATATACCACAAAAGATATACATAAATGACCATGACAATGGGATTTTCAGTGACACAATAACATTTCTAATTGCCTCTGACAAAATCTCTTATTTTAAAATACTTGGTGACAGTCAAGATAAGCTTAAAGTTCTGAACTCTTCTCCCTCAGTGTTTTTTGAAAAGTAGTCTCTATAGAGGAAGGAAGGAAGGACACCTTCAAAGTCCCAATTTCTAATTTGATTATTAATTCTCATAAAATGATTTCTTTTCATTATTCATTTCTGTAGGCTCCTGAGACTGCTTTTCAAATTTCCAAAGAAGCAGTGCTGGAATTCGAAAAAGACTATACAGCATCTAAAAATAAAAGGAAGCATTCAGTTTTACAATAATTGCAGTAATTAAATAACCAGCTTTGCCAACCTCAATTTAAACGAGATTACTTATGATTGAGGTTTTTTTCTCCCCCTTGGTCCTACCAAAATAAGCCCCATGTTTCTTTAAATGAAGCTTGCTGATAATACATACCTGTCATGACATTCCCTTTGAGTGCTTGGGGAAATAAAAATTCATAGCAATTGATTGCCTTGTGTAGCCATGGATCCAGATGCCCTTTCAAATATTCATAAAGATCTTAAAGGGGTCCCTGTGGATCCCATTTGCCTGCTGTATATTTATATATCCCTCCAGTCTTCAGGAAAATTGTCAAACAGAAGTCACTTTTGCAGCTAGATATTATTGACTCTCTCTACCTTGTAGATTTTTGTATTCTCATGCTGTGTATTGTGAGTGAAAAATGGAACAAGATGAAGAAATGTTTATGAATATCATATACCAAGTCTTAAAAGTTCTTCATTAAAGCTGGGGGCTTGAAAGCTGTTACTGATCATAAATGGATGAAAGAAAAGGACAAAACTGTTAAAACTGGAGTCAAGTGGAGCAAAATCTGAGATAAAAATAAGGGACAAAAATGTCACATTTGCACTCAAAGTCAGACCACTAAATTCAGAGCTACATGCCTACTGAGCATTCAAAACCTCTCACTGAGATCAATGTAAAGATTGAGTACAAATATAAAGCAATTTTTAAAAGTTTAACTCTCTTTTAGAAAATATTTCCATGGCATTAAGTGTGCGACACATATCTTATTCAACTGGCAATTAAGAGCTCTTCCATTCCCCCCCTCTCCCTAGTAAGTTATCCATTTGCGGAATACCAAGAAAGTTGAGAACAATGTTTAAGCCCTTCTGTAAATGCTTTGTCTTATCTGTTCTATTCAAAAAGTCATAGAGCAGAAGGTGCTCATTCAACCTCATAGAAAAATCCATACCAGTTTGCAGGATAAAATTCTGGCCACATAATGATTTAGGAGTTAGCAGCCAGTTTCCATTTCCATCTTTCATACTTATTGAGATTTTCAACTGCTATTTGTTTCTCTTTTTAAGAGAATATTCCAAAACTATGTTCAAAAAATGTTCTAAACCGAAAACAGTGGAAACACAGAGTGCTCCCTGAACTCTTCGGTCCTTACCCTGTTCTGCAGCAGATGCAATTAACTTGAACAGGCCATCACTATTGACACTGCTCCCATATCTTTGCAACAGCGCAACAGAGACCCAGAACCTGGACAGGAAATGAGTCTTGTCTGTCACCAGTCATTTCCATTCTGCTGCTTAGGTAATAACTGCAGTTCAGAGTCCAGGCATTAATTAGAAATGTAGCAGCAATTATATCACCTATGAAGTAATGACATAAGCTAAGCTAATGTCCGTAATGCAGAATACTAGTGAAAGACAATTATGTATCATGATACCTGTCACAAATTCCCACCATCCAGAGCTAGGAGTTGAGACACAAAATTTTAAGTACATCACCATCAGTATACATTAGGATAGATATCAGGAGAATTATTCTGAGACACAGTATTGTTACTCATCAGATTCTGCAGGCTTTTTCAAGTGATTTTTCACAGTCTTCAAAAATACACCGACAAATATAACAACACATGAAACAGACTTCAACAAACCTCAATAGAAGGGATGTGGTGATTTTTGTTGCTGTTTTTAATCTTTAAAAAACTGAAAAGAAGGAGTGATTGGGTTTGAATTACAGTGACTAGAAGAGAAAATAAACCCTATATATGACTCTAAGTCCTATGATGTTTTACAAAAGGACCCAATGACACAGTCATTATGTAAAGTGAATGTGCTATGCGCTTATTCTCCCCTTAAAAAGCAGCTGTTTGCTTATATATCTTTCCCAGTTGAAATCAGGATGCAAACCAGCATGAAGTGAATGTTTACTGTGGGCAGATTTCCTTCTGCTCTTGGTGGATTGGATGAATCCACAACAGCAGGAGGTCTGTCCTTTCTCACATACTTAAGGAAACTCACAGAAAAAAATGAGAAAACAAATGTAACAATATGGGGCTAATTTAAAACTGCAAAATAGGGAAATGAAGACACAAGTCTCTCCCCATAGTGTAAGAAAAAGAGCAGGGGATCACCATATGGACTGCAAAACATGTTGTAGAATGATTTAATTAAAATAGAATTAAAGTATCTCCTCTAAGTTCTATTGCTTTTGTGAGTTTTGTCAGATAGTCCACATAGCCTTAGCAAAGAAATGTAAGACAAAAGGCTAACAATAAGTGCTAGCCATTATCATTTTATGTGTTGAGTATGCTAATGTCCCCTTCTGTTACCTTAGTGGGCAAAATCCATTTGCTGAAACCAAGGAAGACTTTCTTTCTTAAGGTTAAGGCTATTAAATATGAATGAAGAGAAAGTGGAAAAGCTTGCCCTGAATGTATTGGATAACACCAAGGGCTTGGAAATTCTCTTCCAAGTGTTACCTATAGTACTGAAATTTTCAATAAAGATTCTGGGATACATGCTGCAAGAGTTACTCTTTATGGTCCAGTTCACAATCCAATGTGAAGTCCAGTGGAAGAATGTGATTGTCTCTTTCTAATGCAAATTTAAGTGGAATTTTCGCTGTTAGTTTCAACCTGTTGTCAATGATTCTTTGCAATGTGTGTACCTGCAAAACAATTATTTGTTTCCTCATGATAATAATTGTGATGAAAAGATATTTAATAAATGGCAAAAAAGAGAAAATAAAGAGTAATCAGCACATTTGATAGATTTCACCAGACAGAAGAAAACTCCAGTCTTCTGCAATTTAGGTCATAGCTCCCCATTTCTTCTCTCTACTTCTCACTTTTTATATTGCAGAAATAAAAATACTTCTAATGAAACATTTGTTACATGGTGGGTTGACCTTTGCTGGCTACCAGGTGCCCACCAAGCTGCTCTATCACTCCCCCTTCTCTACAGGACAGGGGGAGAAAATACTAACAAAAGCTCGCGGGTCGAGATAAGGATAGGGAGATCTCTTACCAATTACTGTCATGGCAAAACAGACTTGACTTGGGGAAGACATGGTGAAACACTGGAACAGGTTGCCTACAGAGGTGCTAGATGCCCCATCCCTGGAAACATTCAAGGTCAGATTGGATGGGGCTCTAAACAACCTGATCTAGTTGAAGATGTCCCTGCTCATTGCAGGGGGGGTTGGCCTAGGTGACCTTTAAAGGTCCCTTCCAACCCAAACTATTTTGATTCTATGATAAAATTAATTTAATTTATTGCCAATTAAACAGAGTATGATAATGACAACTAAGAACAAATCTAAAAACTCTTTCTTCCCACTCTTTCTTTCTTCCCAGGCTCAACTTCACTACCTCCTCCCTCTGAGCGGAGCAGGGGGATGGACAATGGGGGTTGTGGTCAGTTCATAATGCATTCTCTGTCACTCCTTTCTCCTCACACTCTTCCCCTGCTCCAGTACGGGGTCCCACCCACAGGAGACAGTCCTTCAAAAATTCCTCCAATGTGGGTCTTTTCCATGGGGTACAGTCCTTCAGGAACAGACTGCTCCAGCGTGGCTTCCCCACAGTGTCACAAGTCCTGCTGGAAAACCTGTTCCAGTGTGGGCTCCTCTCCATGGGCTGCAGTTTCTGCTGGGAGCCTGCTCCAGCATGGGCTCTCGACAGGCTGCAGCTTAGGGCATGTCCACCTGCTCCAGCGTGGGGTCCTCCACAGGCTGCAGGGTGGATATCTGTTCCACCATAGACCTCCATGGGCCGCAGGGGAACAGCCTGCCTCACCATGGTCTTCACCATGGCCTGCAGGGGAATCTCTGCTCTGGTGCCTGGAGCACCTCCTCACTCCTCTTCTTCACTGACCTTGGTGTCTGCAGGGCTGTTTCTCTCATATATTCTCACTCCTTTCTCCCAGCTGCTGTTGCATCACCACCATCACTGATGGGCTCAGCTTTGGCCAACAGAGAGTCTGTCTTGGAGCTGGAGCGGACCAGGACAGGCTCTGTCCGACAGGAGGGCAGCTCCTGGTGTCTTCTCACAGAAGCTAGCCCTGCAGTCCCTCGCTACCAAAACCTTGCCACATAAACCAATACAGTTAATTTGATGCCGCATTGTGACACTCATCAGCTGGAGGGAAGCAGAATTTTCATTTTGGGTTAAAATATGCAGACAAAATCTTAACAGAGAATCTTCTGTAGATCAGATAGTCAGTACATGTGTAAATACACTCCACATTGAAATACATTCTTACTAAATTTCTAATCTTCTGATTTCCAAAACAGAGACAAAGTTTAGGTAAAATTTTCTTCAAACAAGTCATGAGAGGAAAAAAGAAATATTAAATTGGTCAGTCAAATCCCTTTGTTTGTGAGAAATTGAAGATTAATCAATATTCTTTGAAATCAGATTTGATTATTGTATGCCAAAACATTGCCCTGTCAAAAATGGGAGGAAGGATAAAAATTGCTTATATCTTTTATATATAGTTAACAGTGTCAGACTGAGCTAGTCTAACATTATCTTGAGATACTAGGCAAGTAAAAATTAATGTTTAATCAATTAATGTCATTGGTTCTGCTTAATTGCATCACTGACAGTGCTCATCAGCACCTGCTGTGCTGCATGCTCCACGAAATCAGTGAAAGGAAGGTAAGGTTATGGTGAGTTCATCAGCAGCCCTCTTAGACCCTTGGTTTGGTGTGACTCATTCTTTTGTGACTATACAATTATTTTGGAATGGTATGTAAAAATCTATTGCTTTGATAATCAAGCTGATTTAAAGTATTGCCTAGCAGCAGAATTACCCTATAAGGAAACAAGGGGGAAAAATGGCAAGAAACTCTTTCATTTTAAATGCTGTCATCAAAGAAATTATTTTTAGCTGCATGTGTGCCAAGAAGAGTATGAAAAGATGCGAACTTGAATTTGAGAGCTCCTGTACATAACAGCCAAAGACAAAGAACAGGCATGTTCCTTCACTCCAGCCACAATGTTTCAGAGGAAATTTTTAAAAAGCATCTATTTAAATGAATTGAGAATTAGAAATGTATGCTCAATGCATTTCCTATGCAATCAAAATTAAGTGTACTCTATTTGATACTCCTCCAGCTTTTATGTGCTCACATACTAATTTTCCAGAAGCAGTGATCGATGCTTCATTCAACACACAGATTGGACTGTGCTTTGGGGTGGAATAATTTGTTACCAAAGATGGCAAGGGCATATAGAATGAAGCAGGGATTACAAGAAAAGAAGCCATAGTCTTACACATTAGTAAGTTAAGTGCTGCCCTGGAAAATTGAATGTTTTTCTCTAAATCTGCCACTGACCTACAGTGTGTTATTGGAAAAAAAATCACCTAAAATTAAACCCTCCCTGGATTCCTGGTAATTGTATGCTTCTGTATGCTGAGAATTCTGAACCTGACCCCCTAAAATGTTTGTGCACTGAGAAGAAAAATGCTCTAAATTGTTAATTTTGAAAAACAGATTTCAGATTATTTAAATTAGGCTGAGTTAATGGCTACTTTTGATTTTAGTCTCTTTTTTATTTGCCATTTGTAAAAATGGTGACGTAATACCAAATACTTGGAAATTGTGAAAATAAAGTCACTGGTCCATGAAGTATGCCAGTCTAATTCAATATCACCCTATTTCTTGTGGGAAATTCATGACTAATCTTAGACCCATCATCTCCATACTTGATACTGTTGTGTTTATCACAGTGAAGCATTTACCTCCTTGGACAGACAAACAGACACCTCTTTACCATTACCTGACAGCAACAATTTCAGTGTGAAGTACCTACCTGTGTCACTGACAAAACCATCTGTTTTCTTTTGCTAAGAAGGCAACTGTAATCCTACTCTGCTGATCAGGGTACTTACCAAAATTTTATTTACATCTTCAGCCCCTGGTTACTGACACAAAAGAACTACATTTATATCACTCTCATGTGAAATTTCTGATTTGTCACTTTACAATATTAACACTCTAAGAGAAGGTAGTGGCTAAGGTGATCTGTGCTTGTTGCTGTACAATAGAGGCTTGCTACTGTGAATTGTTTAGAGCCAGACTTTTACAAGTATGCTGGTATCTATCTATCACTCATTTCAACACTTAAAATCCTTCGGTAATTCAAGATATGAATGGGAAGAAAACTGCACAGAGAAAGGTAGAAGTATGTGTCTAAATTTTATAGAAGACTTCATAAGAGGTAACACAGAACAGAAAAGCAAAGATTTTAATTTCAGTAAGAAGATGAGTCTACTACTTACTAGAGTTGTCAGATTTTACTGTCAGAATTTTTCTGTGCAGGTATATAAATTGATTGTGTGCAACCTGGTTGGTTATATTTCTTATTCCATTGTTACTAGGACCTTTTGTACAAATGCTAAAACCCTAAAAAAGACTTAATTTCTATTGGATGGGTAAATATCTACTGTGACATGCCAGGATCTTCAGAGCACTTGAAAGAGTTAAAAAAAGGTCCGACGTTGGAGAAGAAGACAACATTAATAGGAGAGAGTGAGTATTTGCAATAAAAAACTGAAACAGGAATTGTTCCACTTTGTCAGTGGTGAAATCTGTAGACATTTTCCAAACACATTACCTTTGGCATTTTATGTTCCAAATGCCTAAGAAAACAATAAATTGATTTGTTGTTTTATTACCACTGTTCATCTTTAGGGGATAAGATTAAATCTCATTAAAGGCAAAATAAAATTGAAGTAATCTACCACTAAGACCAAAGTAGAAAGAAAAATAAGTCCTAGAAGGCCATGATGTCAGATACAAATCCTGCACCAGGCATTTTACTATAAATATGATGTTAATGTAAACAATCTCTTTCCCAAGCTGTTCAGTTGGAAAATTGTGTTCTGGGTCCAGTGAGATAAAAGTATATTTCTTAGTCAACCATTTCAGTGGAGAAAACAGACAGTGCATCCATATTCAGCCCCTGACATACTGATTTCTGCACACACTGAGCAAAAATAGAACTTCTATTTCCATATTTGTTCCAATACTGTTCGCGGGTAAATACAATGCCCATTGTAATGAATCGCTTTGGAACAACTACCATGCCTTTGAATTTATACTTCATGGTTGCATTGATGATATGTTTTAAGATTAAGTCCATCCGAGACGAAAATTTTCAATCTTATTTTTAATTTGATCATAAAGCAGAAAAGGCCAATACCAACTCGAATATAAGGCCCTGGTTCTTCATTACAAACAAGACCAAACCAAAGATACTCGGAACATTTGTTTCAAAGTATTAACTATTTTACTTACTTGGAAGAAGAACCTTAACTGACCTTCAATGCCTTAGACTAAGAACTTTCATATACAATCTGCCTTGGACCAGTTCTATTAAGTGCCTTATTAACAACTTAAGCAATGGAATACAGTGTCTGTGGACCAAACTAGAAGGACAGCATCAGAATTCACAGTGGTCTTGATACACGATACAGTGATCAATGAGATCATCTTTGATGAAGCGTGCTGTATTTTACCTTATGTAAGAGGTGAAAACCAAAGCACAAATACCAAAGTAGCAGCATAGCAGGAAAGAATCTGTTGGAGTAATGAATAACAGACAAGGGAAAGTCATTATTCTACCCTGTCCTATACCTCCTAATTAAACCTCTAGCACGAGAACTACACCAATTTTAGGACATCTACTTAAAGGAAGATCCAGAGGAGTTGAGAAAAATCTAAATGAGCAGCAAAAATGTAAGAGATTTTGGGAACAAAGCGTAGGTAAATTATCAGATTCTTTGGTGTTATTTTGATGATTATTTCACAATTTGTCTAAAAAAGAGAAAAGAGAGAAATATGATTTCACAAAAAAAAAAGAATAGTTGATAGAAAAAGTTGTTAATTCTGTTTGGTGTCTCCATCGATACGTCCAGTAGGACTAAATGAATTTCACAAAAAATAATTTTATAGTAAAGATTTCACCAGATATTATAACAACTTCCTAATTATTAAGATAAGAATAAATAGTAGGGAAGTTGTAGAATTTCCTTTACTACAGATTTTTCTGAATACACAGATTTGCACAGATAATCTATGAACAGTTATCCTGTCTCAAATTATTGATAAAGAGTAAATAATCCCTCTCTAATAATATTATCTGGGCTTAGGAGGAAAATCCATTCTTTCAGTTTGGACTTTCTCTGTTCTTTGAAAGAATTGTTAAATAGCATCAGCAAACTACAGAAAAAGAGCAGTCCATGCACAAGATATATTATTGAATATATTATATATATTGATATATTATTTACAGTCATGCAGATAACAAAAATAGAGAGGGTTAAGTACTAACTCATTTCCTTTAGCCATGCCATAGCATTAATGGAATTTATATTTTTGAGATATGTGGTAGTAATCTCATTTACTTTGGAATGAGTTAGTTAGTTCACATTATCCATACTCTTTATGTCAGTGAGTGCTGACCATGTTTTCAGCAATTGCTACCAGAATAACATTTTCTATTATTTTAGTTCTCAGAATGGATGCTCAAAGCTCAATGCACAGAAAGATTATCTTGCTTCTCTCATATTTGTTGTGGACATGAAATTTGTTTAGATTTGCTTCTAGCTAGCTAGCTTCTCAATGATTAAGAGATTGGAGCATCTGTCATATGAGGAGAGGCTGAGGCACCTGGGACTGTTCAGCCCAGAAAAGAGGGTGCTCAGGGGTGATGTCATTAATGTATGTAAATACCTGAGAGAAGGGAATAAAAAAAAGGAAGCAAAACTCTTCTTGGTGATGCCCAAAGACAAGGTAAGAGGCAATGGGCACAATCTGAAATACAGGAATTTCCACTTAAAAATAAAAAGAAACATTTTCACTGTGAGGATAGTCAAATACTGGAGCAGGTTGCCCAGAGAAGTTGTGCCATCTCCATGCCTGAGGATTCTCAAAACCTGACCAGATACAACCTTGAGCATCCTGCTTGATTTGACCCTGATCTAAGCAGGGGGATTGGACTAAACAATCTCCAGAGGCCTCTTCCAACCTCACCTGCTCTGTGATTCTAAATCACACATAACTGGCACCAAAACAAATGAAGGAATTAAAAAAAGATAGGTAGATAGCTAGAAAGAAAACCAAATACTTTCTATTTTTACCAAGAAGACAAAAAATGTCTTTTAGAAGAAAAAAAGTAAATTATTTTGTAAAAAAAAAAACAACAGGAAATTATATCAGCAATTTTGTATAATGCACCATTTATTAAAATTTTTTCACTGTTAATATTAACTTTTTTATTCTCTATTAAAACCGTTAATATTGGTAAAATGGCATGGATTTGTTATTTTCACAGCCCAGGTTTTGGTAGGATATTATGGCACATCATGCCTTTTTTTTTTCCCCAACTGAATTATTTAAATATATATATCAAAAAGTATGAAATTGTGATCTGTTTTTATTATCTTTTTGAAAAGCAACATCTTGTGTATTTGAAGGACTTAACTATAAACTATTCAGATAAATATAACAAAGCTTCTGCTCGTTCCTAACACAATATGTTGTCTGAACATAGCCAAGCCAAGTGAGGGAAAGTTTACCAGGGAAGTTGAATGTCCCTTTCTTGCCCTTATTGCATTTTAACATCCAAGGATACAAAGTCCCTGTTGCTGTAAACCTATGAACACCCCCTGGTTTCTACTTAAACAGATGATGAGCCTTTCGTCCTCATGCTTTGTTTCAGTATCTAAATTCTGATTGACCAAACCTGGTGCCACAAGAATAGAAGATAAGAAAGATCATGGGGAACTATGTATTTGGGAAACCAATTGTACAGAACAGTAAGCCATCTGGAACTATTAAACTTCAGGTTTACTTTAAAATAGAGTAAATGTACTCTGAGATATGAGTCCCCTCTTTTCATTTTGAGAAATATGAGCCCAGCCAGAGGTGGGCACTCTTCAAGAGGGAAGTCTTAAAGGCGCAGGTGCAGGTTGGCCCCACGTGCCGTAAGACAAACTGGTGGGGAAGACAACCAGCCTGGCTGAACAGGGAGCTCTTGCTGGGACTCAGGAAAAAAAGGAGAGTCTATCACGCGTGGAAGAAGGTGCAGGCAACGCAAGAAGAGTACAGGGAGCTCGTTAGGTCATGCAGAGAGGAAATCAGGAAGGCAAAAGCCCAGCTAGAGCTCAATCTGGCCACTGTTGTTAGAGATAATAAAAAATGCTTTTTCAAATACATTAACAGCAAAAAAAGAGCCAGGGAGAATCTCCATCCTCTGGTGGATGTGGGGGAGAACATTGTCACCAAGGATGAGGAAAAGGCTGAGGTACTTAATGCCTTCTTTGCCTCAGTCTTTAATAGACAGATCAGTCATCCCCAGGGTATTCAGCCCCCTGAGGTGGAAGACAGGGATGGAGAGCAGAATAAACCCCCCACAGTCCAGGAG
>WAAD01009216.1:34770-45978 GCA_013389945.1 Fregata magnificens
TTTAAAAAAAAAAAAAAAAAAGTTATCATATTTATTAAGCAAAGTATCTTACAGACAGGCTTTAGCAAATCAAACTAAATTCACAGGCCATCTTTTTAAAGCAATTTTTGATTTTCAAAACCAGATTTACTAAATGAGTATGTGTTTAACATTGCTTAGCTCTTATTTCATTCCAGTGTAATTTCCTAATGTTTAAAAAAAAAAAAAAAAAGAAAAAAAGATTAAAACAGTTGTACACAGTCATCAGCCTTCGAAACTTTTGCTTCTACAGCAAAGAACTCAATCAAGTTAAAATAATAACTAGCAGCAGCAGTAAGTCTTTGCCTTTCCATGGCCTCTCCCATAAAATGGAGTGGGACATAAATCTCATCATCCAACTTCACAAATATGTGCTAGTAGCAGCAAAGTGTAGATATCAGCAGTTTTGCATTCACTTCTAGGTTTTGAAGGAGAATTTTCTGCAGTGATCAGCAATCATTCAGCCTATCCATAGCTTCTTACGTTGCCCTTTCTCTCTGTTCTGTGTCTAGCTTCTGCCCTTACATAGCACGCTTACGGACATACTTCTACCATCCCACCCCATGCTTCTCACCTCCTCACCTTTTGGTCTTGTCAGTTCTCAGCCTCGTCCTGATTTATATTGTGCTCCACCATTTACCCTCACTTACTTCCCAGCTCTTGTCCTTGCAACTTTTTCCTTTTGTTCCCTCCAAATCTGTCCATTACTCCTTTCTCACCTTTCCCATCACATCCTTTCTCATATTCTCTATGCTCACTAGCTACCAACAGCAGAGGCAATGACAAATGAAGGCAGAGACTCTTCCCAACTCTTTTCAGCTCTTTTACCCCCAAACATGGACAATAACAGCTTAGAGGAACAACTGGAAGAAAAAGGCAGGAAGAGAAAGGCCTGGAAATAGCTTGCATGTCTTCTACAGTCCTATCAACACTTACAAAATTATATTTTCTTGTCATTTAGCTAAGATATAAAAAAATATCTGTGTGGGCAACAAATAATTTTTGTACCTTTTACGTGACTGAAGCTGGGTAAATCACATTACTGCTATTAAAACACTATTGAAATTTAAGTTAAAAAAAAACGTTTTCAATGTAACATTGAACTAATTTTTTCCAACATGGATATAAGAATACTTTTTCCCTAACCTGGTTCTCAGAAATGTCAATTTTTTTTTATCTGAACTATTCCTTGAAACTTTCTGCATATGCCAGAAGTCTCATCTTGAAAATGCCTGCTTAAGTCGATTAAATTTTTAAAAAGTTGTAAGAAACTGAAAAAAGATATCTACAGAAAGTATCTGAAAAGTTCAAATACAGACTTTAAACCCCTTGCATACACTTAAATGTAATAGGAATGGTCATATAAGAAACAAACATCAACCTGGGAATGATTCTTTTTATATTAGTTAGAAATACAATCAACAGCAAATCATAAACTTTATAAAAAATTTTTGCATGTTAAGCATCTATTAAAACTGTGAGATTTCCATCAGACAAAGGAGGAAAGTAAATGCCTCTGTGGTACCTTAATGTTGTCTGTATACACTTTTTATGATGGTAATGCAACACCTGAGAATTTAGTAAGATTGAAGAAAGTAGACTGCAATGGTATCTTTCAAATCTGAACAAGGTTCATCAATGAACCTTTTACACTGACAAGAGAAAACTAGCAAATATTTGCACTGCCATAGGTTAAGTCACGTAACAACGTGGTGATTCAGGAACATTCCTCACTTCAGACTACGTAAATGTTTACCAATACAAGCAGGTCATCTACTTTCTATGATGGTTCATTTAGGTAATGAAATGTTTTGGCAGCTAGTCATAGATTTGCAACACAAAACTTACTAACAGAAGATATATTATGAAATAATGGGACATTTTAGCACATAACTGATCAGCTGCACATTGTGTTTAATACACAGGGGTTTCTTCTGACTATAATCTCATCTTCTTGAAAGGCTGTGGGTTTTATAAATATCTAAATGTCATCTCTGCTAAGTCTTTTATTGACAACAATTTCATTAAGAAACACCACAAGTATTTCTAAACTAATTTTTAAAATAGCAAATACCAGAGACTGTGTGGTATTTGCAATGTACTGTTATGAAAGCAGAACAAATTTGATTTGTTTAGCAGATGAAAAGCTTGCAGTGATAAGCAACTTCTGCAAACAAAAACCACAAAAAATGCTAGTTTAAGTCATGAATGGTTTAAGGAAAGATAGTTCCTATACAATCTGGCCCTTCTAGTGCTTAAATCCATTAAACTAAAAAAAAAGCTGTAATCACAGGAAAAATAGAAGATCAGTAATCAGAACTCCCTGTTCTGTTTCTGACGTTCCAAAACCCTCACTGTACTTGTGAAAGGGAGCACAGGAAGAGCAAAAGCTCTTCAGGAATCTGAAGTAGACTTGCTTCAAAGTTATTCCGTGACAGCGTGATAGTTGGTCTTCATATGAGGAATGAATTACAGTCTCCTCCTGAACCTCTGCATCAGGTCAACTCCCCTCTTAAAGTTGTCCACACTTTTAAGTGGTATTTACCAGATTTAACAGTCCTGGAGTGAGGAAGCTGTATTGACAAGCTAATATAAAGCAAAGGAGGCTTTTGGATAGTCAATGGAGAAAGTGGCCCATGGGGATGGTAGTTTGGATCAGAAACTTAATCTAGATGTTGTGAATCTCCCTATGGATAAAAATATTACAGGACACTTCTGCACTGAAAATTTCTCTGACCTGTGCTGTTATCCAATGTTTATTTGTATCTATCATCAACAAATCTCAGCAAGTGTCAACAACTTTTAAAGGAAGATGCATGCCAATTTCTGAAGAGGTAGAGCGTGAATTTATGTTTTCAACACTCTCATCCCAGAAACTGAAAGGGCAGAGGGGTACATGTAGCCAAAGAAAGTTTTAATAAACACTCCCCACCTGTAGAGGTACTATTAATTTTTAAAAAATCAGTGATGAAGAACAGATCTTTCTTTCATGTGTCATTTTGAGTTGCTGAGTATTGTATCAATTACATGGGAGGTACTGGGTGCTGAACACCCTGAAACACAGCATTGTAGTTAATATTAAACGTCAGCCTAGGTGTTTGATATCTGCAGTGAGAGAATTGGAGATTTCCCATCAGCTTTAAAAACAGTATAAGATTCCTAAATAAGGTGCCTTTTTTAAATGCCCAGAACTGAGCAAGTGAGGTGAATGTGAAACCAACATTGGACAATTTTCTTCCAGGATTTCTGGAAAATATCATTCTCTGCCTAAAATGGAATCCTTCTTCCTATCCACCATATACTTTATACACCTATCACTACTATGTGTAGCAGGTAAGTACTACAGGTAGTAGTATATACACCAAGTAAGATTCTGTTGCAGTACTTTGGGAAAATAAATACCAATGCAATTACAAATTGCAAATAAAGCTGTATGTCTTACAAAAATGTCTTTCTCCGAGGAATCTCAAAACCAAGCCTAAGTAAACCAGCTTCCTGATAAAGTTATTCAGGATTCATGCTATGTTTTAAGTACTTCACTTGAGCATCTACAGCGAAAACAGAATTCAATCAGCCCCACATGAAAATGTTAGTGGTTGCATTTAGATTTATGTGAGAATTAACCTTGTGTCAACTAACCGCAGTTTTGAAAAATTTTCTTTTTTGATGGTCAGAATGTTGCTGTACAAGGAACTATATAAAAATATAAAAAGCACTGGCAAGATAATATCTATTTTTGAGGGGTACTTTAATGAAGTAAAAATAGTCTCTGAGAAAATAAGTGCCCTTGAGTGTCCCAACATACTTTTAAAAATAATTTTAACATCAGATTTCTTTTTTTATTTTAAGTCTTTTCTCTCTTATTTGGGAGTGTAAGAGACACAAACAGCAAAGTCCGATTCTTCAGGCACTTCTAAGTAACCTTACTTATGACATTATTCCTCTAATATCTTGAGGAATATGCAAGTGAGTCAACTCTTTCAGTATTTTCATTACTTCTGCTACGTACTTAAGAATAAACAATTTTGATGTCAGAAAAAGAACTACTTTCATACTTCAGCTAATCACATTTTTAAGCACATGCTAAAAGTGATTTTTTGAGGAAGTCAAAGCAATTTTACCAAAATGTGTGTCCTTAAAGCTGTGGTTAATAGTTTCTTCAGTTACACAGGCTTTATTTTCAAATGGACAATGGATGTGCCTCTTTCCTGCTGGGAGGGAATGAACGTTCCTGCATCTTTGCTAATGTCTCTGAAACTCAGAATGATGCTTGATGTATCTTGTATTTACTTGATAAGTCAAATGTCTCACACAAGCTTAAAATTATCCATTATGACTATCACATCCAAAATATTTTATTACTTTTTCTGATAGTGTTGTTTTAACAAGATATTAGACAATGCCAAAAAGCAAAGCAAAATGATAGAAAAATTGCGAGTATTATCAGAGATATGGTGGACTTTAGATAAGATTAAATTTGTCATAACATGCAGGTCATCTTTAAAATGAGGTACTAATGTCCTCCATGGCCCAGATAATGTGCATTTATATGTGATAAATGAATTGGGTTCTGCACCTGTAGAAGAATTGAAATTTGTCTATCACAAAAATGTATTTATAATTAAAAAATATATTGAATAACTTTTCATTAAGTTATTCTGCCACCTAAGTAGAATTCAGCTGTTTCTAAACTGTTGGGGACACTGAATCGGTGTTGCTTTGTAATAAGAAGCACAGTCACATACAGCCTGTGTATTATCATCCAAACTCAACACAGGGGAACTCACAAGATCTTGGATGGAATCCAGGTTAAAGCAAGTGAAATCTGTAGGGTTTCATTCCTGAAGGTCATATTTTTCCAAGTGAAGTCCACACTGATTCTTTTCCTCGTTTGGGTTTAAATCCTTGCAAGGAATATATGAATAAGCCATCATACTCAGCCTTCTGAGTTCAGGACAGATTAGAAAGTTTAATGTTAACTATAAATTGACAACTATAATAAATATAAACCAAGTCATAAAACAAAAAGTACATGTAGTGATTTTGTTCACAGAAGGCACAATTAATTCAGTATGACTGCTAAAGTGAATTAAAATACTCAAACAGAAATAATCACAAAATCAGTGGCATGGATTTGGAAATCATGGGCCAATCTTTGACTCAGATAAGAACACACCAGTGCCAGTGTTATACATTAAAGTAGCTGTTACTGAGGGCAGATTCTGGACACTGTATCTCCAGAATGACCACATTCATGTCACTGTGCGTAGAGTGGTGTAAGTTCAACTTCTGGGAAAACAAGTTCAGGAGTTACACACTGAATTATGCCTTCAGTTAAGTTGTAATATTAAAAATCACATCTATTGTTCCAATAGTCATAAGATGACTTTTTAAAGAAAGATCTTGTGCCATCTTTCCTTAAGAATACCATCTTCTTTCAGATATGAAAAACTGTTATAGCTTAGTATTGTCATCTCAAAGAAAAAATGTTTGTTTGATGTGTTAGTTTGTTCCTTCATGTTTCATTTCACCTGCAAGTTAATTAAGCATTATTTCTAGTAAAAATAATTTTTTTTCCAGAAAGAGCAAAAATGGGTATTGTTTATGCAATGATCCAACTTTGAATACCTTGCAAGATCCCTGCATTCTTACACTAAATAAATAGATAGTTCTCTCTGTAGGTTGTTGAGAAGAGAAAATTAAATCTAAAACCAGATTTAGATTTCAAATTACTTTGAAATGTAGATGACTGGCTACCGATTTAAAATATTTTGTCTCATGCAGTTCTGTGGAGTGAATGGAGCTGTCCCGCTATGTTCTGTTAATTATGTGGAAGAAAATGGAAACAAGGAGTGGTACATCCATCCAGATGAATTCTGCAATATTTGCAAGGCAACTCTTTAAATTCTACTGATCTTTTTACCACGCAGTAGTCATATGATTTTGAAGTAGCATTTAAAATTTCAAAGGTTAAACAAGATCAGAGAAACATTTTTTTTTTTCCCCCACAAATGGATACCGTATCTGATTTAGCATACGTTCTAGGAAGTAGGAGAAAACATCTAAGGAGCCCTATTAGTATATTAACAGAACTACTTGAAGAACAGTGTGACATCATGAAAACGAATTTTTTTTTTATGCCAGACACAAAGATAGAAAGTCTGTTCTGTGGTAGAAGCTGATGAAGAGACTGTATTTGCGGCAAAACCACACACGTCTATGGGGCCAGACGGGATCCACCCAAGGGTACTGAGGGAGCTGGCAGAAGTGCTCACCAAGCCACTTTCCTTCATTTATCAGCAGTCCTGACTAACCAGGGAGGTCCCAGTTGACTGGAAGCTAGCAAATATGATGCCCATCTACAAGAAGGGCCGAAAGGAGGATCCAGGGAACTACAGGTTTGTCAGTCTGACCTCGGTGCTGGGGAAGGTTATAGAGCAGATCACCTTGAGTGCCACCGCACGGCACATACAGGACAACCTGGTGATCAGGCCCAGTCAACACGGTTCTGTGGCAGGCAGGTCCTGCTTGACTAACCTGATCTCCTTCTATGAGAAGGTGACCCGCTTAGTGGCTGAGGGAAAGGCTGTGGATGTTGTCTACCTAGACTTTAGTAAAGCCTTTGGCACCATTTCCCACAGCATTCTCCTGGAGAAACTGGCTGCTCATGGCTTGGACAGGTGTATTCTTTGCTGGGTAGAAAACTGGTTGGATGGCCAAGCCCAAAGTGTTGTGGGGAATGGAGTCAAATCCAGTTGGCGACCGGTCACGAGCAGTGTTCCCCAGGGCTCAGTTCTGGGACCAGTCTTTAATATCTTTATTATTGATCTGTTTGAGGGGATTGAGCGCACTCTCAGTAAGTTTGCAGATGACATGACACCAAGCTGGACGGGAGTGTCGATCTGCTTGAGGGTAGGAAGGCTCTACAGAGGGATCTGGACAGGCTGGATGGATGGGCCGAGGCCAACTGTATGAGGTTTAAGAAGGCCAAGTGCCGGGTCCTGCACTTGGGTCACAACAACCCCATGCAATGCTACAGGCTTGGGGAAGAGTGGCTGGAAGGCTGCCTGGCAGAAAAGGACCTGGGGGTGCTGGTCGACAGCCAGCTGAACATGAGCTGGCAGTGTGCCCAGGTGGCCAAGAAGGCCAATGGCATCCTGGCTTGTATCACGAATAGTGTGACCAGCAGGAGTAGGGAAGTGATCGTGCCCCCGTACTCGGCACTGGTGAGGCCGCACCTCAAATACTGTGTTCAGCTTTGGGTCTCTCACTACAAGAAAGACACTGAGGTGCTGGAGCATGTCCAGAGAAGGGCAACAAAGCTGATGAGGGGTCTAGAGCACACACAATTCTTTTGAGGAGCAGCTGAGGGAACTGGGATTGTTTAGTTGGGAGAAGAGGAGGCTGAGGGGAGACCTTCTCGCTCTCTACAACTACCTGAAAGTAGGTTGTAGTGAGGTGGGTGTCAGTCTCTTCTCCCAAGTAACAAGCGATAGGACGAGAGGAAATGGCCTCAAGTTGCATCAGGGGAGGTTTAGATTGGACATCAGGAAAAATTTCTTTACTGAAAGAGTGGTCAAGCACTGCAACAGGCTGCCCAGGGAAGTCATCATTCCTGGAGGTATTTAGAAGATGTGTAGATGTGGCACTTAGTGACATGGTTTAGTGGTGAACTTGGCAGTGTTAGGTTTGCGGTTGGACTTGGTGATCTTAAAGGTCTTTTCCAATGTAAACAACTCTATGTTTCTATGATTCTGTGATTCTATTCTATGAAAAATTAACATTCTGCAGGTAATTCTGCACATAAACAACTATGCAAAAATAACTTGAGAGAAATAAAATGCTTCTGTTTGTGGAGAGTAAGGCTTTGGACCTATATTCCTTGTAGTGTCTTCTCTATCTCATTCTTTGGTAAAGAACTTTCTACTGTTTTTAGATCTGCACTGACACAGCTGTCTGCCATTTTAACCAGCTTGAAATGATGATTTTTATCTGTGATGAAAGAAATGAGATGATACATTCCCATTCCACTTTAGACTGAGTTAACTAAATTTGGTCTAACTTGGTGAACTATACTTCTTACAGACTTTGTTATGTGATCTATCATTTATTTTAGAATGCTGATATCAAGAGATTGCTCTGCTTTTTGTCATAAGAGTATGGTTCTGTCTTCATAAATCAATAATTCTTTTGTTTATTTAGTGGGATTGTGAAATCAATTAGAGGGAAAAAAAAGAAATCTTAGGAAGCCAACAAGCCTTCTTCATGCTTTCAAAACAGCAAACAGGTTTTTGCAAATTCATAACAAATTTTAAGTTTTTTATTTAGTACTTAGACACATCAAAGAAATGTAACCTTGGAATCACTTATTGTGTAGCTATGGCCTTGAGCATCCTAATTTAACTTTGAAGTTAGACAAGTTTGAACTAGATGATCTACAATGCCTCTTTTCCCTTTTTGACCTATTTTTTTTCCTATGAATATAAATAGCAGAGAATATAACCAGGAACAGAAGAAAACACTCAAATTTACAACATCTGAAGCCATTCTAATCTTCAAATGTCTCTTACGTTGTATAGGTGACAATAAAGTAAGGTTACTTTTTTCAGATGGCATAAAATGTTTAGTATTATTATTTATATATATTATTTATATTTATATTATATATATTTAAATGCAAATTAGAGTTTCTAAAATGGATAATAGACATCCTAACTATCATGGGCTCTAAAGCTTTCAGTCATTTCTCTACAGGAAACAGTGTTTCACTGTAAGGAATTTCTGTAAGCATGTAGGAAAAACATACCCCAAAACCCAAGTGAAATTATGTATCTAACTGAGATTTTCATTGTCCTTACCCCTTATGTTATAGCAAAAGAGAAGCTAAAAGTAAATTTATTAAGATGAATATTTAATTGAAATGAGAGCTTAATGTAAAACTTGTAGGCTTCTGAAATTACAGTTATTCCAGAGTTTGGGGATGGCAGGGATGTTTGTTATTTTTTAAATATCTAGGAAATGCCTTCATCTGTCTCCAGATTCCACACATAAACAAACATATTTACAGCTGTGAGATAATCACTGGCAGGTATTGTTTGTTTAATTGATAAAAAGTATCACATGCTTTATATTATTCACAACATATAAAATTTTGTTCTCTCTTATCAAGAGATGACATGACCTACCCTTTCCCAAGCCATTAGTCTTTCTGATGTTGAGCACATCAAAATGACCACAACTTTAAACAGACCGACAACACCTTATTTTTGTGCACAAGATATCAAGTGTGTCATCTCCTTTAGACTTTGTAGGTTTTAAATCTTTATACTTTGTACATTTTAAACCACTTCTAGCTTTTCTTGATTAACATTGATCGGAAAGGAGCATTATCTTCTGTGCAATTAGCCCCTTAATTTAGAAACCTGAACTGAGCAGGGCATGTTCTCCTTCTGGAAGCTTTCAAAGGCATTCACATCTATTAACTACCTAAGAAATCTCAGCATTATTTTAGATGTAATACCGAATTTCACTAGATCCTTGAAATTTATGATGACATTTCTTTACATGAGCTATGTAGACTAGATTTCCAATATAAATTCCTGAATCATGTTTTAGAAGACCTCTTCTTGTTCCATTTGGTGTACAGGTGACAGAGAGATTAGCTCTCAAACCACATTTCCTTAAAGTTTGGTAGTGGGTTTATCCCTTCATTATCTTCAGAGGGTCTGTAACCATGATCTCAGATTAATGAAGAATAATCAGTGCCACCTTGTAGATCATCAACAGTAGGGCCAGAGTGGGGGATCCCTCCAATTCTAAAAATGCAAGCCTTCAAATATCAGAGGGGAAAATTTCAGCTATACTTTCTGAGACACACAGAATTGCTCAGCACAATATTCAATCTCCGTAAACAAATACGCAGTTCCAAAAAACTGCAAGCAAACCTTAACTGAAGAAAGAAACTTTATGAGTTTCAAAATTGGGAGATTTAATATGTTTTAAGAGCTCTGCAGCTCTGCCTACTGAGCTACACATTCTGATATGATGTCCTTCACATTTATCTCAAAAGTATTAAAAGCTCCCCTTCTAAATATATATTTAAAGCAGTGAATAAAAATTTAACAGGTGGCAAAATCCTTTGTGCAATATCAGCACAGATGAATAACCCATCAGAATGTTTGGTTGTTAATGGCCACCAGATGTCCAGCCAAAGAAAAAAAGAGACAAAAAAATGTCTTATCAGCCCTGTCGTATTGCAGTTCTGTAAACAAATTACTGCTGTAGCTAATAATATCAGCATCAATCTAAAAGAAAAACCAAAACCAAGAAAAAAAGTAGAAAGCTAGTTTCTAACAGGATCACAACAGTTTTTCAGTCTCACAGATTTCTGAATTAGGAATAAGACAGAATCCTCCAAAGCTGTAAGTAATAAGCATTAATATATATATATGTTAGACTCATAATCAGAAGCAAATAATTTGAAGTCAGTCTGATGGGTGATGAATCACTGAAAGGGAGAGAATTCAGTTTTATTTACTAGTCTTTCTAAACATGTGAGCCATACAACCGATATTAAACCAACATGTAGATTTAAAAAAAGCAATTTCTTAATTATATCTCAGACACAGATATTCTAAAACAACTGTTGATATGCATATAGAGCATCCAGGTTTCATGATAACATTCCAAGAAATGTATGGGAGACACTGAAATGTTATGACACAGAATATCATTCAGATGAAGGCCATTTATTTTGTTTTTCCCACACAGACAGATATAAAAAAGAATAAAATTAAAGTTCTTGTTTAATATATTCATTTTTCTAAATGTATACTTATCTAGCTATCAATAACTAAAATGGTCTTTGGAAACTGATACCCTGAGAAATTCATTTTACCTACAGAATTCCAAATTAAATAGTTAGGACACTATAGCAGGGATTTCATAGTAGGCTGAGAACACTGATTTTTTTTTTTTAAATTGTTTTCTATTTATACGTTACTCAATCTCTGAAAATCTCTAGAGAAATACCAAACCCTTGTGCATTACCCTCCTGTGGTGGTTTGACCCTGGCTGGACACCGGGTGCCACCCAGCCGCTCTGTCACTCCCCTCCTTAGCAGGACAGGGGGAGAAAATGCGGTGGAAAGAAACCTCATGGGTCAGGACAAAGGCAGTTTAATAAAACAAA
>WAAD01009219.1:3116-14281 GCA_013389945.1 Fregata magnificens
TTTCCCTTCTCTTCAAATCGATGCTTTCTCTTATAACAGGTACAATGTCAACCATTGCAATTCACTGACAAATAAAAGAAAAAAAGGAAGGAACAGGTTCAGTCAGCTATTTGGTTGGTAGGAAATGGTAACATAGGTAGTGGAAATCTAGTCCAGTTGTACAATCTTGTGGATAGTCACTGGGTTTGTTTCTCTAAACCTATAAATGTTTGTTTCAGCACAGAAAAGGAGGGGAGCATAAGCTTGTGTTAGCATTAAGTAATGACCTTAACTGTTACAGCATCCTACTGCATGACAAGGAGATTCAGAAATATAACTGATCTAACCTAAGTATTCATTCAAGAAGTATTCACTTTTGTCTTAGGCATATTAAAAATATTACAGATCTCTAATTCCAAAAATATTTTTTTAAATCGTTTGATACTACAGCTGCTTTGCATTCTCACAATTGTTCTCTCACCATTTTCACATTGGACAAGCATTTCATCAAGTTCCTCAAACTATAATGTACTAGTGTGCAGAGAGACTTGGAGAGTACAGCTATTCATTTACTACTTTACGCAACTAAAGAAAGAGTGCTATAAATCAGTAATGATGGATATATTCTATATCCTGACCTACATGAAACAAGAAGTAGTTATGCAATTTTTTTTATATATTTACTTCTCCCTCTGGACAGTCCCCATAACCTACCACAATGAGGTCAGAGTTTGAACTTACTGTGTTCTTGCCATTTAGGCCATACGTGTGATTTGAATTCCAAATGCTTCAATAAGAACAAACCAGCAGGTCAACCTTTTCTTTTGTTCTAAAATATATACCTTTGAAATGAGAATTTACCAATTACTATGAAATGGAGCAATAAATATTATTTGGATTAAGAACAGCACCTGAGTCATCTACTGAATTACATCTGAGTCAAGGTGAGACCTCATCAATTGCTGTTTTCCTTCAGACCAATTACTTGGTACAAAAACACCCATGTACCATTTCAGATCATTTCCAAACCACCCAAGCATCAATACATAACACAGGCATATAAAGGAATTATAAACTTGGACATAGATTAGCCAAAAAACTAAGAAGCCGCATCTACTATCTTAGTTCTCTTCACAATCTGTGAACATGCAAGTTCACACATCTAAAGTCACCACTGCCTGCCACAGCCCTTGCCACCAGTAAGTAAAATTAGAAAGGTAATGAATATTTCCTTAAAATTAAATATGTGCTGGTAATGAAAGTCGCTGTGATAGCACGAGTACTAACATCCAAATTTTAAATGTCGTGTAGGTATTTTAAAATCCATAGCTCTGTTACATGTGCTTCCTTCCCAGCCCACTCTTACTGATTTGTTGAAATAAATTACACAAGTTGTGTGCAGCTCTTGCCTCTATAAATTATCCAGGCGTTACAGCAAACATTTAGTGTTGAACCCCTTCATTATAAAGGGAATATATTTTTCTGCTCCTTATCATCATCTCTAGAAGCAGCTAATGAGGTGAACTATGTGGCCTACGTTGTTATTGCCCAGACACAATACCTGCATCTCATAACACCCTGGAGAAGTACTCTGCAGCCCCTAGGATAGTGAGAAAAATTCATTTATTTTGTAAGGATGGTTTCTGTTTGGAATATTTCTACAGCATTAAACACAAAGTTAGACTTTTTAAATACCTGACCTTACCAGGTCAGTCCTCCCATTTGGGAAATCAAAATGGGAGTTACTTTATGATGGGAAAGAAGGAGCTGCCTCCATTGCGGAAATACCTTCAGTACTGCATAAGGTGGCAAGAAGCAGCTGGGACCTTGATTTTTCAGCCCTAAGGTGTACCAGGTACCAAGTTCAAAGATACTCTCCTAAGTGGGGCACTGCAGCTCCGTGCCGCCCCTTTTACAAGGGGACTGCAAAATGAGGCAGTCTCACAGACTGAACCAATTCTCTTGAGAAACTTTGTTTCATGGAACGGGTGCAGGAAGAACCTACCATGGGTGACAGCTTGTCAGCTAGTCTGGACGCATGGTCTTATTCATGTCTTGCAAATGTAGGAGTTTCCCTCTCCTATTAGCTTGCATTTATTAGGGTGGGGCTGTATCATGAACTGAGCTCATGCACACAGGTAACTCCTTCAAAGAAGCTATGATAAAAGTGCATCCTTAAATTTATTCTAGCTTTATGCACTAACAGTCCAAGTCTTATTAGTGTCAGAAGTGTCAAACTGTCACAAACATTCCTCAGTAAACTCCTACTGCCCCTGCTAAGTAGGTGTAAATTGACACTCATGTAGCAGCAACAACTGCTGCATAAGTATTTCTATTAGTGAAAGCACCACATGCAAGCCACTGGAAATTATTATTGCAGAAAGCCTTGCTACAGATATATTTTTGTCCACCACATTTTTGTCTGCTATCAGAGCTGCCAACTGTGCCATATCACCCTTCCTTTCCTGGTAGCTGCATATCATTTTAAAACATAGAAAGCTGTGGATGTAGTTCTGTTAAAAGAACACGGAGAAAGGCTGTGTTTTGTACTCTTTACATCAAATTTAGTATTCCAGTACAGATGGACATGTGGTAGACAAAAGCAATTGTAAAGTGACAATTTTTGTACAGAGTAGGCCTTCAGTTTATCAGGCTTGATAATTCAGTTATTTTGAAGCTTAGCAGTGTTATCACCGGAAGGTGGAAAAAGGTCAGAAAAAACAATCACAAATACCGAGTACATGCTGAACTTTCTGAATAACTCTTATATCTAAAAATTCACATTAAAAATTAATACATATGCAAAGTGCATGTAAAATGATGAACAACTAAAAAAAATCCTTGACTCATACAATCAAATACCTGCAGAAAAGAAATCTACAAATACACATGATGGCATTTAAAAAGAACAGAATACTGAGGCACAGAATAGGTTCCATGTTTCCTGCCTTTTGTTTTGTGTAACCAGAATATTTGATGTGAGTGTTTTTGGTGTTGTTTTGTTAGTTTATCTTTTAAAAGTCTGTTTTAACATTCGAGATTGTCTGCTCCAAGAAAGGAAGAAAAGAACTAATGTTAGAAGACAAAAAGTAGACTAGCTGGAATATTACCAGATCTATCCATCAATCCACCCTAAGTCCTTGTAAGACTGAATCTGTCATCCAGTTTTTTTGAATGTATTTAGGTTGAGAGCACCCCATCATAAAGTTACTTACTGTAAGTGTAATGTACCATTAGCCACACTGCAAAGAATTTAACTAGATTCCTTATTTCTTCTTAGGGTGAAATGTCTACAAAGATATTTAGGCAGTAATTTCCCACACATTCCAATCTTCCCCTCCCATTATTAATTCGTCTTCACTTGTAGCCATAAGAAATGCATCAAACAAAGAAAAGATACAGGAATATGTAAAATAAGTGAAGGTAACAGATACATGAACCGCTCAGGTACTCTGTAGAGTCCTTTATTACTGTGCTGCACTTGCATTTGCAGAAACTCCAGCTTCATAGAAACAGTAGCCCTTTTGTCAAAACATGTCTGGTACATACAGCTGAAAAAAGACTCTCAGTTTTCAGACAGCAATGAGAAACAGCTGCAAAAGGAAGAGCTACAAAACCAATGTTAATTCTGCCATTCACAAGAAGTCACACTCTCTGGGTACATTGCATCTGAAGGCAGATACATAAGCCAGCAGATCAGCTCCCAGGGACAGCACAGCACATCTCTGCAACCCTTACTCATCAGGTTACATATTTGCAAGCCTACCTAAACAAAGTTACACATCAGAAGCTTTCAGGAGTTAATTGAGAGGGCGGTCAGACAACCTTTTACAGCAGTAGAGAGGACTTGAAACTACAGGAGGTTCCGAAGGCCACTGCCTTTTCTCATTCTGGTACAGAGGGAGCTCAGCTTCAGAAGACTATATTGTAGAGCTCTGGATCACTCAGAAATCCCTTTAAGGGAGTCAGCCAAGCCTAAGTCTCTGGGCTGCTCTCTGAATTAACACCTGATGTGCTTTCATAGCTGTGATTTTGCAACTCAGATGGCTTTTTATCTCCTCTCATGGGATAACACTACTCCCTCAAACACACTGGCTGTCACACTTCCTATTCCTTAGGCCATCTGGCCCTGCACCTGCTGCTACCCACGTAGCAGCCAAACAGCCACTGCTCAGGCTTCTCCTTCCCCACCTGGCTCCTCTTACAGCCAACAGATCAGCAGTAATACTTCTTAGAACAAAGCTAGCTACAGTGCTTGATGGACAGGATGACCTAACAGAAGTTACTATGTTTACCTACAGGCTTTGCCTTGCTTAGAAAACAAGCCTACTGAAGAACCATAGAGGTCCAAGTCTCTGTAGAACCTCTTCCAACTACATAACACCTTACGGGCATGCATGGCCAATCTGTATTTATGCAACACATAGATGGAAGAGCCAAAAGAAAATACTCAGACACACAAATGCATGATATTTCTCTCTGAGGAGTTGCTCTCCTCTCTATACATTACACTACATTAAATTCACAGACCTGGACACTGTTCTTTTTCTGAATCAAAACCCGGCTGAATTACCTCAGAAATTAATAAATACGCATTGTATAATACAAACCTTCCTAGAAGAGGCTTGGGTCCTTTGTTATAAGTGCTGGAAAAGTGAATAAGGTAAAGGAAGAAGATAGCTACACAAAATAAAAGAGCTCATGGGCAAAATGCTTTTAACTCTGCCTCAAAGGGCTGGTGACAGGGTTTCTGTTATGGGTCTAAACAAACTTTTCACAAGTGGTCAGCAAAGGACATGTTTCTAATTCCCTGCCACTGAGACTCCGAGTTTCAGTTTGCTGAAATGTTAAATAATCACCCCTATATCCAAGGTTAGTGGGAGACAGGCTTTAAAAGCAAGGAGCGGAAGAAAATGCAAAATGCTCTAGAAACGGATAAATTCATGGTCTGGAAGCACCCCGAAGGAATATACAAAGAGGCAAGGCAACAGCTTGCAGTATGCCTATAATTTATCTAAAGTGTCCATGAACCTGCTTTTTCTGTGCAGTAGATATAAGCAGCTTATTTTCCAATAAAAGAAAAATAAATTAGCTTAACATCTGCTTGATAAGCACATTTGGACAGTTAGCGTGCAAGGAAAAAAAAATCACTGTCAAGCTAAATATAATATAATTAGTTCAGTGCCTATGCACTATAACAGTGATTAGCACAGAAAAGTACATGCAAAGTTAAGCCTCACATATCTCCATGTTCTAATACTGTGATTGAAATAAGGCCTGAGCTACACAGTAAACAACAATGAAACATGCCTGTTGATTTGCTGAATAGTCTTTACTGCACCTTGAGCAAAATGGAGTTATAGCAACAGACATAGCTAGAAATCTCAAAAGAGTTTGGCAAATTAGGATTCTACAGACAACCTTAATTCTAGTATTTCTTAAAGCTTAACTTAGACTTTTTTCAAAGTAGTTTTATGTCAACAGATTTCCAGCCTTTGTGGTAAGCAAACAAAAGGAGGAAAGATTCACCACATTTTCATACCAAGTGCCAGAGATCGATAAAAACAGGACTACTAGAAGAGACAGGGTGAACCAGGAGCCGAGGGTGGCCCTCTGCAGATAGGGCTTTCACCAATAGAGCACTATCCCACAACACCCACATCAGATCACAGTAACAGGGTCTATCTGCACTCCTAGACATGAAAAAGTAACAAGCCAGCCAGTCCCAGGCTCTATGCAATACAGTCCAGTCAGGAATAACAGGAGACAGGGCCAAAAACAGGACTAGAAAGAAGCCACTTACCATGCAGGTCCAAGGCTCACTGAGGAGTCAGAGCCGGAGACCAGGCTGTAACACAGAACCAAGGTGCATTCAAGAAACAAGGCTACCCCTAATACAGGTTCAAGACCCAGACAGGAGGCAAAACTGCCATACTACATAGGTTTGGAGTCTAGCCAGAAAACCCAGTCAGCGAGACAGGCCTGAATCCAAACAAACCTCAGACAAGGTCTAGCTACCTTGCCCTGAGTTCAAATGGACCCATGGGCAGGGCAAGGGGCAGGTGAGGCCATTAGGGCAACTGAGGCTAATTAGTGCACTCAGGGCCCTGGCACCACACCCAACAGGGATCATGAGCAGGGTCAGAATCTTCTAAACCAGCTCTTTTCTTGCCAACAAAGAGTTAATTGATTGATAAATTGTCAAGCTTTTCATCCTGGGTTAAATGTGCAGCTCTAGTTGCAGTCAGAGCAGCTTCTATGCATGCATAAGAAAATTGCACTAAGAGAATAATAACATGGCCAAATGGGGGTAGATTTTTATCAAAGTGGCAAGAGGCACATCCTTGATCCCAGGCTCCTGCCGGGTCCTTTGCCTACCTTTTTAGCATGCTGACTTGGGAAAACACAGTGAACGCTGTGGCTGCTCTATAGCTATGTGCATGCTGGCTGGCAGTTAACAGAGTTAATAGTCAGTTCCTCTGCTTCCCCCTTAGAGGAGACAGTAACTTCATTTTTCTCCCCTACGCAGGTGATGACTTTTATAAACTCTGTGATTATTTGATATCCTTGAAACCTACGAAATTGGCACTTGGAGACAAAAGAAGTAGGGACTAATATGACAGCATGACTGAACAGGTCTTGTTTCCTTACAAACCAAGTAAAAATACATCAGCCATAAAGCAGGCAGCCAACATAGAAAATTTCAGCCTAAAAACTTCAGCCTGTCAATGGCCTAAGGAATTAGAATTTATGCTATTAAGGAAAATATTGCACAACACCTCTTCTCCCTTGTCTTATCATCTTACACCAGTATTTCCTTAAAGTAATTGAAATCAAATAATTACATAAGAAAACTGCCACAAGTATGGATAAAATATTAGATCAATACAGTGTAATTAGACCAATTGCACTATAAACTGTAACCCAGTAATGCTATATCAAAAAATATCAACCACTATTTAAATAAAATTGTGTGATGAAAAGCAGCCCTTATGTTGGGACTCTTTTACACTAAGTGGATAACAGATGAAGTAGCAAATATAATTATTAGTGATTCCAAATGAAGACGTAACAGACAGAAAATATTAGGGGTTTGTGTCCTAGGTTGTGCCTCCATTTCGAAGTTGTTTCTCCTTGATTTTTAATGACTGCTGTACTTTTTAGATTTTTTTCATTTTTCAAATTTTCACCCACAATAAATTTGTTTAGGTACCTACAGCAAAAAAAAGGGTACAAAAAACCTCTTTAACTTATGCTGTATAAGGAAGTAAATGCACAACCTTCATATAGTATTAAAATATTGTTACATAATAGTGATGTCAAAATTTGAGTCTGTAAAGAACTTACAGTATTTTCTGCATCTTGAACATTGTATGTCTGCCCACAAACAGGCAGTACTATATTATATATGAAAAGTAGCACAGCTTGTTAAAGTAGTCTTGGAAATGTGATTTACACTACAACAAGCTGTAGAAAAGTATTTATTGCTTCTCTGCAGTCTCAACTATCCAACTGGTTTCACTCTACTACTTATTTTACATATACTACTCTTACTATTTTAATCTTTGCAAAATTCCCCTGGGATCTTATTCTGAAAAGACCATATTGACAGAAACCACAGTGAGGAATTCTCACAGCATTCACTAAAATACATTAAAGTGTTCTCACAAAATAGCTGCCAAAAGAGTGTGGCTTCTCAAATACGTCGATGCCATAATTTCTTAAACCAAAGAAAAATATGAGTTATTTATGGAAAGCCAATATAATCACTCAGTTAACTGAATACTGCAAACTGTTGGATCATCTCAGCTATTAGTAAAACCAAAGTGTGCTCAGTACTTCCAAGTCGATGTCCAACCTCCTTCAGAATAGAATCATCATTTCACAGAATCACAAAACCACAGAACGGCTGAGGTTGGAAGGGACCTCTGCAGGTCACCTCATCCAATCCCCTCTGCTCAAGCAAGGCCACCTAGAGCCCAGGACCATGACCAGATGGCTCTTGAATATCTCCAAGGAGGAAGAGTCCATGACCTCTCTGGGAAACCATCAGTGTTTCCTGACGTTCCAATGGCACCTCCTGTGTTTCAGTTTGTGCCCATTGCCTCTTGTCCTATCACTGGGCACCACTGAAAAGAGCCTGGCTCCCTCCTCTTTGCACTCTCCCTTCAGATATTTATGTACGTTGATGAGATCCCCGCTAAGACTTGCGTCCTCCAGGCAGAACAGTCTCAGCTCTCTCAGTCTTTCCTCATATGTGAGATGCTCTGGTCCTTTCATCATCCTCGTGACCCTTTTCTGGACTCTCTCCAGCATGTCTATGTTTCTCCTGGCTCATGTTCAACCTGGTGTGTACCAGGACCCCCAGATCCTTTCCTGCAAAGCTGCTTTTCTGTCAGTCAGCCCTCAGCATGTACTGGTGCATAGGGTTGTTCCTCCCCAGGTAGAAGACTTTGCACTTCCTCTTGTTGAACTTCATGATGTTCCTGTCAGCCCATTTCTCCAGCGTGTCAAGGTCCCTCTGGATGGCAATACAACCCTCTGGTGTGTCAGCCACTTCTCCTAGTGTTGTGTCATCAGCAAATTGGCTGAGGGTACACTCTGCCCCATCATCCAGATCATTAATGAAGATGTTAAACAGGACTGGACCCACTATTGACCCCTGGGGTACACTGCTAGTTACTGGCCTCCAACTAGACTTTGTGCTGCTGATCAGCACCCTCTTGGGCCTGACCATTCAGCCAGTTTTTAATCCAACTCACTCTCTGCTTATCCAGCCCATACATCAACAGCTTGTCTCTGAGGATCTTATGGCAGACAGTGTCAAAGGATTTACTGAAGTCCAGGTAGACAAAACCCACTACTCTCATCTCTCAAGCCAGTCATTTAATCATAGAAGTTTGTCAAGTTGGTCAAACATGACTTCCCTAGTCTTCCTTTTGTCACCTACATATTTATAGAAGCCCTTCTTGTTGTCTTTGGCATCTCTAGCCAGATTCAATTCCATTTGGGCTTTAGCTTTCCTAACTTATCCCTGAATGGTTGGACAATATCTCTGTATTCCTCCCAGGCTACCCATCCTTGCTTCCACCCTCTGTATGCGTCCTTGTTGTGTTTGAGTTTGGTGAGTACCTTCTTGTTCATCCACGCAGGCCTCCTGGCATTTTTACCTGACTTCCTATTCATCAGTTTGGACTGCTCTTGAGCTTGGAGGAAGTGATCCTTAAATATTAACCAATTTTCTTGGGTCTCTCTTCCCTCCTGGGCCTTAGCCCATGGGACTCTTCCAAGCAGAACATTTAAGAGGCCAAATTCTGCTCTCCTGAAGTCCAAGTTTGTCAGCTTGCTTTTTATTCTCCTATTATTTTTCCTATTTGAAGTCTTTCTGGTGGAGTTTAACAACCATCAGAATGGAACAAGGGATCAGAAGGTGAACTGCCTGTGGCTTTCTCATTCTGATTAGCAGGTTTATACACTTTATTTTTTAGTGTATATATAAACATTGAGGTCCAGCACATAAGTCTTCCAAATCATATTTGCAGTGCTATGAAACAGAGGGACAGAAAAGCTGTTGCAAATATTACTAAGTTGTTATGAACCAGGTGCAATTTCTCAGTATGTACTTACTTAGCATTAAGGTTTAAAAAACCACCCTGATGAATTATTACCATATTTGTCCAGAATACAAAAAGTGAAAGATGCCTGTCAGAAACCTCCTCCCTACAGCAGTGGTTGCAACTTTAGGATAGGGTTTTTTGATCAAACAGATAAACCTGTACTTTGTGAGGGAGACACAGCTAGCCAGCATAAAAATATAGCAAGTACAATGCAACTTAGTACCTCAGCTGAAGGAAACCAGTGCCTGCTACTACAACTGAGACAAGCTGAAAATCACAGAGAAGGAAAATGAAATGATTGCTTAACTTCAGAGAATTAAATGACAAATTGTGTAGAAATGTTCCCCAACTTTTTTCTTTTTTATTTAGTTATTCATCAACACCCAGAAACCCAGGCATGTTAGTAGCAATAAGGGCTCAAAAAGACTTGTAAAAACGTTTAAAATCTGTCCCCAAATGCATTTGTTGTAACTTTGAAAACTCTTTTCAGAATTCAAGGTATTTCTTGGTCCCATAGGATGAAGAAGGAAATAACTAGCATATGTAAGAAATATATCTCAAAATCTCTCTTATTCTACTGAAAATAAATACTTAGCAGTGCTTTGTATCCAGTATGTTTCCACATGGTGGAAATCATGGATTTTTTATCAATTCTAATGAACAAAGATGATCAAAGATGTTATCGTCAAGTTAGCATTGTATGATGCTACTACAACAGAGGGAAAATGCTCTATACAATAGCATAAAATTTCTGTAAGTACCTGGTTTGTACTCAGAATGTTTAGCAGTATCTTGACTTCTTTTGGATGTTTTCAGCTTTTTCTTGGGAGATAACCCACACTTTTGCTTTAGAAGGTAATCAAAATCACACATCAACACTTTGGTGTTGTCACTTCAGATAGAGCAGTCCAGCAATGTTCCATTTAACAGGGTTTAACATTAAATATATGTCTCAAATTGATTCCACTAACCATTTTTTATTTTTTAATGCATACATTGTTCAATGCAAGACAAAATTCAGTATCCAGAGATATCTGCTGTCAGGAGGTCAGCTGCTATCAGGACACACCAACTTAATTATCTCATGTCCAATAATTGCATCTATGAGTTTTCCTAAATATCTTCATAAAATTTCTCTTTGCAAATGAATTAATTAAACATGTAGCAAAGGTTAATGTTTTCCCTTCTACACCCTTCTAGGGTGCCACACCATTCTAGGGTGACACCTTTGTATGTATCTGAAATGTGATTCTTCCCGGATACAAAGTAATAAGATACCATGAAGATCAGGATCAATTGTCCCATATCCCTTATAGAAAACCATTTATACTGAAAAATTATTATACAAATGAATTCTAATTTTGAACTGCTGCTTGTAGTTTACAGCAAACTAAAAATAATGGCTGGATAAATCTATATGCACATTTAATTTCCTGCCTGGATTGAAATGTTATTTAAAATGAAAATCAGAAGAGAATTTACTGAAGTTAATACTTCTTGTCCATTTTGTAAATGCCTTTTATTAGTACTGATTTGCCCAAAAGTTCTGTATGTCAGAACAGATGGATT
>WAAD01009220.1:1866-39596 GCA_013389945.1 Fregata magnificens
TGTCATCCATTTTGTTATTTCACCAGTTGTTAGTATTTTTAAATCTCTGTAACATATCCAGTGGAATATCTCTTCTCAATCCTGTTGTCAAAGCTTAGATTTACCTACAAAATGTACCATCTAAAAAAGCTTATTATTCTAGTATAAAGAATTGTTGATATACTCCATAGAGGTCTTTGTTTCTCTATAATTTTATTCATAAATAGAAATTCAAGTGTTATATTCTGTCAGGAAATGTGTCAATTTTAGATTTATAATGTTTTACAAAGTTATGAGTCATATTCCACTGCACAATCATTTAAATAGGGTATCTTGCCATTTTAGATTTGATATACTTGCTGCTAAGTTGAAATACTTTTAATACACATATGTATGTGTGGATGTGTTTGCTAGTAACTTATGAGTTCAGAAATTCTTATTCCCGCCCAGAGTCTCTGAGACTGAGAGAATGGCATATCCTAGTGAATGAATTGTTGCTTTAAGTACAATTTTGTGTGAACTCTGGAACTGCACCTTCTCGAGTGTAGCCTCAGAAAACTTGTAACCAATATTTACTTATAGCGTAACTTAGATGTCATACATGTAAGAAAGTAATCTGTACATAGTCCTTGTTCCTGGGAGACAATGGTAAGTTACTGTGTCATTTCCAGTACCAGCCCAACCACTTTGGACAGATATTAGTAGAACAAGGAAGTCAATAGTCGAAGTGTTGCATGCCGTTCTTCATCCGTTTGCTCTCCTCGTCTGCCACAAACAGACCCTTGCTCTGAACGGGAAGACATGTTCTGTATAAGCCTGAGTCCCAGGTATCCTTCTTCAGGTAGAAGAGATATTTGTTGTTTTCCCTTCTGAGCAAGTTCTTGTAATCCTGCCTTGTGAGAGGACTGGAAGAACTCTTCTAATTTTGTATATACATCATCTGTGCCATTATCCAAGCATTTCAGGTTACAGTGCTTAAACATTTTATAAATATGCACGTTTGGTGTGCATATTTGCTACCTGACCAGATGTTTCATTAGAATACAAGTAGTACAATAAAAAATAGTTTGTGTCTTCAAAAAGGACCATTAGCTGCATAGTTTTCAATGTCCTTGGATGTGGTCAGACAGGCTGATCTGCTCATTGTAACCTCATAGGAGGTTACTCATCCTTCAGACCTGTTGACCACTGTTCAATCACTCTAGCACTGTTTTGTGAACTAATCTGATTGAGGACTTTGGAGGTGAAACTTCAGTACCCAGATCAGCAGCCAGCATGTTAATTTGGTTGCAAATGTTCTTCCATATTCACAAGTAGTGGTCCATGATACATTTTTTTCCTGGTCTGCTGCATGGTGGGGGATACCAGTCGGGTGGAGAAAGAGTGGCCTTTCAGGTACCTTCTTCCCCAGGTGGCCCAGGTGCCCTTGAGACCGTGTCTATGTTATCAAACAGTGTACCTCTGCAGAGCAAAGCAGTCAATGATGAACATCTGAGGTCCTCACTGTGCTCATTTCAAGAGATTTTACTTCAGGTTAATATGGTCCTTTGAGCTGGAGGGCCATAGCTGTATTCCCAGCACTCATCCTATGGTTTGGTTTCCTCTGAAAGGATTTATAAGTAATTGCTCACCTTTTGTGGAACAGAGTTCAGATTGGTCATCTGTAAACAGATGCAGATGCTGTTTGATCTACCAAGTAGAATTTTATTGCAGAAATAGACCCAGCAAAATCAATGGGGCATACATAATGGGATGTAGTATAAATCAGTGTAGAAAAGGAGGTCAGAATTTGGCTTTTAATGGATGAGTGTATCCATTAAATGTACCAATTATAGTTAAATATTTCCAGAATATTTTTTGTATCCAATATTTGAGATAGATGTTTTTGTATGGAGGGTTCTTGTGAAAGGTCAGGTAGAAGCACAAGTGTCCCCAATTTGTGTTAAAATCAGTGTACAGGGGAGGAAAGGTATATTTGTTTAATTGAACTNCAGGCCACCTCCACATGTCTTAGTAAGCTGCTTAGACTGGTATGACTTACCCTGTGAGGATGCCCATCTCTTTACGGACTGCAGATAGACCTGGGTGACTAATTTGGATGAGATGCCCCACTTATAGATTGCTCAAGTCAAGTGAAATGAATCCCATTCCATGGTTGCATGGATCACCACCTTCTCAACAAAGCAATTTCCCTTCCCAGTTCATGTCAGATCCTGGTGATAACTCCAGTATTTGCTTATATTAATTATGACTATATTACTTAAATGTTTAGAGGTAATTTAGCATCCTTAGAGGTACTTTCACAGATAGAAACAAAAGGGAAGGTAACACATGGCAGTCCTCTGTACATAGATTATCAGCAAATATTCCTCAGATCTGAATGTGTGACTACTTGCCTATTGATAATACCATAGATTCACAGGATGCAATATCCTGTTGAATTAAGCAAAATATTTTAAAGGGACTTGTTGACAAAGGTTTATATTTCTGGTTTTATATTTAGGCTTTGTTTTTAAAATGAAATATTTAATTATTCTGACCAAGATCCTTTTATTCTGTGATGAGATAATCCCAGGAGACAGACAAATCAAGGCTTTAAAACCTTTGATGAATCTGCATAATGTACGTGATCTGTCACTGAGACAAAAGCAGCTGGTGTTGTGATCTCACATGTTACATACCCTGTGGAAAATAAGTTACTTTCAATTTATGAAAGTGATACTGTGGGATAAGGTGTGCTTCCATTAGTGGTATCTTCAGCTGCATCAGTAAACAATGGCTGATTAATGTTGTGGGGGTTTTCTACTGTATCTTCAGCATTTACTGAAGTTTTGGCAGCCAAGGATGGTCTTGGTTGATTAGTTACTGTCTTAGTTAAGATTCAAGGCAGTGAAAGGGAAGGTCTATGCACTACATACATTCCACATGACCCCACAAAATAATAAGACCCAAATGCCTTCAAAAGCTCTGCAGTCATGGGGCANTTTTTTTTTTTTTGAACACTGTTTTCCTGTTTTATTCTTTCAAGCAAAGAAGAAGAAAAATGAGTTGGCATTTGCACATGTCATAAACCTGTTTGGAGAAGTCCAGTGGAATTTAAGTGCCACACAAGCATTGCTTGGATTAGAAAATAAGGGTGCTTTTTCACTCTCAATGTTCAGTTCTGACTGTTGGTAGACTTTTTTCCTGAGCCATACTCTTGAAAGAGCAGTTCTTCAGAGACCCTCAGATAGATCAACAATTATTCTCTCATCTTGAACAAATAATTTCCAGCACCAGAAACACTTCAAGGTAACGTTTTAAATTGTGTCTTCTTGTGACTTTTGAAACTACAGCAAACAAGAAACAAATTCATTTTTTTCCTTTTAAATTTTGAAAAAGAGCCTGAGACTCTAAAAAGTGGCAGTTTTAGGAACATTGTAATTGTTGGCTTGGAGAGTGATAGAATAAGCTCTGCAATTCACTGAACCTTCTTGCAAGAAATATTACATAAAATCTGAAAATATAACAAACAGTCCATGTGTATAGATTACTGGAATAATTGATGTTTCTTTTTAGCTTTTTGGACAGAAATGTTAGCATCTGCCAAAAGGCTATGGCAGAGAAAAGCAATTTGCAAAATTGAATAGTATGACTATGAGACAAAAAGGCTGTCATGTGTTCTGCGTTCTACTCAGAAGTATGTAACGTTCCTCAAATTCTAGATAAAAACTATCCAGAAAGAAAAATGTACAGACCACAAATTAGCCATTGACTTTATAATTAGTAATTCCAAATAAATAATAAACATAAGATTACAAACGGCTTTCACAGAATTTAGAAAGAGAAAAGGAGGCTAAATTTGCTGTATAAATTGCTCTTTATTTACTGATAAGGCACACACATTCAGGGGTTTAATTCCTGGAAATTATTGTTTTTATTTTTTAATTAGGTTAGATATATATCTAACTTTTCTGCAAAATTAGAGTTGAAATGAAATAGGAAGAAACTTGCTCATGAACTTTTGATACATTTCCACTGGACTTTAAGTGAAATCTGTAGTGGCAGCAGTGTTTTAAAATGGAGAGAGGAAAAAAGAATTAAAGGAAGAAGAATTAATTTGCTGTATTAGATTGTATAAGTCTTCATGTCAGCTAACAGAACTGGAAGTGAGTATGCAAAGGTCTTTTACATTTGCAATTTCTGTGTGCAGTGGGATAGCATAGAATGTAAAGATTGGTACCTCACAGCCTGCAAGAAAAAGGGCAAATAAATCTACATATTATACTGAAATAAATCTACATATTATACTGTAGCTTCTGCAGTTTTTTCAGCAGAACTACCTATGGCCTGGATATCAGCCTTTGTGCTAAAACTTTCCTGGCACTCTCTGTTAAACATTGTTCCTTTACACAGGCTCTGATTGACCCATACCTTTGCAAGCTGCAGTATGAGACTTTCAGGTCTGCATAAGATTTGGGTTGAATTTTGGATGAGTATTAAGGTCACTTTTCATTTTATCTGAACTGTTTTGACTAATTCCTCTGTGAAATTGTCTTTTGTGTAACTTATGATGATAATAAAGGAGACAGGGTTTGTAACATGAGACCAAAGATTTTGCAACTTAGTTGCACAGAGATAAAACACAAAGGTTGTATAATGGCCAAATCTTCAATGCTGTACATGAGTGTTGCTTTATTGCTAAGAAGAGATATGAGATTTGAGAGGATATGGCTGCACAAATGAGAGTAATAACTTGATTTTTGTGTGGAAATCACAGAGAGGTCAGCAATCAAAGGCTGAGTAGGATAAGAAAAGCTTTAAAGGAATCATCCAAAGGGAAGCTACATTGCTTTTCACTTCAGAAGACAAGAGTTTTAGATCTTAAAAATAGGATGAAAATAAACAGAGCTTTACAGACAGGTTACACAGAACCTTGAAATAGAGACAAGAAGTTTGAACAACCTGTGAAAAGAGTAACCAGCCAAGAATTTGGCCTCAGCGATACTAAATTCTAAAATTCTCTAGTATCGATGAAAGGAAAATTGTATGTGGGAGGGAACTGCACTGTGTATTACTCCTTGAAATCTCTTTTGGTCTGCTGTTACATGGTTCTATTTACCACAGTTTATCCTTTTTGTTTTTCTTATTTTAGTATGAATCACTCTTCTGAAAAAAAGAATTAAAATTTCTTGCAGCCTCCTTCACTGTGATATTGAATCATGTTGGCTTTTGCTTTTAGACCCTTTAAGACCAGTTATACATGTGACATTAAAAAAAAGTGTGCTTTTAGAATTTGGATGGTGCTTTTACCACCTTCCTTGCCTTTTTATAGTGCTCCTTTAAAAAAAAAAAAAAAAAAAAATCAACATTCTTATATTCATTTTTTTCTTGATTGATTGATTTATTTTTCTTCTTTTTCAGAAGGGTATATCCAAGCATATTTTGGTCGTGATTACAAAGAAGCTCATTTGTAGTCTTATCTGGAATTGGGTCTGGTGCACTCTTCCAGATAAAACCCAACATCCTTTCTCTTCTTGGGGTTCTCTGCTTGTTGTTCATGTTGGTCTTTTACAGTATTTCTGGCTGATGCTTCTTTATGATATTTATCTGCCTGAAATGTGGCTATCTGAAATTTCAAATGATCATGTTTTCCGCTTCTTCATTCTCTATAACTCTCTGCAGCATTTCATTTTCCTTGCTGCTGTTGTGGCTGAGTGGCCAAAACCATCATCCTCTCACTCTTTGTGATCACTCAAGGAGTTCAATTCTTTGACACTTGTTGATAAGGTTAAATTTTAACTTGTTGCCTCGTCTGTTCTTTACTATGCAGTGTTAATTCTGCACCTGGTCTGATACAATTTGTCATTCCTAGACAGTTGGTTCATGGTGTTGAAGTCCTTAGTAACACTTTGATAAGACCATGTACATTTTGCTATAGCTCAGTACGTTAATTCCTTTATTAACGTGTTTTTGACTAGGTTTTTTGTTTTCCCCAGTCCTCGTTTTTTAAATGGAGTTTTGAATGCTAGTTTAAATTAGTTCTCATTTGAGGGTGAGGAACTTAATTACATTATGATCAAGCATTTCAGTTGTAATTATGCCTTCAAACAATTTGCTGTGCAATATTTGGAAATATAGCTCCAATCCTGCAAGGTAGGCTGTATGGGGCCCACTTATGCACCTATGCAGGACTGCACTGAACTCAGTAGCATTTCACAGCTGAAGGGACTTAAGAGTGATTATGGCAACATGCAGCATGTCTTAGATATATCTTCTACCCATGTAAAAATATTTCATAGCCAGTTCCACAAAGAAATAGTAATTTTAAGTGCCTGTACTTTGCCTTCTTATGACACCTCCCTAGAGAGTATGTGGTTATTTGAAAAACTGCATTATTAATACTTTTCACTGGTCATATTTTCTGTTCTTCAGCTTCGTATGTGATTCATTTTCTGATCAAAGGATGATGATATAACCCTATTCCTTGGTTTTTGACATCCATACAGATCTTCTCGCTGGGGTGTTCCATTTTTAAATATTACTACAGTGTACAGCATGCATTGTATATGTCTCGGTACGTATTTATTCTATATAAAATCTTCTTTCCCTCTACTTAATTCCATTGTCATCCCCATCTGTATGCAAGTCCACAGAGGATGCTTTTGGAGCAAAATATTTTGCCTTTCCCATCCCCCTCTCCTCCCTCTAATCTTTGTGTTACTGATCTTCAATTCAGCATAGAAACTCTAAGCAGGAGGTGGAGAAGGGCTGAGGGAGTTATTAAGAGTCAGAGCAGGCTGCCTGGAGAGAAGGGGAGCTGAAGTTGTGGGAGCTGGGACTTGGGGCTGGACTTCTTGGTGTTGACAAGCACTGGCAGGCCACAGGGGAACTGTTCCCAGTCCCCTCTCCCTCATTCCTAATCTCAGATGATACAGTTGAACTTTTCAAGAAAGCAGAGTATTTCCAATGTCTGCTGTTATACATTCAGGACCAATTTCGGAAAGTGGGAAAAAATACAATAAGGGTCAAAACCCTTATTCTTAATTTATTATTCAGGAAATCCTCTTGAGAAGCGGAACTGCAAAGAAGATCAATCTTCTATTTCAAAAAGGATTTTGACATTTGGAATTGAAATTAAACCAGACCATTTTAAAATTCAAAGCAAAAGAGAATTAAACCTTATTCTACTTCAGTGAAAATACTATAATGTGTTATCTAACATAAAAATCAAATGTATGTAACCAAGTTTCAAAATGGTTCAGTTCTAAAATGCAACAATCATATTTTCAACATAGTGCTGATTTTCTGTGTTGTTTTCCCTAGAAACCACAATGTTGGTAAGTTTTTTAGAAAGTATTTTTGTTGTGATGGAAATATATTCTCTAACAAAACGTAACTCTAACAAAGCCTCCCCATAAATCTGTAGTTTAAGATGAGAAAAAAATGTATGATTTGGGACCCAGGAAAAATAATTTTTCAGAGCAGTGTTATATATATATACAATATATATATATATACAATAATAATTTATTGTATACGGCACGTATGTGAACAGCTACCTGTGCAAATGTTTATTTAGCACATCATTGATGGAGACAGTAATGACAGTGTGTATAAATGACATGCTGATTATGATGAATCACACAGATAAAAATGTTGACATTGATGTCTAGTAATTTTCCATGTCTCTGGACAGTGGATTTGTCTTTCTATGGGGCTATTTTTCAGAACAGAATATCTAAGTTATGCATTTCATCTCTTCCTCGAAATCAAAGATGTGATTGTAGAAGTAGGCAGGATCTGGGTATACTCAATACTTAACATTTATGTATTCCCTGAAACCCAACTATGTCAATAACTAAAAGAGGTTGAAGCTCTCTGGAGAACACAAATCTGATGCTCTTATAGAAATTTTTTTATTTTAAACTTATTTCCAAAAATGACAGCATTCATGTCACTTCTCTTATCCTGGCTTATATCCCCCTGAAAAAATTAGGATGAAAACTTTAACAAGTTACTGCACATGTATCACAGGGACGTGCTACTCAGCTTTTTTGAAAGACTAAGTTTTGGCATTATCGTGACATTACAAATGAAGTAGATCTGGTTCACAACGAGTTATTGTTCAAGAAAGCTGTGGTTTTCTTTGTTTCATAATTCAAAGTACATTGATAATTGTGGAAATATTATCTTTAACACAAACTTTTCTTGTTCAGAAGATTCCTTAATGTTCTTCCTTATTTGTGGGGACTGTTGTGTTTTTCTGACTTTTAGAAAAACCAAGCCCCTCTTACCGATGGATAAACTTTTCTTGGCCAGGCGTTAGAGCAGCTCTCTCTTTCCTCTTCAGTATTCACGCCGTACAACAGACAAATTCTTGGTTATTCATGAGCCGCCCAGGTAAGAATACACTCAGCTACGTGGACACGGATTTCATCCCAGCTGTGAAATTATGTCAGCTGGCAAGCTCTGATGGAGGGGAAGCATCTAGCGACTGCGAAGGCTGAACAGTCTTCAGGGCTCCAAAGCAAAGCAAAGTCTCCAGTCAGATCAGTGGATATATTACTTTTTGTTAGGCCATATGCAAACTTTGCAATTTCCTGTTTCAAAAGCATGCATTGTATTCACACACTGCTGTTTCACTGCCACTTCTGTTATTGATAATTCAGATACGGAAATTTCCTCACAACTAGAAACGGATTGCTAGTTCAAATATAGACAGATTGGTAATATTTTAGGGTGTGATTTTGATTCTTAATGTGACTGTATAGCATAGTTCTATTCACAAGCAAACCTAGATCCATTGTCCATTCATACCTGCCAAAAAAGAGAGAGGGGAAAAAAAGGAGAGGAAATGTTATTTCTACCCTGCCCCAAATCACGTGTTGCCTACCTGCTTGATTGCTTAGCTGTTGCACGCAGTGGTATATTAATTGTAACTGCCTGGTCAGTAGATCTGTGCTACCCCATAAAAAGCTTTTACACCTGTAGATGCTGTCTGGCCTGTCTTCTTCCACTTCCCTTGGGCTATGTCACTTTCATAAACTGACCTTAATGAGGTCATTCTCAAATGAAATTCATCTTTTAAAGGTTAAATGTTTTAATGAGAATTCAATTGTGAGGAAACCTAGAGGACTCGCATGGAGGTAACAGCCTGAGTCTGGTGAGGTTGTGTATCATACCGCATGCTTCCTAGCATTGTGCAAAGATGCTTTCAGCTTTGGGGAGTGGATCTCTCCCTGATTTTCCCCTGACTGCAGTGTGTTGCTCCATAGTACAGCAAATCATTCTAATCACAAGGGGAAGGCGATAATGTTTCAAACTTGCCTTTGGTAGTTTGTTAAAAAAGCCCATTCAGAGAACACAGGATGTGCAATTTATAACTCAGGTGCTGAATTTTTCCTTTCTGAGATGTGAGAGGTTGGGTACAACTCTGAAAGAAACTTAAAGCTCATAGAAGTCTGGCTCCGTGGCACTCGAAGACGTGTACAGGACAGAAATGCAGATAATTCTGACAATGAAGGAAGAACCCTAAATAATGGCTGAGGCTGATGCCTGAAGCAGAAAATGCTAATTTCTCTCAACTGTAAAATATTGGAGTGGTTGGACCCTAGAACAGATGGGAAGAATTATAGTGTTATATGCATTTCACTGTAAGGAAGGGAGAAAGGAAAGAATTTTATTTTTATATTGCCTTCTTATTTAATGCTTTTATTTCTCTGTTATTAGTTTCTTTTCTTCACCTTCTGCTCTCACCATAATCCATTCCTCCTCCTTCTCATTTAATTTGATCTGTAGAGTTTATTGAACTATGTCAAATCACTCTGTTAGAAGCAACTTTTGGATTAGCCCGTGTTTGTTAGGTCTTATAATCAGAGTACAATAATTAGGTGCATTCACATAGGCTTGAAAAGGAACAAATAGCGTGAGTTTTCACAGCAACTATGCAGCGTGACAGTCCTAGAAGTATGAATTGTTTTGACCGTTCTCACTTACAGATGCCAGTAGTCTTTTTTTGTGGCAACAGATCCCCAGTTGAGACTCATTCTCCTTTACAGCTTGAATGCATGACTTGTTTCCATTAGCACTGTCAGGGTGTTTAAAATCGACTTGCAATTTTGTCTCACCTACGTGGTGACTCAACGGTAAAATGCATTAATAAAAAGTTTAGAAGTAATAATGGTATTTACCCTTGGATTTAGCAGACTTTGAGGATGTACCTTAATAGTGTCACAGAACTGGTGCAGGTTCACACAGGAATAGATTTATTTCTTATGCTCTGCTAAATTTCCTGTGGAATGCCGAGTGCATTAGGATCCATGGTAACCGTGCCTGCTGCAGAGTGGTATTACTTTGCTGTTGATAATGCAAGTCCATCTAATTAGCACCAAATGTCAGGGTACTAAGAGGAGCAGGTGGCACCATTTGTATCTGAAGTAAATACAAACACAGTATTTATGTGTAAAACTAGGCAAAATAAAGCCTTTTGTAAAGTCTGTTATAGCTGGTTTGCCTGACGAATAAGAACTGAGAGAGAGAAGATAATTATAAACTGTGACTCATGAATGGAATCGATAATTTCAACTGCAGGTTGGACCAAATGCTATTGATAGGAAATATTTTGGGCTTGAGACCTTAAAGAAATAAGACGTGTTGCCTTTGGAATAGAGACTATAGTTTTTGGTATTTGGAAAGCCCATGGTTCATTCTGGGTTAATTTTAAAGCTGTTAGGAATAATGACAATTGTGAATAACAAGAAGGTGAGGAATTTTAATAACCTTGGTTTTCATGAAATATTAGGGATTGTGAGCAAGACCTCCTAAGCAGTGTCTTTAGGTGGACTTTAAGGACCTAAATCTCTGAGTGACTCAAAATATACATAACGATGGTGTGAATGGGTCTGAAGTGAAAGGAAACTGCTAGCGTTCTGCCCAAGGTGGGTAGAATCACTCTGTCTAGATGCCTTTAGGTCTTACAAAGACAGACAAATACCTCCAGAAATCTAAGAAAAATCTTTGTCCGGAGGTGCTTTACACAGCTGTCAAACAAGGAATACATGTTCAGAATGCATGCAACTTACAAGTCCCGGTAAAAACATAAGCATAATCCATCTTTATGGAACAAACTGTTGCAAGGACAGAGACCAGGGATAGGATTGCAGATGCATTTCTATCTCATTTTCTGGGGGTGGGGGGTGGGGGGGTGGGGGGATACTGTTTCTTGCTTCCTAGGTGTCAACTTGTGTCAGAAACAAAACAGGTCAGGATGCTGCGACCTCTTGTGTCTCATACCTGCTCCTGTTGTAGACATCTGGGTGTCCAGGGTGGGACCCCCCGGTGCAGCCAGAATACCAGGCTGCAGCACAGAGCTAAACTGGTGCTTGGACACCACCTTTATAGCTCCATGGAAATTTAGAAGGTAAATAGCTAAAAGGTATGAGGGCCTTTATGTGGGACATCTCCACTTGTGCAAATTTCACTTATGATGACAACCTCTGGACTGCAAACACAAAGCTTCATTTCCATGCTATATCAGTCTTCTTAATCTTCTCATACACAAATATTCACTAAAATGAAATATACCCTCTATATTAAAATTTTAAGCTTTTTCTGAAATTGCTCAGTTAATCTGGCAACTGATACATAAATAAGATTTGCAATTCCATCTATAATATGAAAATACAGTGCTTTTTTCCATTTTTACAATTTAATTAAAAATATATGCTATCTATTAGCACATTATTAAATGTCTTTTGTTCCCTTCAATTTATAAATGAACTATTAAGTTGTCTTTTTGCTTTTTTTAAGGGAAATTTGATTTTAGAGAGAAAGGGAGACTGATGATGAATATCTTTACTGTATTTTGTGAAAAATGCAGAGTCTGCAACATACAGTAGCAAATTTTAAGGAGGGATAATTTTAAGAGGGTGGACTTTTAAGAAGAGATAATTAAATAAAATTAGTGTCTAGCAGGTCTGGAAGTACAGAACATATTGTACAGGGAAAAAAAATAAATAAACCTCCAGATGAAAAGAACACCCAAACATATCCAAAAAAGATTAAGAGACTAGGGTAAGTAATAAAGAAAGAACATAAAAAGCAACCTTTCCAAAAATAATAACATACTCCTCTTTACAGTCATATAGGAGCACAAAAGAGCCAAGCAGCCTAAGAGGAAAAAATGTAACTGGTCTTAAAAAAGCAAGTAAAGCTATTTTGTTTTTTAATGATAAAAGTTCTCATCATAAAACAAATATTTAAATTCAAAGCAATTTTAAAAAGCCATTGGGTCCTTAAAATAATATCCAGCAAAATAACCTTCAGCACAAAATACCTATTGGTTTAAGAGGAAAATAAGTACAACTAATTTTTTTGTATCAGCCTAGCACATTCCAATGGTGTAGTTGTCATCCTCACCTCATTTGTAGGGTAGCTGGCAGTAATGGATGACATGTTCTTGGACTGCTCTGATGCAGTTAGGGACAGATAAAGGTGGTGTAGGTCATGATCTTTGTTGCTCTTTTTTGCTACTTTGGAATAGCATAAACTGCAGCTGGTTTAAATTTCTCATGGCATCTCCACTGTGCTGATACAAGCAATGCTTCAAGTGACAGCCCGAATCTCCCCCAGTATCTTTATATGTTTCTGAGTCAAGAGAAACCCTGCTTCTTTGAGAGTGAAGATACCAGTGACTGACAGCACCTTGCCTCTTTGAGAGAGTATTTCCTGATGCTTGCAAAACAAGGCACTTCTATTTGCACAAGGTAAATAAGAGTCTTATGTCCTTGCAAAGAAGAGCTTCTGTTCCTACTGGAGTCCAACTCTGAGGCTGCCCAAAGTAATTTTCTTGCAATGGAAAGTGTTGGTCGAATCATCCGAACAGCAGTGTCCTTCTTGCCTCAGAGAAACAGGGATTTCCAACCTGTTTTGCCCTGCAGCGTCCTTGGAAACTTAAAAAGAACAGGTGATTGCTCTTTGGACGAGACTGCTGCTCTGGCTGGGTTCCTACAGTCAGTCTTAATGTGGCTGTCCCCTGCCTCCACCTGTGAAAAAGTCTATGACATGTTGGTTTTCAAAATAATAAGTATGATAGCTTGTCATGCAACTGTGTACTAATTGCACATAAGCCAGATCAGTCACTATAAATAACTGTGACAACTGGCACCTGTTGTACCATTTATCACTCACTTTATTATATGTGTACTTGCACCAATTGTTTAAAAAAAAAAAAAAAAAAAAAAAATGGCTGAGCAGCCAGGCAGGAAGGCTGCCTGTTGGCAGTGCTCAGGCGGCTGCAGCAGTGGTATCATGGTACCAGCAGGAAAGGGGGGAAATTGCTCTTTCCCTGGGGACAACTGAGCATGGTTATAGGGGAGGGGACTCTGGCGTGTGAGGTAGGACAGATGGTGAGTGATAAATACCATGAGCGGGGATGCTGCTGCACAAGTGCAGGCTGGGAGACTCCTGAAGGGAGCACCGACCTGGCAGAAAATCTGCAGGGCAGCTTGCAGAAACCTCCCCACAGGAAAGGGGATCTTGCTGGGGATCCTGAGCAGACCATGGTGAATTTGTTGGAGTCCAGGAAGCTGCTAAAAATTGCCTACCTAGAAAACAGGAATGGAAGGACCTACTCTGCGAGGTTCAGTGAATAAGGGGAAGATTTGTTTGCAAACTCTTTTATTTTACTCTGTCTCACCATATTACACTTAACTGGACATGTAAAAGTCACTTGTTTTAGTGTGTGTTTTAATAAATCATTGATGCTGCAAGCCATTTTAGTGTCTTTAGTCTGGTCACTTTTAAGGGAAGAGTACAGCAGTTCCAACTTCAGAGTTATGGCCAGCTGAGAGCCTGTCACAATAATTTTTCAGTGACTCTATCCTGCCTTGCTCACTTGCACAAGGGCAAAAAGCAATGGCTTTGCAGAACATATTAGCCTCTTCTGCACTGCTTTAGTGCACTGCCTAAAGAAATAAAGGAAGTTTTTGTGACTCTCAGTATTTATTTGTGTTTTACTGTGCAGAAATATAACCATCAGGCTTTTATATGGATAGGAATAAACTTAACTGTATGCAAAGTCAGATAAAGAGATCTTAGCAGGAATGCAGAAATGTTTAGAGACTCTCATTGATATGAGCCTGTTCTTTGATTTAGATGAATGCAGACTCAGAATCTTGAAAACAACTAAACAGTAAAAGATAAGGGCCACCTTTTAGTGCCATAGGAAATCACTGACCTGTCATTCCTGTGAAAAACCTACAAAAGTGTTTTAGATCACAGATCCATCAGCAATGATGATATCCAAAAGTAAATTACTTTAGAATAAGAAAAAAATAATCATCTTTTTCAGGTCCTGAAATCTCAGTCCAAGACCTACAATGCTCACAAAATTTGAGGAAGAGAAGAAAATTCTGGGTCCCAAATCTGTCATTTGTGCTGCTAGCATTTCATGTGCAGACTCTTTGAAGATATCGCAGTGAATTCAAATGTATGAATCTAATAACAGGCATGTCACTTGGTCCCACTATTCTGAAAATGATCCTTCTTGCAAAGAAGTCTGAAACAGGCAGTATGTTCAAATTTATGTAGTAGATAGATAAATTCAAAGTTGTTTACAAAAAGGAAGCAGAAACCTCATCCACAGCGCAAGCGAGAGGAAAGTGGTATTTATCGAATGAGCGTTTTTGTAATCCATCTCCAAAGGGAAGGAGGAGAGAAACTGCGATTTGAACTATCTCTGCTTAGTATATGCATTTAACTGTACTGAAATATTAAGTGCCTAGCAAATTAGTCTTAATAAAAAAATAAATGCTAAAGTTCTTTATTCTTTTAATGACAAGGGTATTTGCATTTGAAGATCCTGTGAATATAACTTAGACACCTAAACTTAACAGCAGTTCTTACAGCTGAGATCCTGTAATCAACCAGCCCCTTTCCACTGCAAAGAATATGAGTAGCTTAGATGCTAGTTGTAAGAGAGTTGGTTCATCTAAGCTGAAGGTAGCAGTTAGGTACTCAATGTAGACTGAGGAGATTTCACCAAGCCTTGTTCCTCACCACTATTTTTTTATATAAATCTTGACCGCTGGTTCTGCTGATAAACAAAGCAAGAGGGCTGAAAGACAAAGAAGGGAGAGTATCTCTGACAAAAGATGATTTGCTTGGAGAAGAGTCTGTTCTCAGCAGACCTGGGCTGAAGGCGGCAGGTTTAGCTTCCTCAATAAGACACTGAAGTTGTACAGTGGTCAAGGAAGGAGATTAGCTCAGGGAAGCAGAATTTCAGGAGTAGGTGGTAGAATTGTTCCCAAACTCTCATCACTGAGAGGGATGCACCAGTTAATAACTGGGAGCAAAACTGAGTCAGTTGACTATGAAGTCCTGGGAATATTTTAAATATTTTATATTTACTATTTTAAAAATGTGATTTCCTATTTTTAATCAAGTATCTAACATTTTCCTTTGCTAAACGAAAGCTTAGCCATAGCTACTTATAGAAATGACCTTTAACACTGAGCACTTTGCTGCTCAAGGAACAGCACAAGTTTCGGAGTGCAGCAGTGTGCAGGCTTGCTCTAGATATGGTTTCTGAGGAGTCTCAGGAGCTGGGGAGTGTTTTCTGACAAAGCTGTGGGAGTCAGTTTGAAGTCTAATAATGCCAATGGACAGGAGTTGCCCTGAGTGAATCAATATAAACAGCACACACAAGAATACAGTTTCTGTTCTGACCCAGGGAGTAAATCACAGACATCATACATTTCTGTCAATGAATTGATACCTGTATCATCCCTGTCATGTCACATATAGATGGCAACTGGACTTCAAAAGAACTGAGGCAGACAGGATGACCAGAAGCAATAAATGCATTTAACACTTAAGCAGGTACTGACAAACACTATATACCTGTCTTCTGGAAGAAAACTGGGAAAGTTTTACAGAACGTGTAGATTTTAGGGCATTTTAGAGTAGGTTTTGTGTTTTCTAAATAGGCCAAGAAAGTATTAATTTTAAAATCCATCAATAAAAAGTGGGAGTGTAGAGGGGAGAGAAATCTCAAAAGAAACAAATAATAATAGCAAATGAAAAAAACCCAAAGATTTCTTTATATCTAGCTTGTTCAACTGAAAGGACAGAGGAAAAACAGAAAACTGTCTTCAATTTTTAAAGAGGGTACCTAAGCTAGGAACCCAGTTGATAAGCCCTTGCAGAAGGGGATTCAAATATCACATGGCTTAAAGACTAAGGTAGGTAAAGCAAACAGTAATTAAAGAGTTGTAACATAACATATAGAATGTATTATAGAATAGTGATTATTTCCTTTGCACATGTATTGGTATGAGAATTTTGCCATAAAGCGTTCATTTAATAAACACTCTTTTACTTTCACCTATCTTCTATACATTGTAACCGTCTTTCACACGGATATAGAGTTCAATATTTACATAGGATGACTTAAAATAGTGCCACAGCGTAATACCAGTCATTTGTGCCAAGATTTTTTTTCTGAATATTATGTTCTTATTCTGTTATTAAGTTCTGTTATTGTGTTCTTATTCTGTTTTGTTAACATTAGTTCCTTTTGGAACTGTGTGTCTAAAGGGCACGTGAAGTAATCTTTTTCAAACACTTTTTGTCTGCTTAGGGGTTGCCATAATCTTCCACATTCCATTAGTGATAGCCATCATGGTCTCTTTTCTTGAAGACAGTATGGCTACCTCTGCAGCTTTGGAAGTGCAGCCCTGTGTATCTTTGATTTTCTGCAATATTGCTTGAAAGATGGAAATGTCAAGCTGGATGACAGCTAATGAACTGAGTGTTCAATAATTCATCACCTTGGTTTTACCAGAAATCATTTAGCAACAAATTTGAAATAATTGTCTTTGGTAGAACGACATCACTTGCCTTTTCTGATAGAAGAGTTGACACTACTCAGAATGGCAACTCGTACTGGAAGGGGCAAATCTAACCATGTCACAAAGTGTTCTGTGGAAAAAAACTAGCTCCATTGTGGATGAATTCATGATGAATGCTGCTGATCTCTGCAGCTTTGGCCTTGTTGAGGAGTCAGAGGGGTCTGTTCTTCAGCTGTTGTGAGTTACTACTGATGACTGAACGTTGTCTGGTAAGGATTTAAACGTGTGCCTGTCATTGTAAGACCATGAGGAAGCCTTCATAGCTCATCAATGCTTGTGTGGGGAACCTGTTGTTACATCTCAGATCAGCAGGAAAATAGGATTTTGGTGCAATGCTGAGCACCTATGTCTGAAGGAGTAAACACAACACTGTGAATGAGTGCTGTGAAGTCTCCTTAAGACTTTCATTTTTCTAGATAAGAGGTTTCCCAAACCATTATGTCCATGTTCCCCTGACCACGTGAATCATCTGTGTGTGCCCATTTGCAAACAGAGATTGCAGCTGGGAGCGTTTTCCTGACTCCACACACTACCGCAGTCTGCTGCCAGCTTCCAATTCTGCTTGCGAGCAGAGTCTCAGCTCTTGCTAGTGCCTGCCTATAAAGAGAGGGAGAGGGCAGGCAGAGGTACTGTGGATTAGTGTTGTTCCAATCACCAAAATATCCGGAATGGCTTCAGACAGGAGCGTGTGAGGAAAGGATGATATTGTATGAAAATCCAGAAATATTTTGCTTTGAGGTTGCTGTCACACTTCTCTAGGGGAATGCATTTCTAGTTGCCTGATGCTCCCATCATTTTCTACTGACAGAAAAGTGTATCTTACTCAATACCAAGACTGATATGGTTCCTAATGGGACAGTGTCCTAATCTTCTTAACTGAATAAGCAGAGTCTGCATATCATGTAAGTTTTATGACCACAGCGCATCATGGGAGAGAGAAGCAGCCTATAGAATTCAGCTCATACACGATTACAAGAAAATGAGGTAATTGAACTGAAATTCTGTTGACGTACCTTAAACAAAATACAAAAATATGATCGTCTTACTACTTTTGCCTGACATTGTTCATAATTTTCTTTGGAAAGCAGACACTGATTTCACACAGTGAATAATCCATGGAAAAAAATGTTTTTATTGGAAAGGCTTGGCAAGCCTAGCTAAAACAAAAGAATTGGAAAAGCACACTGATAGAAAATTATACTTTAAAATAGGCTGTTCCATGCACTTTCTTGTGCATTGAGGCCTGATGTTGAACTTTTTCTGGTTTTATATATTCGAAGCTTTGTGGATAATTATCACAAAGGTATTTTTCATCACAGTTTCTTCCTTCACAAAAACCATGATGTTTTTACTATGTGGAAATATAAAAATATACATCAAAGGCAATGACATTACATTGTGGTAGTTCCTGTTCTGTGGTATGGCAGCAGTCCTCAATTACTCATAACAATCAGAAAAAATATCTATGTAAGAGAAAAGCTCTAGAAGAGGTCTCAAGGGTCACTGATTTAAGTTCCCCGTAAATGCAAGCTCTTAGATCACAGAATCTATTTTATAAATATGATGGTTTGTTTTTAACTATAAAGTTGTCTCCATCACTCTATCAATCAACTTTGCCTGATTTGGGGGAAGGGGATGTTGGAGTGCTCCAAACCCAGCTCCCCTGGAGAAAGAAAACCCCTTTTAAAATTTTCTATATTTTATTTTACTTATGGCTCATGCACTCCCTGGTGCATGGGAGTGTTCCTCCCCAGGTGCAGGACTTTGCACTTCCCTTTGTTGAACTTCATGACATTCCTGCCAGCCCATTTCCACAGCCTGCCAAGGTCCTTCTGGATGGCAGCACGAGCCTCTGGTTGTATCAGCCACTCCTACCACTTTTGTGTTACCTGCAAACTTGTTGTGGGTACGCTCTGCCCTATCATGCAGACCATTAATGAAGATATTGAACAGTGTTGGATCCAGTATTCACCTCTGGGGTACAACAGTAGTTACTGGCCTCCAACTAGATTTCATACCGCTGATCATCATCCTCTGAGCTCAGCTGTTCAGGCAATTTTCAATCCACCTCACTGTCTGCTCATCCAGCCCATACACCAACAGCTTGTCTATGAGGATCTAATGGCAGGCAGTGTTAAAAGCCTTACTGAAGCCAAGGCAGACGATAGCCACTGCTCTCCTCCCCTTGTCTACCAAGTCAGTCATTTCATTATAGAAGGTTATCAGGTTGGTCAAACATGACTTCCCCTTTGTGAATCAAGTCCTGAGAGATGAATGCAGTTGTAATCATAACACATTGTTTGGAAACAGCTTAAAGGTTACTTCTCCTTTGGACTTTTCCCATAGTTGTATCATTACTTTAGTTTAGTCCCATGTAATAAGGTTTCATTCATTAGTTTGAATTGTCTGAGGAATGCTTGGCAGAGGAGTCAGTCTGATTAAAAAGTGTTTTCTCCAAAAGACAGCTTTGCAAAAAACCAAAGCAACTATCCTTTGAAATTGCATTTTTTTTTCTTTCTCTGACATGTAAAACTAGAAATTAGCAGAAATGTCATCCAAAAAGAGTTGATTTTGCTTCAGTTGTTTCAGAATTCACAAATCTATTTTTGCCAACTAACTTCTAAAAGGTTTTTTCCTTCTCAAGTTCTACTTTTTGTATTGTGACCTAGGAGAAGAGAAAAAGACAGGTGCAAAACTTTGAGTATGAAATTCAAGAAAATTTCTAATAATACTCATTTGTTTAATATGTCACTTCTTAAGATCTTAAGACTAATAATTTCAAGGACAAATATCATTGCCACATCATTAACTTCAAAGATTTAATATACCGCTGTTTGAACAAGAAAAAAAGATATCACACAGTCTGTGAAATGTTTGCCAGTTGGTTAAGCCCAACCAAAATTCTGAAATCAGAGCAACATAAATTTATAGTCTCCTCTGTTATATGACTTCCTTGTATTCTGTTAGCATGGCACCAGTGGCCTAGATCTATATACAGTATTTTATAGAATATTTTAAGATGTTTTAACAGCTGCGTAAAAATACATTCTTTGGCTAGACCTAGACCGGAAAGGAAGAGAACAGTGCATAAAACTAGGGTTCACAGAAGCAAATGAGTGCACAGTGAACAATTATGGTGAAGTCATTGTCTATCTCTTGCTTAGATTACATTTGATTAGTTTGTTAAAGATGATGGAAGAGCTTCAGCAAGATGGACTGAGGGGTCAAAACTCTCAACAGGTGCTGTCAGTACCGCGACAACAGGTATTTGCCATGACCCCTTCCTCCTCCCTGCCTATCACAGTGTTTCTCAAAGGAAAAAAACAGAATCATCATTCACACCCGTAAGTATCCTGAGAGAAATGAGTAAATGCTTTAAGTGATTGGCTGCTGTATTAAGAGGAGTGTCACCATATTCCTGGTTAGGTGATGTATTAAGCCCGGTGATGAATTTCGACTATGTTTCTGAGATTGGGTCTCGGTTGTGAGATAACCAGAAAATACCTTGTGTGGATTGTGTGGGGCTTTGGTGTGAACTGGGTACTGCACAGGTTAATGCTAGCTGAACTCCGGGGAGATAGGCACAACCAGTAGCAGAAAATACTTTATAATATTATACTCAAATATAGCCTGAAGTTGTCTGGGATTCAGTTAGACTAGCTGAAGCTTTGGGGGAAGGAGGTGTATTTTCATATGGGTATTTGTTTTACCTAAACATCTGAAAAGAAAGTTACGATTTAGTGCGGTTTTCTTCCTGAATCAAGAAAATGGAGCTGGTCTCATCTCTGCAGTTATCAGTTCAGATTTTAACACGATGCTAGAGGAGAAATCATGAGTTTGAAATGGAGAATGTTGATATTAGTAAGAGCTTTAAAAATTGTAACTATCAAGCTGAAATATTATAAGACTAATATAACTGGCTAATGGACGGGGAGGCGTGGTTATATTCAAAGGAAAGTGTAGGTAGATGACTAACAGGATTTCTCAAACATTTGCCCTATGACCCATCCTATTTTATCATCTGGCGAAACACATCTGTGAAACATTACCAATCTGTAGGAAGATTGGCACCTATACTAAAAAACCCCTGAACTTATGGAGCCAAATCCATATGCTTTATAAATCCTTGCAAAAACAGATAGAACAAGCATCTGGTTTTGGCACTTGAGTAAATCGATTAAGTTATTCACACATAGGTCATTTGAGATGCTCAGTATCCAACAAGTCTGTATGGGGCTGGCTGGAGTGACATGTGCCCTTCTGGAGTGGCAGCTGGAGACCCTATTGTTCTGTGGGAACAACTGGATTGAGTCCCAGAAGTGGAATTCAGCTCTGGATTCAGACACCTAAATTTAGACGTTCTTCATAGTCAACAGAGCTAATCAAAAGTCTGGAGGTCTATTCAGCTCAGCTAATGCAGATGTTTTTTTAGGGTGATCTGGGAAGTTTTTTAGACTCTATTGACTTGATTGACTGGATCTCCCATGACCTCAAGGAGAGTAAGAAATCTCACGCATGTGGATACATCTACGTTCAAGACATTTAGATATCTGCATCTAGAGGTGAACCGTACTGTAATAATCACATTCAAATGAGTGAAATCAAAAGAATCACAAACTTTGGGAATGAAAAATGCTCATTTCCTTTCTCATTTTTGAAATTCAGGAGCAGATTGCCTGTGAGTTTTTTGGCATTATAGATGCAATGTTTATTTTGGTGACGAATGAGAAAGTGCTTGGAAAGGGCATCAATGACTATCAAAATTCTATTTATATTTTCTTATTCTTTTTAGGCACTTTATCTAGTTGGAAAAAAAAAAAAAAAGAAATGATAGTGCAAACTGTGCAATTACAGTAGCAGAGAAGGGATGTCTCAGTCCAGTTCAGTTTAGGAAAGAATTGCCCTGACATAGACCTATAGTTGCTGGGATGTCAGATGAAACGTTTTTCGGTGCTTGAGGTTCAGAATAAGGAAGGATGTCACTGCACAAACATGGATTTATGAGTGTGACTAATAAAGAGGGATGCAGTTCCTTTCTTCAAATTAACACTGCCACATCCAAAGCTTAAATTCGTGCTCAGGTGATATAGACGCAATTGTGCAGATACATAGCCATTCCATTCACATCACCACTGTGCCTACCCCTGCTCATGATGCTACTCTCACATTTGCTGCTTGGTCTTTTCTCTCAACATTGAATGTTTTGAAAACTATGATAATTATAATTTTCTCTTTTTACTAGTCATTATTCTTCTGGTTTTATTTCCTTTAGCTACATGGGCTTTTTTTTCTGTCCCTACACCCCAGTTTTGTTGGAAAAACAAAAGTTCACCCTACCGGAACTTTCTTCTTTCCTGATTTTATTAAAGCTTAAGGACTGTCTAGGTTGTAAAGACAGTAAATGTGTACCAGCAAAGAAAAAAAGCAGAGAGGGGGGAAAAATGTACTTCAAAAGCAAGATCACTCAGTATAGCATTTCTAAGTACTTTTCTTAGTCAGAAAGAAGGGAGAGGTGATGTGCTGTATGGTACCCAAGTCAGTGACAGCTGAAGAACAGAGTCCAGCACATTAGATAATATAGGACAACACCAAACCTCATCTTCACCTTTGCTTGCTTCCCTTGTCTTGAGTGTGATTCTGCTCTTTCTGTGATGACTTATTTCAGTGCTACAGTTTAAATCCATTGGAGTTATCTGCAGACATGGACATTAATTACCTCTCATTTCTGTTTTTAAGCTCTCCCCTTTCTCTCTTCCTTTCTCCTGCCCACTACAGGGATGAGAAACGTGCTTTTTTTAATGAAAGTTAGGATTCTGATCTCATTATGTTATTCCAAAAGCTGGTGCCCTAATCTCAGACCTATAGTGCACAAGCGTTAGTCTGGTCCTGCTTGATTTAGTCATGTTTTTATCTTTTGAGTTTGTTTTTTTCTTTAATGGGATAGCTTTATTTTGACATTTAGGTGATTTGCAAACCATGAAAAAGCCCTCACTAGTGCTTAATTCATTTTTGTTCATACATCTTAATTATCTACCGTTCAACTCATAAATATGAGAGCTTTTGAATGAGAGTTCTCTTACCAGAACTTTGTTGTTGGTTTTGTTTGGTTTTTTTTGTTTTGTTTTTTAAGTAAAATTAAATAATTAACAGGATTTTGACAAATTTACATAGTTCTGCTATTTTTTCATTTTAAATTTTCTTGTTGCTATGGCTTGACTTTTTTTCAGCCTGCACCATTTATTTTTACACTTGAAGTAAGCTTTTCATCTACTGTGATGTGTACCTGACACTAATCGTAAACAATAAATCAAAGGAATACACTTCTTCCCTTAGAATTTGGTTGTCTTCTAAAATGCTGGAAAATCTGATCAGTAAATTTATACAGAAACTATGCTCTGCTTATCACTGGCAAGAGTCTTTCAGATTTAGCAACCACTTGTCTTCTTAATGATAATTCCTGTTTACAAACACACGCACAGCAGGTTGGGGGCTATTTACAGCTCTACATTTTTATGATCTCTACAGTCACCCAAATGAGCATGTTTAGACCTCTGAACTAAATAGGACTAGTAATATGAGCAAAATTCCTCTCTCTGAAAAACTGCCTGAACAAGTAGATATGCCACTATCCCAAATCCAGGAAGTTTGGTTTCTTATTTCAACTCCAACACTTTTGGTAAATTCACTGACTTTCTGCTCTCATCCTACTGTCTTTTTTTCCTTATTTAAGCTGTATTTTTTCACAAAACTAGGACTGCCCTTTTCCAGTGGATTTTTAAAGTGTTCAGCACATACCTATGAAGTGCAGGGACACCTGAGCTAACACCCCACGGAGAAGTTGGGAGAGTATAGCAACATTCCTCTAGCACTGTGTGCTAGATGATAAACTCGGGGTTGTTCACATCCCAGGTAAGACCTGGAAAGATCAAGCTACTGTATAGAAAGGAGCAACAGCACCACCACCAGGTGTTGAAAGAAAAGAACAGTTTTAGAAGATTCAACCTCGAGGAGGAAGCTAGGATGAACCAAAATGGAAGAAGATGCCAATGGGCAGCTCTAGCTCATTCTTGCACTCAGCCTTTCTTAACTGGCTACTGGTGCTTCTGGCAGCTGACTCTGTTTATAGCTACAGTGGATTCGTAAGTGAATTGTTTTCAAAGGCTTAAGATGATGTGGATTCCTCTTCCTGGGCATGAACATGGGCATATAAGGGAGGCTCAGTGTTCTGCTGGGCACCTAAGGTTTTGCAAAGGGATATCTCACTTTCTGAGATTCCTAAATTTTTTTTTTTTTAATGTGATGCTAAGTATTTTGGGCTGGTTTTAAGTTCTGATGTTGTCTGGAACTTCAAACCAATATTGTAATCTGAAAGATAAATTAACAGTAGAAATAAGGTTTTTAGGATGTGAAGAGTCACTCTTAATGGAGGACATTGCATTTTTCCTCAGTTCTAATTAGGCTTATGAATCAGAATGGCAACATTCATATCATTTGAACTCTGATGCAGATTTATAACCCATAATTTCAAATGTTTAAGTAGCACAGAAATCCAAAACAGCATCTGGAACCAGGGTACTCAAGAGTTTCTCCCACTATCAGCTTTACCCTTGGTGCTATTCTATTTCCTCTTTAGCCTCATGGTACAGTTCCATTTCTTCTTCCTTCTTCCACTACTTTTGCTGCAGTCCGTCTCTCACCACCCTTTTTCTTCCTTTTCTCTTCCCCTTTTCAGCACCCTGCTAATGCCTCTCTTCATTCCAGCAGTCTCTCTACTGATGAACTGACTGGCAGATTTTTTCCCTGAATACTCCAGACTGATCTGTTCCATGCAGCCAGCTATCATCAGTATGTTCTCAAGTATTGCATGCTGGGTGTCAATGTATAATCTGTGCAAAAAATACCATTTTGTTTTATGTTTTACAAAGACTAGAGAGTGGAAAAGGCAAAGGATTGTCAGTGGTCTGCCAGTTTCTCTGAGACAGTCTTAAATATTAACAGAATGCCTTCTGGACTTGATTTGATGACACTTACCCTTCTTTCATCCAGAAGTTTTTGAAACTGTCACACTTTTTGGGCCATAGAGCTTTGTATTACACAGAAAGTTACAGCACACTCAGTGATACAGAAAGAGCCCACTATTTTTGTTTTTCCTTAAAGTTTGAGTCTTCTCATTTTGCTTTCCTAAATGTAAAGTACTTTGGTATTAGTGCTACTGTTACCCATCGCCAACACTATCTGTGACAGCACTACTAGTTTGACCTTCAGATACTGCAACTTTCAGGACTTAACCAAAGCCATCTTTTTCTTTAGATTTTTTTTCTGCAAATTACCATCATTTCCTGGACCTTGGATTCTTTTCATTTTTGTCTTTGCTCCTTTTTACTTTGATGATTGAATTAATACTAATAATACTAATATAAAAGTAACAGTGAATTGCTTACAGTGCTTCTATCACTGAAATGACAGATAGAGACTAATGCTTAGAGGAGCAGGCTAGATTCATGATGTAAGTTATCAAGATTCCTTTCCTTTTGTCATATTTATATAAAAAACATACCCAGTAATTCAACTTCTTTGTTGTGACTCAGCCTTTTCAACATTTATTTCCATCCATTGTTGCAGAACCTACAATTTCCATTCTTCATGAAGGCAGAAAAAATACATTTCAAATCTTACTTGATAGCTCTTTAGCTGATGGCTGAAATTTTTGGATCTGTCTGAGATTTGAATATCCAGTTCCCAACAGAATGACTGGTCATGAGGCTTCTGTAAAACTACCTGTACTTTTACAGATACCAGTCTATATGAGTGAGAAAACTCAGCTATCATCACACTGAAGATTCAGAGCAGGTTGATGGTTCTTGAACAGAAAGACACTGCTGTAGGGTTGATTTCATGTTTTTCCTTTAATCCATACCTTTGGACAGTTTAGGGAGGTGATTGATGGAGAAGGACTGTGTGTCAATTTGGTTTCTGAAGCATCTTCCTTTGATGTTTACTTTCTCTGATAAAAAAGACAAGAAAAGATAGAGAGGACTGGGATTGTTAACTTGGGGCTGCTCACAAGTTGCCTAGAATTACACTGATGTGTTGTCAAAGTATTTTTCATTATCCTGCATTTTGTGCCCAAAATAGCTTCAGCTTTTGAATCAGCACAAGGTCACATTACAGCATTGTACCACAACAATAGTAATGATAAAATTGAAATTGAATCCTCCCTTAAGTAGAGGTATTAACTTAAAAAAACAGTCTTGCATTAGATCAAGAAAAGATAAATAGTAAACATGCAAAGAGCCTCCTCTTCAGATACTAGTGTCAAGCACAGTCCTGATTTGGCAGAGATGTGAACAAGCTGACCATTTCTGTCTTTTTCTGTTCAAATGACATGGTAGCCGAACTCCATACAGCTTCACCAAATCATGCATACGCTGAAGAACATTTTAAAAAAAAAGTCTTGACGTCCAGATGGGTCTGTAATTTACAAAACTTGATTGCTGCATGTTTATTAAAGAATTTGAAGGTCCATACAGAACTTCAATAAGTAAGTGATTGATCATAATCAATGTCATTTGGTAGAAATAGCGTCCTCTAACTGAGCTTCATAGAGTGAGTCAGGACAAGAGCTACCAGATTATATTTGCTATCTATTAATCAAAGACAGGATATAAGGGAGAAAAGCACTTTTATTTACCATTTTACTAAAGAAGTAGGGTGAAAAATTGCATTATTGTCTGTTGAAAAGGACTAATTCTAGAGCTTCTCTACAGCCCACCCCCGTGAATAGTGTAAGGCTGACACATTTGGTGCCAACATGTCTACTCTCTGTAATTCCTTTACTGTTACATCTCCTACACGCTCTTCAGAGATGGTTCTAGGATCATCATAATTTTCACTTGCCACACTTAAGATAATGTATTTTCTTCTTCCATCATCATAGAAAAATGAGAAATTCTTTTGGGAAGAGTAATAAACAATACTAGTCAGTATGTTCGGTATGGTTAATAGCTTAGTTAATTGTTTTGATTAGCTCTGGGTCTTTACAATGAAAGAGATTATTATCTCCGCATAGCACTTCATTTAACTTTGACACCATATTCACGTATCAGTGTTCAGTGTAATTTAGTTAAGTGTGGCTGAGCTTCTTTCTTCCACTATCAAAGCTAAATAGATGGCACTAGAGATTTTTGCAAGAACTTTTGTCTGCCTCAGGCTCCATTGCTCTGCAATAGAAAGCAGCCATAAATTCAGCTCAGCTGGCTGCTTATGGGTTCATCCTACAGAATTCTTAGGATGCTACTGTGCTAACAGTACCTTACTCGGGAGGAACACCTGAGGAAGAGGAAGAGTGACCAGGTTAATCCTGATTCTCTGAGTACCAAAACATCAGGAAAACAACAGCAACTTCTTAATCGCAGCAGACCAGTGCTTCTGGAAGACCAGGACAGCCATAGGGGTTTCTGAGAGTACCTCAGCTACCGGGGATCTAAGCCTTGCTTTTTTAATTGCCTTCTTTCTGCAATAGTTTGTGTTAGTCTCAATAAGCTGTGCAGGATGAGAATACTATGTAGGGAGGGAAGGAATGAAAAAATTCAGCACTTCAATGCACTAAAAAGCCATGCGCTTAGCACTCACCTTGTTTCTGTCTGTTACAACTTTATTGACTTTTACAGGTCTGTAATCTTTACACAGAATCCTGTTTAAGAAGCCAGGTTAATGAGACTGTCCTTCTACTAAAATCCTTATTCCTCTGGGAGAATTCAGAGGGAAACAGAATTCAAATATATATATATATATATATATATATTTGTATATTTATTACAGCCTTCAGAGTACCATGGCTGAATTAATCTAGACCACTGAATCTGAAAGAAATTTGTAACTGAGGGAGGGAGATGGGCTATTTTGAGGATATGTCAGATACCATGGAGGATTTATGATGACTCCTGCAACTGTAATTCAGAATACTCTCTCTTTTTTCTAGTCTTCACTGCTTTTTCATATTACCTTTAAGCCTATCTAAGTCTATGGAGGTAATGAAATAGGGAAGGTATGATTACTTCCCTTAACTGTCTTCTCTTGACTGTGAACCTGAGATGAATCAAAACCAAAAATAAGTGTAATAGCCATGTTGAGTAAAGACAGGTGAATTTAAAGCACTCACACCTGAAGAACAACCTGCCTACGTCTCCTGATTGGATAGAGTGGATACGCTTAGCCCTGTATCATTGATATTTATAATGCATTTTTTGCTCATTCTGGTCTTACAAAAGCAAACACCGGTTTATTTATGTTGTAACTTTGGTTCACTATCAATTCAGAAGGAAATACAGAGAAATTTATACTGCTGGGTACAGTTTGTATTTATTTTTGTTTCAGTTTTTATCTCTGAATTCCAAATTCTTTTGCTTCCCTGTACCTATCACAATCTCTCAAATGTGCTACATTTAAAAAGGTAAAACAAGCTAATATTGTAGTATAAATGAGAAAGAACCATGATACTTTGTTTTTGACAGTCATATTTTCCAAATCTCAAGTGAAAGTGAAGCATAGCATGCTTCACATGACACTCCATCATTAAATAAAGAAGTTCTAATGAAAATAATTGAGCAATGGCTGCCCTTTCTGTGTCACTTCCGCATGGCCCATTAATTCTGGTAAGTCTGTGTAAGAGTCACTATTATCAACTTCACAAAGATAATCAAGCATTAATCCTACATCAGTAGCTCATTATTTTTAAACTCAACTTATTTTATGACCAATAGGTTGACTTAGAGGATCTAACAGGGTGCTTCTTGGGTTTTAATGAGTGAAAAATTTTACTTTAGAACTGAGTGAAAGATGACAGAGTCCTATCAATATATTTTAATAATGCTACTCTTAGCACTTAATAATTAGAAATTTCTCTAAGAGAAACATTTCTTTCCATCTTTTTCTTTTTGGACTAGAGAAATAATATTCCCCCAAAATATCATCGAAAGTTTTGTAGGAATTAAAGCTGAAGATATTTCAGCAATAGTTCAATAATAGCTGAACTACCTGCCGATTGAATGGATTATTGACAATGAGGTGTGTAAATGGCTGAGCTTGCTGTTTGTTTTACTGAAGCTGTTAGAAGAGAAGTGTGTCATACAAAGGCTAGCTAATGTACAGCTAGTAGATCAACTGAACTCAGGAATTCTAGTACCGATGCAGTCATCCTTTCTGAAATGTACTTTAAAATTAAGTCTTTCATAACAGGCAGACTTAAGAGGTGAAATCACATCACTGCTCACTTTCTGAAACCCAATTTCTACTGAAGAGTTGTTTAGAAGGTGTAAAACAAGTATCACAAAGATAACTTTTTCTTTCTACGCCACCTGTAGATGAGAACTGTATTTTTTTCAGAAAACTGCTAGGGACATATCTGGGATCAGCTGCTGCAGAGCAGCAGGGGCAGCCCCGATGCTGCCACTGTCCCACAGTCCCCAAGCAGGGTGAGCAGAGCCAAGGGGTTGCAGCAGCAAGTCCCATCCATCCAGTGATCATCAGGCACAGGTGTCCTGTCTGAGGTCGATCCTGGAAGTGCAATCATCAAACGTGGGCCAGGCACATCTACAGCATCACTAGGGCTGGGGGCTGAGTCAAAATGGGGCTTCTGGGCCCCTGGGGTGAGATGCAGGGGACCCAGGGAAGGCCAGTCAGGTCCTGACAGCAGCAGTTATGAATAGATAAAGCAGACTGGCAACAGGTCAAGATGCTGCTGTGAGGTGACTTACGTTCATACGGCTTAACATTCTTACCCTCCCAAAAGGAGGGTTGTTGCATCCCAACAGGATATGGTACCCCACAGGACCAGGCATTGTTAGCCCAGGCTAAAAATTTAATAGTACTGATGACTGTACACTAATGCTTAGGCTAGAAAATCAGCCCTGTTTCATTTACTAATATAAATGTGGCCAACCATGCCAGAATAAATCTACTTCAATAATATTATTTTAGATTCAAAATGTGTGCAATTGAAATCAACATCTGAGCCTGGAATCCCGTAGGGAGAATTAAAGATCCTAACAATATGCCTTTGTAGACAAGAAAAATCCAGCACAGTTCTTAAGTGTTGAATTCATTCCTTCAGATGAAATTTCTGATCAGCACTGATCATTGGGTTATTTAAGGAAAACTTCAGATAAGTATGATTTTCCTTAAAGAAACCCTTTTGAGAACCTTCAGCTATCAATTAAAAAATAGGAGGTGTTTTTAAGTGATTTCAAATAAATGAAATCCGTCTCCTGCTTTGAAACTAGTTTTGTGTGTGAGTGCATATCTATTTGTCTGTCCAGCTATAGAGATACAGATCTGTGTAAACTTATTCCAACAACTCAGACATCTTAGCCTTCTGTATACAATAAAGGCAATCAAATGCATGTATTCAAATTTAATGAATGTATTATCAAGGTATTAGGGTTATGGAGCTACATACAATGAAGCAGACTTCTCTGTTTCACCTGCTAAACCTTTCAATTCTGCCTAAGACTAAAAGGACATAATTGAATTCCTCTCCTCCTAAAAGCAGCATTAACTTGGATGCTAAGAGTTGTGAAATGTATTAACAAAAGTGAGAAGAAACTCACCTAAAGCAATACTATGAGCACCTTGGGAAGTAAATATTTTTATTAGAATGCTTCTTAAAAGCTGATAATTCTATTGCACATAGTGATTACCTGAAGCAAATGGTTAGCGAGTACTGTTTTGTGTGTCTTCTGTGTTTCTGTGGGATTTCCAACTATGTTACCTAAATCATTACAGAACAGCTATACTAGCTTGGCTGTGATCTTGATAGTTTATTTTAAGTCGCTGTAGATGCTATGCAGTACTTACTTAGATATGACTGAGACTTGCACAATTTGATTTTCACGAAATCTTCCTAGTAAAGACCAGTTTTTGCTCATTCCAAAACTAGACTACTTTGGGATCAAATTTTCAGCCAGCCTTATAAGATTATTTGGCCTTATGTGGCTATTCATAACCAGACGTTTCACTGGGTAACTTGAAAAACTTAAATTTTACTGAAAGGTGATACTAGTTTTATTGTATTTCCCAGAAACTGTGTGACAGATATGTGCTGTGAGAGCTTGGAAGCAGAATCTCTGAAATTTGCAAAGACATCTTTATTAAGGCATAATGTAAACCACTGTCCATAGTTTTTGGTAGTTTATCACTTTCTTCTTTTGAGTCTTAAGGTCAGATATCTTGAAGAAATTTTTCTGTGACAGGTTGACAAAGATGGTGGCTTCTGATGAAGGACAGTATTCTGTAGACTGTATAGTGATCTAAAAGCTTTTGGCTCTCATGCTTGTCAGTTATCAATGGTTTCCACATCGGTATCAAGAAAGAGGCTCTTAGATTCAAAAAGGTGAGGAATCGGAAATGAAGCTGAATGCAAGCTCTCTCTGTCCTGCTTAGAAAAGATACTCATTTTATGATAGTAATATGTTATATGTCTTACAAAATTTACAATTAACTAGAGTGTTATCATGATTTAATTAACAAGAGTATTATCAGCAAATACCTACTTTTAGTAAAGTAGCAAACCCAAGCAATCCTTCAGAATTGAAAGAATAAAAAAAGATGTGCTGTCTCCAGTGAAGCTACGCGGCAACACTTCCAAACAGTTAAATGAATCAATATTTCTTCCAATAGTGTAGTGTTTATGCCAAGAACCAAAATGTAGATTTGTTGAATCCATTTTCATTGTCCAAAGTCAGTGAAAAGTAAAAAGTAAAAGCTTAAATGAAAACATATAGTTGGAGCTGGCAAATTGTATATTTAGTTTTTTAATCTTTGTATCGTACTTAAAATATTCTGCAAAGTATTTACTGCATTTGCATTTGTTAGAATTTGGTGAATCATTATCCCCTGAGAAGGATAGTTATGTAATAGATTGCAAGGAAATCACAAATACAGGTGACTTACAGTGGATGAAGATTCACCCCTTGTATCTTATATAAATATATTGTGTTTATACATAAATGAACCTTTATGACCTTTATGGTATTGGCAAACCAAAGTATATTGATGGAGAGTCCTAGTCCTTTTTATTAAAATAGATATTTTGGATATACTTTTAGAATAGGTATGAATAAATATTTTAGTGAAGAAAAGATCTTGTTCGCTGATAGTGTTTCAGTTTCATTGGGGTAAACAGTAGATATATTTCACTTAGTTTTTCTCTGTTCAGAATATGTTCCATCACTTAATTCAAGTGTTTGTATGCTTAAACTTACCCTGTCCCTAAGAGGGAAATTAATCTTCCAGGCAATGAGGAGTGACCTGAGTAACCCTGGAGAGCAGGGAACTTGACAGTAACCAGTTGAGACTAGTAGTAATCTCATGCTGTGCAGAAGGTCTAAGAGAACAGTCTGCAAGGTTAATGTGTTAGTACTTCAAGACAGTGTCCTAGGAAGAAAAAAAGTAGATAATTAAGTCACCCTGAGCCACAGGCTATTTTGTGTTTCTACTGTCATTATGATGACAAAGATAGACTAAACAGACTTTCTCTTTTGAGAGTCTGTGCTCTGATGAATTATAAGGGCTAAAATCAAAACAGTGCTTGCCTGTGAACTTAATGCAGTTAAACAGCTGTAGAGCAGAAGGATGTTCTGAAACTCTTCTCTGATGAACTGTTTGTGTCTCATGGTGACACAAATGGCAACTTTGCTTAACGTGCTGCTTTCCTAGCATCAGTGGGACAATACACAACAAATTTACAATTTGTATTATTATCAATGCTAATAATGATATCCACAGTAGCTTTGTTATTGTGGTTGTATGCCAGGATGAATCTGTTGTTTTAAATTAGAACAAAATTTTAGGTGAAAGAATAAAAGGTTAAGCTCCTTAAAGAAAGACTACAGTTTTTCTTTAAGAAGAGTCTAGAACAAAGAGAAATAAAATAGTAAGATGCTTTGATTCTACTAATAGGGACACTAGAACTAAAAAACCCCCAGCCCTCATCGTATTCCCTCTATTAAATATTAAGTTGTTTCAGGAACAGCTGTCAGCTGTGGGGTCTCAAAAAAAAAGGTGAATCTTGTCACTCATTTTATTCATTGTGTATGTGATGCTGCCAAAGTAGATTCTGAGTGGTGTAGAAATTAAATGCTACCAATATTCTGGTGACATCAGGATCATCAGGTCCATCTACTGATAAAAGTAATTACTTTTGAGTTAAGAACTGAGAACTCTGGCCTGGATAAAAAAATTAGCTTTATCTCAGTCCCATGAAGGCAGAGGTGATGCCAATGAGTACACTAAAACAGTTATGTACTAATAGGAGTGTGAGTGGACTGATGGGATTACTAAGAAGTGTCATTGATCTTTTTGTCATAGCTCTCATCTATACATCAAGTCTGTGTTTCAGAGAAGGCCTCCTCAGCCATAGCTCTCCTTTGCTGTCATGTTGTTCACATGTAGCCTTTGTTTTTGGCTTGGGGAACAATACAATGAGCTTTCTGCAGACTGGTAGTTCAGAAAACAATTTTGGAGGTCAAATCTTGAAAAAGGATTAGCGAGGTATTGATAGCACTCAGGGAGAGTTTTACCTAAGTACAAGTCCTTGCATAATACTCATTTTGTGTATCGCTTTGTAAGATCTTTGTTACTGTTTCACTGAAACCAGACCAGTTTTACAAGTTCACTTGCAGTTATTCCAGATCATAGTGGGAATATATTTTAAATAGAGGGATTTAAACCACGGTGCTCCCATTGTTCCTATTTAGCTGCCTTCCTTAAACGCTTCTGTGCATTTCAGCCTGAAAGCTTTCTAAATGAAACAAGGGCAAGATAGGACGAAACTTGACTTAGGCAAAATCAGCTGTTGTTTGGAGACTTTGCCGTATCTCCCCCCCCAAGTAGCCTGGAGAGCGAAGCTGGTTGCTGCCAGCTCCCCTGAGAGTTACAAGAAACAGTGGCTTCAACGGACAAATGGGTGAAGTCACTTATGGTTATGGCAAATGCTGTTTCTATCCTTTTCATCTTTTGGTGGCAGTGTTAAGAGCAAGCCCAGTTTTTCAGTGCTCTGCAAGATTTCTGTCTTTCTCTTTCTGACTTCTCTATCTGTGGCAAAAGCGGCCCATCCTGCGGCAGCAAAAATTCATTTTTGCCTACACAGTTGGCAAGAGTATTTTGGTTTCTCTTGGCTAGCTGTCTTGAACCAGCTTTTCACACCGGCATGTCACAGGTCCTAGCACAGCTACTCAAAGGTTTTTCTTTAAATGTAGTAAGCATTCAATCACGACTGCCTGGTCTCCTAGATTGCACTGATTAACTGCAACCCACTTCTTCAGTACACTGCCAGACCTGTTTAGTCATTTTGTAATGGTAATTATATAGTTTATGCACAGCCTGACACTCACATACATTTTCCATGTCATGCTGGCAGACATGTATTTTGAGTATAAACTGACCCTTCCTTACTGATGGTTCACAACTAGCTATACTTCCATTTCTTATGAGCAAACAACATATCAAGAATTAGTTCCGGAAAGCTCTAGGACAAATAATGTAAAATAAATACAGGTCAGATTCTGCCATTGCTCCCTATGCAAAGCTGCTTCATTGATTTGTGAGAGATTTATTATGCGATAATCTGTTTTATAAAATAATTCCCACCAAAAAATACATGGTAGAGGTATTGGTCACAGACTCTGAAGCTTTAATAAAGTGTATATTTCTTCCAGGCAAGAAAAAGAGAAAAAAGTAAACAAATAATTCAGTATATATGATTCACTCAGTGTGTGTATATATATCCTGTACATTTAATTTTTATGTTTTGAGATCACTTTTGAGAAGGAATCAGTCTACCGTAGATGATAGTGCCATTTGTATCTTTATATCTTTGCATTTCTAAGAATAGGATTTTTTACAGCAGTGGAAAAATGTGTAATAAAGCCAACTTCACCCTGTTTAACCAGTCACCAAAATATCCAGTTTTAATACTCTTCATGTAGAATACATTTTGTTTGCTTTTTAGTTTTACATTGCATAATGATGATAACTAATAAGGCTAAACTAATAGGTTCATTCACCAAAAGAAGCAAATAATCTTTCAGCTATCACTTCTTTCTGCAAGTGTTTTTGGCCAAATCTTCCACTGATCAATGTGGAATGGCATCAGTTGGATTTCACTTGTTTTCCTTCAGTGTCCTACCCAAATAATATGTGCAAATCAATGGAGAAAATAGAATTCTGAAAATGTTCTTTTAATCTGAAGAACCTGTTGATAAAGTTCCTGTCCTTTGGCTTTCTCGAAGTCAAGGCATTAAGAGGTTGGGATTGTAACAGAAGATAACTGGATGCCTTTTTCATGTTAAGAAGCTGTGATGTATGTTTAATATTTAATTTTGTGAAAAAATCTTTTATTTTTCATTTGCTATTGAATTATTTCTCATGCACAAAATGGAATCACTTTCTCCTCATGCCTTCCCTTATTTAAAATAAATAAATAAATAGATGCTTGTATTTGTCATTCTCCCTGGCACTTTTTTTAGTAAACTGGCTTCTCCAGACCATGAACATGTACGTCCGGATGGTGTTACTGGTGAAGAGAACTGCAGCCTAAAAAATACAGATTTCCAATTGTCCATAAGGGCAATGAAGCTAAAAAGCCTGAAGAGACCACAAATTTATAGCACAGAGCAAGGCGTTAGTTTCTAACTGTTTCTTTATGTGTTGCCTTGTTTGTGGGGCCATAATTACACACTGATTACAGCTAGAAAAAAGTCTCTGTTGTCCTCCATCCTGAATAGTAATTACTGTGTTACTGTGTTTCACTCCCATCCTTTTCTTTTTCTCTTTCTGAACATTATCAGATCTATTTTAGATTTTAACATAGCTTTTGGGAAATATAAATTACAAAACATTGTTTACATTTTTTACAATGATGGTCATCTTGCAAATTATATACCAGCTATTATATATTACTAATTAACTTAGTGTAATTAAGTGCATGTGCCCATGAGACTGGAGAATGTTAAAATGAAAGGCTGACCACAGCTTCCCTGAGCTGCATGATCTAGGTTGTGTTTGAATTTCTATCCCTTCAGGTGCCCTCACTTTGATTAAATTAAAATAGAGAACATCGGAATTGGTCTACTGTAAGGAAGCAATCAGTCTACTGTAACAGAAAATAGTGCAATTTTTCTTAAAAAAAACAAAATTCTTGTCCTTACCCCCCTGGCATTCTCACATTACACCAGATTTTGAGACAAAATTGGAGGGGCTGTAAATCACCCTTACTCAATTGACTTCCATTGGAATTGAGCTGATCTAGGCCAGCAGAAGAGGTCAGTGCTGAGAGATCCGAATGCTCTCAGTCATGAAACAGGTCACTTGCAGGTCATTAAGTTAGCTTAAAAATTATCTTACCAAAGTACATTTTGGCTTTTCTTTCTGTTTTTTAAAACTTTGCTGAGTGAGTGAGCTGTCTACTGATTAAAATGTTTGAAACGTTTAAAAAGGGACCAAGGTTCTCACCACCACTATCCATCAGTAAACTTGGTTTTTTTCCTCCCACTGCCACAGAACTCCAGCCTCATGGGAATGAGTGAGAAAGTCTTAGCTATACAATTCTCACAATAAGTGATACAGTAGTTGCAATAAAAAGCATCCAACCTGGCAACACTAAATGTATTGTACCCTTGTCTATGTAAGATGTCCTTAAAGATGCAGATATCTTACATGAGGAGGTTGAATCTAGTAATACTTTTCATGCAAATCCACCTGGTTTTCTGTTTGCCTTGAACTGTTCTTAATCACCTAAGGACTGAGAGAGAAAAAGCCCCATTGTCAGAACTCATGTTATCCAAATCTGCCTTTTGGCTCTGGAGAGAAGGTGAGAGGGGGGTAATTCTTCACCTGGGAAGCCCCCAGAGCTCCGTCCCAAATCAGCTCAATCTAGACTTTGTGGATTTCCACCTGCTCATCTGCATGAGTACATGCACCTGTACATACGCATATTGACATAGGCACTTGACATTGTTCAGTAGCATTGGCTAAGATGTTTTTGGTGCAGTGGCATCTGAATATTGGATCACAGGATATTTCAGGTTGGAAGGGACATCAGGAGGTGTGTAGTCCAACCTCCTGCTCAAAACAGGGTCAGTTTGAGGTTGGATCTGGGTGACTCAGGACTTTATCCCGTCAGGTTTTGAAAACCTCCAAGGACGGAGAGAGACTGCATATCTTCTCTGGGCAGCCTTTTCTGCTGCCTGAGCATCCTCATTGGAAAAAAGCTTTTACCAGTCTACACCTCCTGTTTCAAGTTATGCCCATTATGTCCTGTCCTTGCATCATACACCATTGTGAAAAGCCCTGCTCCATCTTCCTGTAGGCATTGGGGTTTCTTTGGGGGACTTGACCCCAAAGCCATTTCTTCTCAAGGCTGAAAAAACCCATCTCCCTCAGCCTTTCCTCACAGGGCATGTGCTCCAGCCCCCTGAACATCTTGGTGGCTCTCTGCTGAATGAATAAACTTGCTCCAGTTTATTGATATATTTCTTATACAGAGGGGCTCAAAACACATTTACACATCTAACATACTGGTGAAACACTTAAATTATTTTGAGGCTTTTCCCATCAGTGTGTACGCTAAAGGTTATGATACAAGTTATAAGAATAAGGAGAAATGAAACAGCCTTGGTAAAATGAGATCAAACTGCACTCGGTAAATTGGAACATGAACTGCACAAGATTGTGGCATTCTGCGGAGGAGTTTTGATTTCTTCAAAAGTGTATCTATAACTGTAAAATGTGTTGTAAGACAGTACATAGGAGCATTTCAATTTCATTCAAGATCAGGTGAACAATGACTTTTGACCAGCCTTA
>WAAD01009224.1:2305-13496 GCA_013389945.1 Fregata magnificens
TATTCTATTCTATTCTATTCTATTCTATTCTATTCTATTCTATTCTATTCTATTCTATTCTAAAATGATTTGATTTCCAGACACTTTCAGTAACATATCCCCTTTCATAAGTGCTTAACATCTTCATATATTCTGCACCCTTTCAGAGTTTGCTTTTCCAGCCTCTATTGCAATTTTTTTGGTAATCGTACTCCTCTTTGGACTGACATCCTAAAATCCCTATATTCTTTCCCAAGAGAGACCTAAATTTGACCATGGGTGAGCTGTCCTGTGAGACCACTGACACGGCCTCCCAGAGGTTTAATCTTCCTGTCTATCTGTCCATCCTGTCCCAACCTTAGGATACTGCGAGAGCACCTGTATGCTTGGATGGAGCAAGGATGAAGCCTTGGCAACCAGGCTGTCCTTACTGAGTTTACCCACATGCAGTTTGTACAACCTTCATGGAGAGCTCCCCATATTTACTGATGTACAGCACATGTCGTTGGTTGCACCAGCACACTCACATGCTGTGTTGCCAGCACTTCATAACAAACGCCTTCAGTCAGTGGCACAGGCACTTACTGCTTGGTGGCACAGCATGGCCCCATACAGAGCGAGTATACAATTTCAGGAAGGTCACATGACCACCGCCCAGAGGGCCCAGCTGGGATAGGAGACCACTTTATTGGAAAAAAAAGTCTAAAATGAACTGCTGAAGAACAGTCTCTCCAAGGTAGAGAATAGTAACCTCTTATTGCCCTTCCCCTAGACTTGAGATGGCATCAGGAGGGCTGGAGGAAGAAAGTCACTGCTCACCCTGTGACTCTGAAAACACCATCCTTGTGGGGTGAGAAAAATCCTTTGTCACCCTCTGGGGAGGGGAGAGAAAGCAGTTCAAAGTGAACACCCATGCCTCCATCCTCATGCTGCCTCCAGAATGGATGATGGTGAGACTTGTTGTCACCTCTTAGCCAGGTTGGTGATCTGGTTGTGTGTTAAGATTACTCTGTGGTGGTGGTAGGATGGCCTCTCTTCCAATTAGGTCCATTTGGTATGGGTTACTGCAGGAACTCACAGGCCCCTCCTTTAAGGCAGACTTCTTCCATGTTTTCTTCAGAGAGTCATCTTGCAGACCACTCCAAGGAGCTTGTGTCAGCTGGGCTGTGGTTGATGATCGCCCTCTGAGGGAGAAAACCTGTGCTGAGCATTATACCTAGGAACTCTGCTGCTTCTACAAAGATTGTGGGGAATGCAAGAACTATCCAGGATTGGGAACAGAGGGTCAAATGCAAGCATTCTTCTTTGGGAGAGCTGTCCCACCCTCCCATTTTTGGGTTCATGCTCCTGTGAAGAGCTCAAAGGCTTAGTTGTCCTACCAGCTGTGGCACTTGGAAACCCAGTCAGGCTAACTGAGAAGGCACCTACTGCATCCATTATGTTAGCACAGGAGAGACTGGGTGAAGTCACTGAACTGGTACCTACAGATGGTGGGAGCGAGTAGCTGCTTGTCATAGAAACCTGCAGAAGCACTAAGGGACAGGAGGGGTTATGTCTCCTTTTTTTGTTGCTTTCTATTGTTAAAAAAAAAATTGTCCCCTCCCTGAAAGGTGGAATGCCTTGTTTATATCACTCTGCACACTGTGATAATGAACAGGCTTCATTGAGCGCCAGGGCAGACAGCCCATTATCTGGATTTGAGATTCCTAGTTAAAAAGCAAAAAGGGCTTTTGGCCCTGACTGTTTTACTGTACTTCTGTAGTACATTTGGTGTTAAAGGGGCATCTTTTATTTCTCAGCTGTGTCTATGGTCCTTGTTTATGTTCTCTGTCCTTTCTGAATCATCCTCCGCTGGCCAAAGCCATTAGGGGGGCTGTAGAGGTCCTTTATTCTAGATGGATTCTGAAGGATCATAGATGGTCCCATAAAAAGGGGCCTTTCTCTCAGTGTTTGTGACTGGACTGTACCTAACCTGAGCTGGTCCTCATAAGCCAGGGTGGTCCATCTAGGAAGGATGATTAGTTGTGAATTCTTCCCATTTTGAAATGGCTTAACCACAAGGAAATGCATTTTGGTGCTACTCTGACCAGTGTGAACTAGTCTCAATGAGAAAATGTAAATAATACAAAATCTCCCAATTTGTTTGTCTGTTTTACAATTTCTAGAATGATATCTGCCTTAACAGCAGCTGCCGTGTGTGAGACCTTTGCCATTAGCTTGCACTGAACAATTTGGAAAATGGTATATACTGAAGTGCNATGGGATATGAGAATGCAGTTATGATTAGCAAAGGGTCACTGATTGCCCCAGAACTGTCCTGGGATTTTTTTACCTTTTTTTTTAAGGTGAGGAAGAAAGAGGTTTTCTACCTTTGTAGTTAAATGTAAAAGACTCCTAGCAAAGAGATAGAGGAGGTACAGAGGAGTCACAGAAGTCAGGTGGAGTCAGGTTGCTATATTTAACTGTGGCAAGAGAAGACAAGCATGTGGCTTTGCAAAGGGAAAGGATAGAAGAAACCTATTTGAAAATAAGGAAGACTGAGGGGGTTTTAAAGAAATTCTAGAAAGGTGGAAGGAGAGAGAGAGAAAATGAGGGAGAAACTGAACTGTGTCATCTATTTGTTTTTTTTTCCTCATATTGGTTCTTTTTCTTGCTTCTGAGTGCTATATATAACTCTAAATAGACCTTTTATACTATAAAGAAATCTAGTAATGACTTCAGAATCGAGAGCATGCTGAAAATTATTTTGAAAGAATTACTAAGACTTATTTCATATGATAAATTTTTTATGTTTAAAAGCTAGGAATTAAGTTTTTGCCTCAGTGACTCCTTGGAGGGGAGCTGACTTTCCATTCAACAGTTTCTAATAAGTTGGAGAAAGAGAGAGAACGACTCTTTTCTACAGAAGTAATATCTTTTTTTAGCACAAATATAGCTGGAAGGTTGATTTACACGAGGACACTGTGTGAGCCCTTAGTAAGATTTTTCTGTATGATCAGATTTTTAAACATGTTTTATTTTTATTAAACATGCTTTTATTTCACTTTGGAGAGAAAACATTCATATGCCATACAGTTCAAAATTAATTTTTGTGCAATACTGAGTACTAACTGTGATCTTGCCATAATATGCTGATTGTGGAGAGGAGAAAAAGCTTTCTGTAATCTGCCTAGAGACTGTTTCTTCAGCAATCTCCAAGCTTGCTGTTTGATGATACCTTTTCAGATAGTTCGTGAATGAAGCAAATCCATCTTAATCTATTTTAATGGTATTTGCATTCAATCCATTTTATGTCTAACAGATTTGCTCCATAAAAATCTTCCCAGAACTCTGTTGAACGGGAATTCAGAAAACAACCTCTAAACACCATGATAATGCACGATTATAATTTTTTTCAAGGTTAAAAACTGTAGTTTAATGTTTACAGTTTTCAAGACTTTGTCAGTTTTGAAACTCCAAAGTACTTCAGAATGGCTTTTATCTGAATGTTAAGGTCTCTAACTAGTCTAAAACTAAAGTCCTGAGCTTGAGAGCTGGTCTCCTGGAAATACTGGGTCAGTACTCAATACCTGACTGAGACTTCCACATCTGCCTGGATGTAAAAAACAACCAGGGTCCAAGTACTGAGCAGGGATATGTTCTCTTTGGATTCCAGGGGAATGAAGTGCTGTCTTCAAGCACTTCATTTAATTTTTGATTGTGAGCAATGGGCCAATGTAGCAAGGGGCTACAGCTGCATTACTTTGGAAGTGAGTTGAACTGCTTTCAAATAGCATTGTCCCTGTCTGTCTTCTGCCTCCCTACAGCCTAAAAGTAAGTTTGGCATGGGTGCTATGGAAAAACACTTGTAAAGAGAAAAAAAATCACATTTGTGAAATCCATGCAATAAGATGGAAGGTTTAAAATATGCTCTTCTGTTTGGTCTTCCTCCAAGACAGTTTTTGGCCAAAAACCACCCCAAACAAACCATAGTTCCACTTAGCTACTTGGTAACAATAACTTCTAATATCAAGTAAGTAAAAATAATATCATATTAGGTAAAAGAGAAGCAACTGTTTTGGTGCAACCAGTGCTTGGAGATGCAAGTAGTGCTTTTTATTTCTGACACCTAGTGCTTTGCTCTAACAAGAAAACAATTTTTTTTTCAATGCACAGCATCAATGCAGAAATGAGGTGCAAGCAGACAGAGGAGATGTTAGCACTGTATTTGAAGCAGCGTGCAAGTGTTTCCATCTAAGATAGGCTGAGATTCTGTAATGTGCTTCTCAGAAACGCAGCCCACTGCAGTGTTTGGTCGTGGCCATGTTTTGCCTGACAGGTTCTAGGCTCTGCTTGGGAGGGGAGAGGCTGGTGGTACAGTCTGACTCTGATTCAACCCTGATGAAGGACTGCTTTCATTCAATTATGAAAAGATCAAATTTTAATCTTTCTCTTCAGACCTGAAAAGAGGTTCTGTACTGTGGATCCTACTCTGGAGGGTTTCAGCCTTGCTTGTCATGTTATAATCTTCTCATTTCAGAAAAATTAGTCTAGTGTGTGCCTTTTCTAGGGGCTGCATCCCTGACCATTGTTTGACCAGCTGTTTCTTATTGTCCTGGGAACAAAAATTTGGAGACCTAAGGCACAAACTACTCCTATAATAGCCACATCTGTTCTGATTAGTTAATGCCCACTGAAAAAGAGTTTATGAAGAAATGCAGAAGTGTTCATTTAGTCAGACGATATCTTATTGGGTCTGAGGAAAGCAGTGGCTCTGTTCAAGAAGTGTCTGATTTAAGAATGGTCAAATTTTTGATCATGTGATGGGATAGTCTTACAGAAAGCATCAACAGCAGAGCATTAAGGACTGCATTGATACCAACAAGTAACCACATTCTAGTACTAATATCTCCCAGGAAACAACTGTCACTCTTTTTTACTTGTAACTTGTAACGGATTGCTCTACTAATTTCCAGAATTAGAGCAGTATATGGAAACACTACTCCTCTAAACTGTACTGGTATGCCAGCAGGAACAACAAAAGGCAATTGCTTCCCAGTTCAACAGACTTTTCAAGAAAATATATATTGTTTTTCTTGAATTCTGTTTAATGAACTACCAGGCCCCATTCATAAAAATATGTTCTTTGATCTGAGAAGATAGCCAAATCAAGCTATCTAAAGTCTCACTGATGTGCAGAGAAAAAATCAAGGTGCCAGAATCAAGGGCTAGATGATAGCAAAGACTGCACTGCACAGGACAGATACATTTGGACCTGCTTAATCACAACAATTGGAATAGAAGATGCATCCTGATTATATGTCCAATATTTCAGAAGATAAAGACACCCTCAGCCTGACCACTGACAGATTCTGTTTTCACATGCGAGGCTGGGGGTCTTCTTAGAGAACATCCTATTATCTTACCCTAAGTCCAGTTGGCTTTCACAAATGTGAAATGCTGTTTTACATTCACAGTCACCACTAAGCATTTCACACACTTAGCATCTCCCTTATCTTCCTTCTCTGTGGCATGTGGGCTTCCTCTCAGGGGCAGTACACTTGACTAAAGTGTAAAGAACCATGTGGAAATCAGTCTAAAAACAATTGCTGGAGGCGTTTCACTTCCTTTGTGCAGACATGGCAGATCAGTTATCAAATGACAGATGAGAACAGTTGTTCTGACACTTTAATTCCTTGCCTTTTCACGTTTTTCCTTCGTAAGAGGAATTATAACCATTCATATGAGGACATTTAGAAAATGAAATTGTTTTCATTACTGTGTCTAGATGACACAATTTGCCATGTCAACACAAGGAAGAAGCCTCTACAGATTCCCTTTTTTAAGAAGGATCTCTGTACCCTTGCTGACGTAAAAAGATTGAGAAAGCTTGGTAGTGCTTACCTCCATCATACCATCTGTTCAGACCCAGAGCTGGCTTTTGATTCAGTTTCACACATTCATCCAGCCAGTTTAAAGGACTTGAGGCTTAGGGTATGCATATTTTTGCAATTTGCAGCCAGAGGTTATATTGCTACTGCTTGTGACACACCTGGGGAAAAGAAATGCCTGTGACTGAATGGCTAATCAGGCTTTAAGCCTCAACTGTGTGTTAACTTGGTTCATGCTGCTGGATTTAGTGAACTATGAAAAGCATTCTTTATCTTACACAGACTATATCATATTAAGGATAAATTGCATTTCAGCAAATATTTTCCTTCCAAGGGGTAGATTTTTTCACTTCATATTCTGTTATTCTTCATAACATAATGAAATTGCACTTAGCTCTGATAGCATGAATTTACTTTGATTACCTAATTTCCTTCTAGTGTATGGTAACAGGGTTTGCAGATAGCAGAGAAGTAATGTATCTTAATCATTTGATAGTTTGACCTGTCTCATATGGCATTCTGATAAGCAGTCTAGGAAGTATGGCCTAGGTAAAGCTATAGCTAGAAGACTGTCGCGGAAGGAGTGAGAGTGCACTTCACTCATAAGAGAGAAGCAAAATATATTTTATTGATATAAAGTAGTGAGTTAACAAGGTTCTATAGTAAATGTAGATGCGACAGTGATTTAACAAGATTTGATGGCAAGGTACACTTGGTTATTTACTGCATAGAGGACAGGGTCAGACAAAACTGTCAGGGAGACCCTCCCATTGAGTCATGAGGTTCAGAGAGGATCCCCTTGCTTTCTAAACTCCTTCTCAGAGAGGAGTCTAGGGGCGGCTAGATCCAATCCTAGTCCCAGACTTGGTCAACGGTTTATGTCTAAAGGTTTATATATATGCGCAATCAATCCTTTATATCACTTAGCTAAGATTTCAAAGTTTAGCATGCTATCAGTCACTTACCGAGGATCTGTTACGGCAAGGAATCTCTCAACCTCGAGGAGTAACCTTGAGAGGCGTCCCTACTCAAGGGGGGATCCTGGCGTGCAGCCCGCTGCCGTGCAGGAGAGTTCCAAGGGCTCTCGGGCTGTTCACTATTTATGGGTGGGTAAGATGATTGACTCATAGTCATATTTGCATACCGACCCCAGATCCCAGCCTCTTCACTGTGGTTAGGTGGGCATGCTACACAATAGCCCTTGACTATTGTGTTGGTATGTGTCTCCCGAATCCACTTTGAAATGATGCAGCCAGACACATCTATTACCACTGCCACTGAGGGTTATCGCTGGAGCATGGTTATGGGAGATAAGGGTCAGGTTTGGGGTGGGGCCAGGGGGAGCACACCGTCTCAAAGACCCTGCAAGAATGCTGGAGAATAAAACTAGAATTCATAATGATTGCAACTAATTGAAGAAACATCCTGAAAAAATAGGATGCAGTTCAATACAGATGAATACAAAATACCAATCTTGGGATTAAACAACTGCTAAAATACAGGATGGGAAATAACTGCTAACCAGTAGGTTACTAGCAAAGGATTTGAGAATTATAATGGTTCACAAGTTGAACATCAGTCAAAAAATTATGCCAGTGGGGAAGGGGGAAGCAAAACCCATGCTTGGATGAATAGACAGGGGTGCTGTAAGTTAAGATTCATTCCTCTCTTTTTAGCACTAGTAAGGCTTTAGCTAGACCACTGTGTCCAGTCTTCTTTAGGTACCACAGGTAAAGAAGAATGCAGGCCAGCTGGGAGAAAAGCTAGAGGAGATCAGTAGGGATGATTTAGAGATATATAAAACATGACTGGTAAGGAAAGAACTAAAAATTTGGGATTGTTTATTCTAGAGAAGAAAAAGTTGAGAGGAGACATGATAAATCTTCCAATACATAAAATATTGCTGCAGAGAGGAAAAGATTATTCATTCAGAATAGTACAAGAAGTTATAGGTGTAACTACAGCAAGGGAGATTTAGGTTAGATTTTAGGAAAATATTTCTAAAGACAAGAATGGTCACGTATTGGAAAAGACCATGTTGGGGAAGTGTGGAGTATTCAGGGAGAGAGGTTAGACAAACCTCTCTTAAATTATGTAGGTATATTTGATTATGTCCTGTCCGTTCCGACCTGAAATCACGCTTAGTGGCTATGTAATTGTTATTTGGAAAGCTCAGTAAAAAGAGGGTGCTCTGTGTAAGCACAGAGACAAGAAAGTATGAAAAGAGAAGCTTCAGGAATATTTGTTAGACAAAGCCCCACTCACTGTTGGTGTAGCTCTGGTACTAAAGGTTCTTGATTAATTCACCACTGTTAAATGAGCCTAGAATTAACTTTTGTTCAATCAGATTTGACCTTTGCACAATATAATCCTTTTTTCCATGATTAGAATTGTTGCCTGTATTCTCCCTTCCTAATCTTGCCTATGTTTCTGAGAGGTATAGTGCATATTTATTCACTAGTCTATGAATAAATACCACCTCAGCCTCCAAGCTCTCTTTTTAGATGCATTCATACCAGCCAGAACATGTGTACTTTAGGTATTCAAGGTAGAAATTTATAGATAATTTTTGGCATTGAGTCTTTGTGCAAGATGATGTCTTTGGACTTGCCCTTCAGCCAAGTAATTTAATTTTTTTCTTTTAAAACTGCATTCCACACAGGGTGACCAGGAGCCACACGCTCTCTGGCCATAGCTGCGTGATATTATACTGGATTGCTCAAATCTATCTGAATGCTTGTGGTTTTCAGTGATCACAGGGGGCCACTACTCGAAAAGCCACATGGTATTATTGTGGAAACAGCAAATGGCTCATCACTACCGAAGCTCTTTCCTTGCCTTCTCCCCCTCCTGTTTGGAACCTGAACTAAACCTGTGATCTGAAAACTGAAAGGCCAACTGATATTTGTGAAATATAGATCAGACCTAAGCACTAGAATGGCCAGATGTGGGAGAGCAACACTCCACTGTCTGCTGCCAGTCTCGGTAACGTAGCTGCTTTGACTAACAGTTCACAAAAAGCATTCTCAAAATTAAAAAAATGGTTGCTTACCCTTCTGTAGTTTTTCTCATATGGTAAAATGCCCCAAATTTCTGCATGTTTTGGTGCTGTCAAAAAGCATGGACTTAAATGGCAAAGTAAGAGAGGAAGAATGCCAGCTATTCCACAGTTCCATAGGGTAAATAATAAACATTAATTTTCTATATTGAACACAGAACTATCATAGAATATTGTGTAGTGGCTATATTATGTATTGTGAAGCATTATGTATTATGGCATGCACTTTTACACAAAATGACTGGCTGGTTTTTCCCATGCCTGTGAACCCCAGTTGCCTGCCTAAGATGATACACATACAGTTGCACTATTTTTCCAACTCCTTCCTCAGCCTGTGGGGTCTCTTCTTGTGCTTCTGTTCCTCCAAATCTTACTTACACTATTCTAATGAGTCTGATGCACTGGGATTGTTTGGATGCCAGTTGATTTTCAAGTGCTGTAATATTCTGGTGCATATGGCAGTGCTTGTCTGGTGTGTATCTTGTAATTTCAGTCACTCAGCATGAGAATCAGGATCCTTCTTGGCTCACTGAAGAGATTCTGATAGTGGGCAAGAGGCTTTCTTTAAGGAATAATGCTAGTGTCCTTGATAAGAATGATAGAGTCGCAGGAACAAACACCTTTTCCAGTTTTTAAGTGTTGAACTTTATGAATAGATAAGTATTCAATGAGAACTCCTGTTATTGCAATAAANATTTCTAAGAAGCTTTTTATTGGAGTTTCTTCCATTCCTTCCCCATCAGTTGCCTGTTCTAAGACTATAGATGAGAATATGCTATCCTGTTTGCTTGTAAAGTCATATGCCTGTGTTACAAATTCTCTTTTGAAAAATATCTTTTGCATTTTGAATATCCAGGTAGCTACTGAATTCAGATGTATTTCTCACTTGTGCATTCATATTTCTGGTTAAGCTCAGGGATTCCAAAAATAATATCAGAGAGGAAAACTCAAAGCTCATTGCTTTTGTGGCTTTTTTCACCGAGGCCAGTTTTAGGNAATTGACTAGAAATAAAGTCCATGGACCAAGCTTGTCTTCTAAGAACAGAGCTTGAGAAGAAATGTGCTTGTTTTACTTTTTACCTTCTAATCATGTTCTGAAACACTTGTTCTGGTACTAATTACTTTGGCTATGAAGAGTGTATTGTCTTCACCTCAGTATTTCTAAGAAGCTTTTTATTGGAGTTTCTTCCATTCCTTCCCCATCAGTTGCCTGTTCTAAGACTATAGATGAGAATATGCTATCCTGTTTGCTTGTAAAGTCATATGCCTGTGTTACAAATTCTCTTTTGAAAAATATCTTTTGCATTTTGAATATCCAGGTAGCTACTGAATTCAGATGTATTTCTCACTTGTGCATTCATATTTCTGGTTAAGTTCAGGAATTCAAAAAATAACATCAGGGAGGAAAACTCAAAAGCTCATTGCTTTTGTGGCTTTTTTCACTGAGGCCAGTTTTAGGCCATATTGCCAATGATCAGTCTGTGCTCTTTAGTTCTATACTATATACATAAGCTGTGTGTGCTACAAATGATGTTTTCTTAGCCTCTCCATATAGTCTATTAAACAGTAATTGGAATACTTCCATCCCCAAAGTGAAACCTTTTGCATAAACAATATTGTCATTAGGATAGGATAGACATACTTTTGCAAAGACCTTGTAAAAATATTGTCTGTTGAATAATGACTAAATTATATGACATTATATGACAGTAAGGTAGTATATTCTGGTCCCTCTGGTATATGAGGTCTCATCTTGTAGCAGTGAAACCACCTGAAATTAAACAAAAACCAATAGTGTGCATCAGATGTAGAGACTGAAGTAAGCTTTTTTTGTAAATTCTTTGTTTGGCAAAGGCAAACATTGTTTACTGTGGTTTTTTTGTCTGATGATTTTTGTCTTCATAAAATAAAATGATATGAACATTGGAAGGAGACTCTTCTGCCTGCATTATAAATGTAAGTAAATCTGGAATAGTTGGGTCAGTATTATTTCCCCCCCCCCTCTTTTACAGCTCTCCCAAATGTTTTTCTGTGTCATTCAGGAAGAACTTGATTGTTTGGGTGTTCTATATGACAACAGCTTGCTCTCTATTAAAAATGCATATTTCTGCTTGACTCAGAAGATACTTCTTGTGCTGGTTTTGGCTGGGATAGAGTTAATTTCCTTCATAATAGCTAGTATGGGGCTATATTTTGCATTTGTGCTGAAAACAGCGTTGATAACACAGGGATGTTTTCGTTATTGCTGAGCAGTGCTTACACAGAGTCAAGGCCTTTTCTGCTT